>JAWZYV010014616.1:1200000-1800000 GCA_038373885.1 Cheiracanthium punctorium | reverse complement strand
TTGTAAGTTCCTTTTTTTATATATAAACTGGAAAAAGTGGAACATGCGAATCTATTTTAACCTGTATTGTTTATTACCATGCAGTCAACATTGTATTTTCATTTTGGCAGGAAAATGACTGTCAAATAGTGCAATTGGAATAGTGCAATTGGAATAGTGCAATTTTTAGGTTGTGCTTTATGTACTTTCGAAAAATTAAAAAGTGATTTTTACAAGCGATTAAAAAGCACATGTAGGTACCGTCAATGAAACTGATCCAAAATCATCATGGTATATGTAATGCCTTCATCGGTTCAAGATTCCATAGTAACTTAGCACTGTAGAATCATACAGAAATGTAATTTTTGTGAGGCTGTAAAAAAAATATTTGTGACTTTTTGAATAACACAAAATATGTATTCTTTTATATATCAGCTTGAAAGCATCCAACAAGTGTTCTCTGAACTTAAACTTCAAAGTGCTTTCGAACTGTGATGCAGTAAAAATCTATCAGAATTTTTGTATAACACAGTTTTTCGGCTTATTTTAAAATAAATTGTGGTATTGTGTAGTTGGTTTGGTATTGTGCTGTGAATTCTCTGTTAAATATCATTTTCTGGTTCCTCTTATCATTTTCTGGTTCCTCTTGTAACATTTTTACTATTTTTAGTGTTTTGAAGTGCTGATAATTTATAGTATTATGCATCTGTTGTTTTTTCCTCTTGTAACATTTTTACTATTTTTAGTGTTTTGAAGTGCTGATAATTTATAGTATTATGCATCTGTTGTTTTTTCCTCTTGTAACATTTTTACTATTTTTTGTGTTTTGAAGTGCTGATAATTTATAGTATTATGCATATTATATTATCATATCATTTATAGTATTATGCAGTTGTTTGGTTCCTCTTGTAACATTTTTACTATTTTTAGTGTTTTGAAGTGCTGATAATTTATAGTATTATGCATCTGTTGTTTTTTACTTGTATGGTTGTAAGCATTTTAATAATGCTTATAAACTTTAATTTAACATTGTATATTCTTTGTACTGTGTGCTTGTGTTCAATAAAGTTATTCAAAGACAATTTAGTAGTCTATTATTTAGAAAACGAGACAAAAAACTAAGAGGAAAAATTCTGATTTTCAAAAAGCTACGACTGTAGTTAAACAACCTACAGAATCGTAGTTACCTTCTAGAACTAACCTAAACAGCCTTATATCTAACTCGTCCATTGGTTATACACAGTCACATGGCTAGTTACTTTTAATGCTTATTCAATTACGAGAGCATGTTTTATTTCCTAACGCTAACTGCATTAAATAATCCTAGACACTCCATTTTATTCCTGTGTAGTATATAACCGCGAACTCCATGTAAAACCGTACGTTTTATAATCTGAACTCACTTGTAAAGGTCCAATTCACCATTCATCCCCTTTAAGGATGGTATCTGGCGTTTTCTTTATAATCTTGTTAAGAAATTTTTGAATACCATTCTTTTCTTCTTCTCTTGATAAACATTTCTATAGCATGCTTCAGTGGCGTAGCCAGAAATTTTTCATGTGGGGGGGGGTTAAGACTTCTGCAACTAAAATATATGTATACGTGTGTGGGATAGGGGAGTGAAGAATTTACATTTTGTATGGCAAAAAATTCCTCTTGGGAGGGTTCTGATCCCCCTTATCAGATCATTATCGAGAAAAATGTAAAAACAGTTGAATTTGAAGTGCCAGGTCGGCTGGTCGGAGATTGCCGGAGGCCCCAGCAAGTCCTCCAATAATGGATATACTTCTTTATAATTAGATTCATTTGATATATATGAGTAATATATATCAAGTGTTTGATTATTTCTCAGTAATCTTACGCCTTTACATAGTGGCAGGGGCGTAGCCAGAAATTTTTCATGGGGGGGGTTACGACTACTGCAACTCATATATATGTATACATATGTGCGATAATGTAGTGAAGTATATACATTTTGTATGGCAAAAAATTTCTCATGGGGGGGTTATGACCCCCCTAACCCTCCCCCTTGTCTACGCCTCTGTATAGTGGCTTTAAGGAGGACCCCACTGACTTCGCGGCGCAAGGGCCTCTCCGAAGAATCGGGGGTCCCAACAGTTTTAAAATAGTTAAATGCGATTTTTGGCACGTAAACCTAATTTTCAAATATTGCATATCCTACTATTCTAGTCCCAGTAAATTACAAGGTAAGGGGGGGCCCTTTTCAATCTCTAGTTTAGGGGCCCAAAAGGAGCCACTCCCGGCCTGAAAAGTGCACATCAGGGAATTAAACGAAAGTATTGGGTTGGCAACAAAGTAATTGCGTTTTTCCGTATGTCAATATTCCGCCTGGCCAAAACTACTGAAGTTAATTATGCAAAATTTGGCACGTACGTGAGTTCTTCAACATAAGTGCTAGATCAGAGAGCATTTTCCAAAATTCGTAATCTTAGGGGGGTAAGGGGCCAAAAAGTTCTTTTCACATATCCCGCGTGATCTCAAATAAAAATAGAGATATCCGTGAAATTCTTTCTGTAAAATACAGCAGTCACGAATACCTAAAAATTAATTTCAGGACATTTTTAATAGTGTCCTCTAAGGAGGATAGAAGCGAAAAAAGGGGGAGGGTGGCCCTCTTTTATGGACGAAAAAAAATACTGCCAGTGAAATTCTTACTTTAAAATGTAACAAATATGAATCGTATGTTCAGGCACAGCTTACGTGTAATTAAAAACTTGTTGAAAACTTATTTGCTTGAATTTTATACAAGAAAACGCAATTACTTTGTTGCCAACCCAATAGAATGTGCTAATGAGGATCAATGCAGTGAGAAAGAAAATGCAAAATATAAGAACTCGAATCGAAAAGTATATGAATGGAAGAGTAAAGAAAAGCTTTCAGAAGAGTAAATATTTCTATCACACGTTCATTTTTAATATTTATGTTTAAATGTTTGTTGTTTGCGATTACTTTTGATGATAGTTTATTTTACTGATTAATTAAAAAAAAAAAAAAAAAAAGAAAGCATGAACCGTTTTTAACAAGACATTCTAAAAAAGTTTTTGACACTAAATATTATGAAATCATTTGTTGATTTAAAACTATACCCTTTTTTAGGATTATTAATTGATAAAAACGCGGTAAAATACTCTGAGAATCCGTCCAGAAGTACTTAGGCCGCGCGACGGAGCCATCTTCTTCAGTTGTAGGGGGGGAGAGGGGGCACAGTGGGACAATTTTTACTTGTTTTAAAATAATTTCCTTTCTTTTATTTAAAACTAAAAATTCAGTGCAGCTCAACTCTTAGCTTTCATTGTAATTTTTTCAGAATTTATCCTTATTTTATTCTTTGGAAAAAAGTTAATTTTCAAAACGTACTCAAGTTGTCGCGTTGTGAAACTTCGCAGGGCACAATGGGACAGGGATTGGGGTACGGTGGGATAATGAGCTAACGACACAGGATGTATTATGCAACATATTCCTGTTACCCCAATTATGCAACATATTCCTGTTACTACAATTAAATACAGGTTGAAATAGTCAACACAGAAGATATGAAAGCAGTTTTTAAATGACAAGCCTTAAAAATAATAATATTGATGAAACACATTTCAAAGTTGCAAAATTCTTTCCTCAACGATGTTTGGTGAATTAATTGAAAATACTAAAATAACATCCAATTAAACAATGAAACGGTAAAAAAACGTTTGCAAAAGTTCATTTTATCGTCGAATAAGATCGAAATTCTACTGGAAATGAGAACTGTGTCAATCAGTGCCGGATTCAGAGGTGTGGAAGCCCGGGGCAACAGGAGTGGCGGCCCCTAATAATTTTTCAAACAAAAGTTAAAGAATATTTTCGACTACCTGTATGGGGAAGTGGCTACAGCGTAAACACAATCTAGAGTTCCAGGGTTCGATTTCCGGCGGAGGTAGATTTTATTGACTCAAAAAATAATGTCCGTTTCCTTATTTCTTGTCTGGTGTTGAATTCTCAATATAACGTCGAAATGGCTTGAAACAGATCACAATCAGTGGCAGTAGTATGCGAAATGTGTGCACGAAACAGTTGCTTTGTATCTGAAATCTTTGGGGAGAAAAATCGTGACATAACTTTTTAATTATTTGGTGTTCATAGGAAATTTTACGTAAAAATGTCAATTGTGGGGGAGCCCGGGGCTCCAGCCCCGATTGCCCTCTCCTAAACCCGGCCCTGCTTGTCATTGTTCTTTCTATACCTCCACAAGCCATAGGTTTATATACAGTGGGGCACTGTGCCCCAATCAGTATGTCCCGCTCTACCCCCTACGAAGTCTTTTGAACACAAACTCAAAAGTTGTACTAAATTTATCAATAGAATGAAGATCATTACATGTATGCAATGAAGAAAGTTTAAGCTTAAATTAAAGGTAAGATATTGATTACTGGATAATAATTCACTGCTCAAATCTAAAAAAGTAAAACTTGTCCGATTTTTCCAACACTGATATTAGAAACAAAAATGCCTACAACTTCCCTGCAAAATGAATTGTGACAGTGACTCATTTTCACAATGTTGCAGTAGTGGTTAACTAAGTTATGGAATTCTTTCCTAATTTTTAAGATTCTTAATCATAGAAAGATATGTATCATCCCACTATGTTGTTTTGTTGAAAATTTGCTATGTTTATATGACTGAGAATTCGAATTCCGGGGGATTTAGCCATTTAAAAAAGAAATTACTTTTAGTGTAAAAAAGAAAGCTTTACTTGATCAGGAATTCATTAAAGAACTTAGATTATCAGAGAGTAACTTAAAGACTGGGTCTTAGCCAGAGCGAGGGTTGAGGGGCTGCATCCCCCCCCAGAGACGGCCCGAGGGGCGTGCGGGGCCCCAGGCGAAGGGCAAGTGCGGGGCCTCTTCTCTATCATATTCTCTATAGTCTTATGAGATAGCAATAAAATGGCCCAGGAGCGGGGCCTCTATAAGCGCGGGGCCTTAGGCGATCACCTACATTCGCACCCCCCTTGGGCCGGCCCTGCCCCCCCCCCCGAAAGGTTACCCTTTACTTAGCTAACAGTTTAATGTTTAGCTTACAACTGAGCTTTAGCTTACAATTTGAAAACCAGCCTCCCACTCCCTACCCCGAAATAAATTCCTGGCTACGCTACTGCTTAAAGATTATCACTAGTGATCAAAATAAACTCCCGATTGAAAAAAAAATAGATCTATAGAATAGACACAATACAGGAGTCAAGCTCAGATGGAAAACTTATACAAGATGAAAAATAATATTTAAGACTGTGACTGTTCCTTTTAAATAACTAGAGGTGTCACAAGGACTTTAAACAGCTCTAAAAACAAACCATTGATTCTAAAAACTCGAAAATATAAACCATGTTTCTTCGCCCAATGCACTGTATACTCATGTAAATAGCCAAGTATATGTATGTCTCTTGTAACTTTCAGAAAAAAATCGTGTACACAAAAATCGCGTGAGAAAATGGATCGAATAGTCAAACGAAAAATTGTAAAAGAGTATGTAAAGATATTTTCTTGAATGTTCCGCAATTTTTACAGATTCTCTGCTTTTAACTGTGCATACTGCTGCTTGTAACAGTTTCCTTTTTTTCCGAGTCGAGTTCAATTTTTTGATAAATTTTTCATTATGTGCAGATTTCTCAAAAGGATAACCGTAGAGGTCTTCGAATTATTTTATGTAGTGCTGCCATCTACTGGGACTAGAAATTTCCAAAATACTCAAATTTGCTGAATAGATTAAGATATTTCGAATATTTAGATTGGCTTGTTTGAACATGCCAAATAAATAAATAAATAAATAAAATAAATAAATAAAAATAAAAAAATAATAAATAAATGAATAAATAAATAGATAGATAAATAAATAAATAAAGGAAGTGAGTATTTACTATAGAATTATTTGATCTCGGAGAAGTGCGGAACTCGAATGAAATTTCTCACTAGATTTTGTCGAAGAAAGTCGGAACGCTATTCAAAAAGTGAGTCTTGGATTGAAAGTTTTCGTTATTTCATTTTTTGAAATGGTTCATTAATGTATTCTTAGACCGAAAAGATTTCCCATTATACATTGGCTGCGATAGTACATTGAATTCGCCGCAAGTTTAATGCGCTTCAATATCCCAAAGCGTCGTTGTATCGCACAGTATAAGCTTCCGAAATACAAAAATAGTTTTAGCCCGAGCCCATTGGATAATTATTTATGGTTAAATTAATTATAATAATTTGACTTGACTGCAGTATTTCGAAAATTTAAAACAGATAAACCACAGTAGTTGGGTTAGAATGCTATTCGTGCAACCTAATGCAAAAAAAAAAGCCCCCCCCCCCCCCATCAAAGGATGACTTATGATTACGTATGATGATTATTGACACATTTATTTCAGGTTCGAAATGAAGAGAGAATATATATCAACACAAAAATGAGAAGGAAGGTGTCCTGCAAAATTTAAAAACACAGAATAAACGTATTAAAAATATATTTTAAAATTAAAAAGTCACATTTTCAAGCCTTACAGATGAATACGAGATGAACACTGAGGGTTTTGGTAAAATGGCAGACATAAAGTGATTTTTTTCGCTACTCAAGTTCAGACAGTTGCGTACGTGAAAAAAAGGAAGTGAGTTTCTATAAATCTTTCATCCAACACGGAAACCAGTTCTAACCCCGCTTTCTTTTTTCACGAAAAGACGCGAATGGCGAGGATTCATTTTCTGTGTTTCGTCTCTATATGAATCTATGAAGTCAATTGGAAAATTATAAGATTCTACAAGATCCATTGGAGAATTATAACCGATGCATTTTATAAGGGATGGGAGCCAGCAGGTTACCTAAGCGTTAAAGTGGGAAATAGGAGAAAAACAAACAAACAAAAAAGACTCAGCCATCACATCGGAAAAAATTCTACGTAAGTCCAGGCGACTTACAGATTATTGGTGCTTGAAAACTTTTATCCCGCATAAAAGTTTTCAAATTTATTTTAAGTCGTCCATTTTGAAATGAAATAATTTGAAAAGAAATTCGATCCAATTCTATTTGTTTCAGGAAAGAGAATATGAAAGAAACAATATTGAATAAATACTAAGTAAGAATTTTTATAAGAAGTGAGACTGAATCCGTTTTTAGATTGTTTTATATTACAAGTAACCTAGTATTAACCTTCTCTTTAATTAATTTTACTAAAACATAAAAATCAATGGATAACTGTAGTGCTGCCATCTATGAATAAGAATTGAAATAAAAGCTTAAGAATGGCTTTCTAAGATTGAATTTTGAGAAAAATAACTGGAAAGATACGTCAAGAGGAGCTCCGTTTTTTGAGGAAAATTAGATTTTTTATTTCAACAATAGAGGATGGAGAACTGAAATCTTATGAATTATCGAGACTCACTTCTGTTCACTGAAATCCGATTTTCACGACAAAATATCCGCATTTTTTGGACAACTAAAATAAGTTTGAACTATTTTTGAGCTTTAAAGTTCGAAAGTTTTATATAGAATTGATTTTGCGTTCAGTAACACTATTAAATAAACATGTTTCTTCACAAAATATGCTACGCACTCTTACAAACAGTAAACCTAATGAGATTTAGAAAACATCCATAAAATTTTTGATGCACACTATTTTGCTAGATATTTCACGGTTCAACGAATTTTTCTTTTCGACTTTATGTGAAGGGACAGGGGATTCTAGAAAGTACTAAATGTGTTAAGTATGTATTTCGGACGCCAGTTTAATGATTTTTAAGATTAAATAGTACAATATGTTAACGGTGTAGTTCGAAAAAATCATGTGGTTTTAGTACCCAAGTACAAATAAACTAATAAAGTAATGCACTTCATAATTTTTAGAATGTCTCTTTACAAGCTTTACTATACATCGTAATAAACGATAAATCTGTATCAGTTGCAAAACTTAAAAAAAAAATTCTTAAAAATCGAAAATTTAGCAGGATGTGTGACTCTTCGAAAATTTTTGCGGTACAATTCCATGTTGAAGAATTTTTTGCGAAAGTTCTATGAAAGGCACCGTTGTTTCATTTATTACGATGGATAGTAGACCTCAGAAAAAATCATCCTGAATTTTTTCGAGCCTCTGACGCAATTAGTTTATTTTAAATTTGTGTACTTAGACCGCGAGGGAGATTTTTTTACACAAGCTTTACGTGAAAATCTGTAACAAGAAAAGTGAATACCATTGACTTGCAAGGGACATGATTTGTACCATTTTTCGGGAATGACTCTCATTAAATTATGTATATTATATATATATTCAAACTTTTCTTTTTAATAAATGAGCACATTAAATTACAATTTTAAAACGAAACACTGAAGATCTGCCTCGTAAATCAACAAAATAATTGCCAATTTTTAGATTTTTTTTTCTTTGCAAAAATCTATCAAAGTGCAGCAAATGTTCCAATGTAAGGATTTAGCACTCTATTTTGAGATTTCCAAGGACCTCCCTCATAAATGAATTATTAAAGAAATCTCATTTTAACGATCAAGATGCGTCCAGGATGAATCGAAATCAAATAGTGCCACAGGAGAGCAATCTGCTGAATATGGATGTTTTAGACATTTATTTCTACAATTAATAATAGGGATAGACGCGAGACGAAAAATAGACGTCTCGCAAAACAGCCTGAAAGTTTTGTCTCGTCTTGCAAAAAAAGCCGAAATCTCTGTCTCGTCTCGCGTCCATCCCTAATTAATAAGACCCGAACTTTTTGTGGATAAGCCAATGGGCCGACCTATCAAAAATATGTACTGCCGTCATTTATTTCTCGGGACAGTTATCATAATTTCTAAATGTTTTCTACACTTGATATCTATTTTCATTTCCCTGTGAACGACAAGTTCCGAGACTGATTAGAATTTAGTTGTAAGTCGATCCGCATTGATATTGCACAGTTGGTGATTTATTGGGCTGTCTCAATTGGAAATTGACTATAGCAGTTGGTAACAAGACAGTTTTTTCTGTTGAGATTTCTAGCCTCTATGTGCTTCTATACGTTTGAATTCGAGAATCTTATAAATTATTGAATTTATTGTATTAGGTCATAAGATGTAAAATTTTATTTTGAATTTGAAATAGATATGTAGTATTATTATGAACATAAATGGGTTGTTAACTTGTATTCGAGAAGCTTATTTTTTACTTTTCTTCAGATAGTGAGAGAACGTCTTCGCCTATTTTTTTTATTTATTAAAAACCCCTTATTTTAAGGGGGGGGTCTTTTATTAGTGTAACTGGAATGAACATATATAAATTGAAAAATCAAATAAAAAAAATATCAAACGTCTCTCCCTGATTATAAAGTTCCACTTTTCTTCTGGGGGTGGGGGAGTGTAAATTTTTCCATACATGTGAGCCACCTAGCATTTACATAAAACCGAAATGTTATATATCGGCATAACTGGGAAGTTTTTTTTAAAAATATATTTATAAGGGGGGGATGCTTTACCTCAACCTGGGGGCTTATACTTTCAATTATTTTTCTGGAGGGGACTAAAATCTTTTTAGCAAAGAGAAGGCACGGCTACAGAGAAACGGATTTCAATTATCTTTGGCATAGTGGTAGTATTCCATGTGAATATACTACGTGTAAAATACTAAGACGCAGTACTCAAATGCAGTCGAGAAAAATTATTTAGTTTAGAAACACTTTACCAAAACTTTCAATGTAAGTTACGCGCAAAAGCGGTTGAGCAGCCTGGCGTAATCGGCAAGGCTGTGAACTTCAACTTTTGGCGTTCCGCGATCGAATCTCATACTGCGCAAGAGCTTTTCTTCTTTTTTTTTTCTCTCTTAAAAAGCACCAATACTGGTAACTAATACATTTTTCAGTAAAGTAAATATTTATGTACTTTTTAAATTATTAATTTATTCAGTTTTACTACTTATTGAATTTTTAATGTATTTTTATTTGTTTATGTATTTTTTAAAATTTTATTTCTACTGTTCGATGCTTAGTATTACAATTGATTATAGTTATGATTATTTGAATATAATCATTAAAAAAGTTACGACCATTTGAATTTCTCCCCCCCCCCCCAATTTGGTACGTAGCTATCAGACGAGTTATCTTTAACTGATTCGAAAATTTCCACACTCTTCTTGAGGATGGGTCAATTCTTGGGTGGATCAGTTAAAAGCTTTTTTCACTCAACACATCCAATGATTTAATTCTGTGCCTATCATCATAGCTTCTCCAGATAGTGTATCAGAAGCTGTTATTGCAATTAAATTATTTTTGAGAAGTAAACTCTCGTAATACGCTACTTCATTTTTTAGCTACTGCTTCAAAACATCACCGTATGTTGAACAATCAGTAGTTTTTTCATCACAGCAATAAGAACTTGCTTGATGAGATATTTTTAACAGTAATATAATTCTCCAAAATAAATTTCACGGCTTAATACGTCTATTCGAAATTTTACAACATCTGATATTTTAAGGTTGACTACCCATTTAAAGAAATAATGCTGTTGCTGTGGCATCACGAACGGGTTAAAATTTGAAAAAAGCCTGTCCCACGATTGTGACAAAAAAAAGAGAGTACTTTATAATATAATTATAAAGTACTCTTTTTTTTAATATAATGAATATATAATTATTTTATTTAATAAATATGAGTTTTGCGAGTGTTAAAAGTGAATTATTTTGAATGTGTAAAATTCCGAATCCAAAGTAAAGATTTTACAAGTAGAAATAAAATTTAAATAATAATTAAAAAATCAATAAGTAGGTAGTATAAGATAAATAAATTATAAATAAATGAATATACAAATAAATAAATTATTTACTTGACTAAAAAATGAATAAATTAGCAGTATTGGTGGATTTGAAATTAAGAGGGGAAAAAATCTGTTCACAAGTGAACATGTATTGCACACTTAATACATAATTTAAAGTAATTCTACATTTTTTCAACACTAGAAAATAATACAAATAGGATGCACTGTAGCGATACTATCTCGGTTAAATGCAAGTACGGCAGTATCTTTTTTTCGGTCCTATAACATCGATAATCATTGGGGTTTAAAAAGTGGGTTAGTGTTGAAGACGCATATTCTGACCTATTTACTTCAGCAGGTTTTAAAAAATGTTTTAATGCTTCAAATTTTTCAGGCTGATTGTTTTACTTCAACTTTTTTATTCTTTCAGATCACTTTTAGGTCTAATTTGCAAATTTGGGAGTAGGTACCGGGGGGGGGGGAGGGGGGATTTTTCAGGAGGCGCCGCTGCACTCAAAGAAAGGAGACCCAGGGGCTCCTGCAACCCTCCTGGTTACAGACTGAGAGGTAGCGATGTACAGGGTGAGTGGCAGTTCTTGGTAAACAAAAGATGTTACATGTAGTAGAGGGAACAAAGGCCGTTCAGAATATGTACCCGTTCCCGCATGTACCCGTTCATAATCACTTTTGAAGAAGTGCTGAAGAGTTCGTCTCATTTCTGAGTCCAGTTTCATAAATAATGGGCTTTCCTCCTCTAGTTTCATCAGTGAAACAGAATTTATAAAGTATCCATTTTATCAAGTGCTATCTGTGGAAGATGTATTCGCTCTTTACAAACCATGGTCGGAAAGGTCGCTAGTACTTTTACACAACTTCCAAAATGATTTAACAGGTAGACGAAGACGACGTTTTCTACCCCCACATTGCTCTGTGATTTCGAACTGTCTTGGTTCCCTTTACCATCCCCTACACAAATAGTTAGAAATCACCCTGTATATATTTACTGTGGTTGCAGCTGCTCGCGCATGAGCACTGTGCGTGGGCTATAATAACATTCAAATTTATGAATTATTTTAATTTAATGCAATTCTTTCTTATATTTGTGTAATATATAATCTTCAAAACACACGCAACTAATGATCTCTGTTTAGCTCATGGAAATTGACAAAAGTGCCTTCGATTTTCGGAGGAGAAAAAATAACTTAAATAATAAGTCCGAGGTTTTAATGGCGTGTCCAAACATTTCTGGATAACCCTTTTTTGAAGACTCTACGCATGCGCACAAGTTCGTGGCGGTGAGCTGAACGCCTGCGCACGTCAGTTCAGGGATTTACATTACAGATCATTATATTTTTTTCGCACAGAGTAAAACAAGAAAATGTTTTGTTTTCTATTTATTTCATTCAGCTAGAGCTGTAACAATTTATATTATTTATTTATTTTCGTTTGAATTTATCCAGTTTACACGCTTAAATCTATTGAGTAAAATAATAATCAGACGGAGTATATTTTTACTCAATTTTTGACTTCAAACAGCCATTCTCCCGATTGAGTAAAATTTGCTCAATTCTTTGACAGAAATCAATGGAGCGAAAAATTCTCAATTTTTGAGCATTCTACGACAGCTCCATTTAGGCTAAATAATAATCAAAAATGAGGACTGTCTGTCCGTTTTTGATTAATATAACTGTACTCAATTATGATTATTATTTAAGCTATAGAATGAGCGTTTTTGCAAAATAAGCCCTTTTTTAATTAACACATCTGTACTCAATTAAGATTATTATTTTAAGCTAGAAAAAGGGTGTTTTATTAAAATTTGCTGTTTTTGATTAATATATTGAATGATTCGTTTTCTTCATTTTTTATTATCAGAGCTGTAATCTATGATCATAAGCCCGAGAAAATAAATTTTAAATCAAGGCAAATACATTAGATATATCTTAATACACTATAAAAAAGTATTTTTTTAATAGATAGAATATAATTTCACTATAGTCTCCCGTTATAAAACAAATTCACAATACAGTCAGAATACAGAAATGCAATCATGGTTAAACCAGCTGTGAGATTTAATGAAAGAAGCAACCCAATTTATTGACATGAAAAAGGTAAAATACTACTTACTCACTTTGGATGGAGATATCCTAACTTCATTTGTTTTACAACAGCTTTTTATAATCCAATCGTAAGAAACTATGTCATTAAAGCGAAATCTTTACCTAAAGCATCTCCTCCATATCTAGGATGAATTTATTTCACAACTCTGAATATGAAAAAGATGCATTTGGTATTCGGATATAACATAAAATTATCAACAGCGAATACACACACAACTATGCCCGACTATGAACCGTTAGCCGTTGAACAGCGTGGGTCACGTGGCTAGGTAATAGGATATGGGTCGTGGAGACAGACAGAATACTCAAGTAGACAAGATTTTCGGGGAAAATGAGTTAAATAGAATATAGCGGATGGGGAGTGCTGAGGCGAATTGAGGCATTCACAAATTATTGTTTTGAATGAGTATTTTTTGGCGTAAAAGGATTTAAATCGGCCGATAAGAAATTTAATCAATAAATGAGTGTTAGTTTTAATCAATAGATTTAAGCGTGTATATTGAATTTCCGATTTCGTTTCTGAAACAACTCCCCTCGCCCCTTCCCTCTACTCATTATAGGTGGTAATCACCAGTGGTAAGAAATTCATTACCCAAACAGGGTGCCCACCATAGCTCAGCCCCATAAATAATTGCTTTAGTAGCCTTCAGGTCACAAAATGGTAGCCTTTATCGTGAAAATAGTATCCTTTTTAACAATCTAAACAGACTGAATTCTTCTAAACAAAGTTTAAAAAATGTTAAATACACATTTTTGTTTTCTGAAAGAAGTTTTATTATATTTATGAAGATTAAATTCATTATATATTACTCCGTCAGATGATGCTTCCAGTTAGTTCTGTTTCCTTAGATGCAGAAGTTCATAGAACATAAAATTATAAAGGAGCCAGTTTTCAATGTCTTTCCAAGTATGTTTAGTTAAACATAAAATGCAACACAGTAGACTTCCTCAAAGCTACATACACCAGATTCAATAAACATGCGGATTATAGAATTTTTGATCATGGAATTGTTAACATCACTTTTTATTGAAGTATTATGCAAATTAAAAAATAAATACTCAAAATAAAAACTTATGACTATTTTTAAAAATAAAAAAAATATTTTTAAAAATGAAAAAATGTACACAGTTTAAAAACAAGCAGCAGGTGTATTAATTTTCATGAAACATACATTACCTAAAAGTCAATAGTGTTACTAAAATTAAGTTTTGCATTTTGTTGGATGTAAATCGGCTAACTACACAGTAAAAAAATTCGGAAACGTTACATACTTATAGCGGAAAGTAGAGGTGGGGAAAACCATTATTTTCAAAGAACAGTTGTTCACCGTTCCCGTTCTTTTTTAAAGAACAGTTCTTTTTCCTGTTCTTTTGAGAACAGGTTCTTTGATTTATGGTAGCTTTATTATGACTATTTTATTCAATTTAAAAATGAAAATATACGTCTTTTTAACATGTACTACACTTTAGTACAATTGTAAAACCCGCAGTGGTCTGGGCACTAAACTCCGTTGCCATAAGAACACAAAAAGTGAAGCAGCATCCGGATTGGCCAGTGCTTGGGAGGGTCAACTTCCTCTCGGCTCGACTGCTGTGGGACCGTGTGTCCTAATGGGAGCTGGTGCACATAAAATCCGTCGTGGCTTCAATGTCCTCCAAATTGTTAAACGATACCTCTGGGGGTGCCGATTTCAGGGGGTGGGTCCCTCCTCTGGAATTGGTTCAAAATTAGAGGACCCCAAGCTGAGTCGGAGTTCCTCCCACTGGGGCTCATTAAAATGGAAGCAGCCCCTTCCGCCTATCGCCTGCCTATTTGAGGGATCTGGCACCGCCCCGCGGGTTGCCAGAGGGCATTAGGAACAACAACAACAATTGTAAAATGTTTAAAAAAAACATTGCAACCAACATTCTGGCTTTCTTCAATCAAGTATGTTAACAGTAATTTTTTGTAAAAATATTTTAATGGCAGCTGTCGTCAAAAAAAGGGTCTCTAGATCTGTGGCACGCGATGAACGTTTCGATCGTCCGCCCTCTTGCTAGTAGTTAAGTCAAGCGATGGCAACGGCCGCCCTTTTTTCAGCATTGGGAAATGGTTGCGCCTTAAAGGGTGAAAAAGTACATGCTCCAACTTAAAAATTAAAGACTCCGTTTAAAAAGCTGTAAGTATCAGGCTCCAGATTAAAAATAATACGCGTGTATAAATATGTCGATTCCTTCGACTACGATTTAAGAAAATGAATACGACTTTGGCATATAAAATTACACGGCTTCCGACCAGGGCCATACCTAGAAAATAATTTCGGAGTCGGGGAGCATCGTATATCGGGATAAAATTTTCAGGGTATATCCCCCACACCCAATTTCTGTCTAATTTAGCAAGATTAATTATTTTTTTATTACTGCACAAGCATTTCGTTCATTTATACATCACTGCATTTCATACCCCTCACCATGGGCGCCGGCAAAATATTTCCCAGGGGGCAAAGACTACTTCAACGTATAGTTACCATGTTGGAAAGAGCAAAAAAGCAAAGGATAACTCTGCATACAAAAATCCAGGGGGAGGGGGCATTGCCCGCCCTTGCCCTATACTTCCGGCACCCATGCCCCTCACCATCCCCACACAGAAAAAAATTTCTGGCTACGTCCCTGTATAAATACACCATGTACATATAATGTAATAAGTTCGGGGGAGCGGCGTCCGAACTCATAGGACCCCCCAGTGGCGGATTAATGCATTTTTGTCGGGGGGGGGCGGTAAGTTAGAGGATTGACATATACATCCATTTTTTGGAAGAAAAATAGGATCTTTTACATTAATTTCTTTTTTCTCGGGGGGGGGGGCGGTCGCCCCCTCCGCCCCCCCCCCTTTAATCCGCCCTTGCCCCCCCGTCTAAGTACGGCCTTGCTTCTGACTCCAAGTCTACAACTTTGATCCTACCTCAGAACTTAATTAAAGCAAAAGAACAGGGAACAGATTTAATGAAAGAACACCTTTCACCGAAGAACAGTTCTTTTAACCTGTTCAGCAAGAGAACGCCTTTTACCCCGTTCCCGCTCTTAGCTCTCCGTTCCGAAAAAGAACTCCAGCTCAGGAAAAGAACGTTGAACTAGGTGTTCCCGCTCACTGCTCGGAGAACTCCTTGAGTCGTGATCAAAGAACGTGTTCTTTTTCAGCCAATAGGAGAGGCTGCTCCGGAACAGGTTCTTTTTCAGCCAATAAGAGATGGCTAAGAGCGTATGAAGCGAAGGCGCGTTTTATATGGAGATAGTGTAATGCTTATATTATTGTTTGACGTTGATAAAATATTTTTTTTCGATTTGTTTGTGTTTCAGACTATCATTTTCTTTATTATTAAATTTTTTACTTTGATTCAAATTGAGTAGTTTGGCTGGAATAATAAAAATTGGCGAATTGTAATCCTGTGAGTGCATTTCGTATTGAACATATAAGAAAGCTTCTTATTCTTTGCCCGGGTCCACTTTAAAATTATGGTAGGTTGTGTTAAAAGTTCTATCCCCCCCCCCCCCTCAGATAATCATCTTCGTTATCATTATTTCTCAAAATAACTAAGATTCCACTATTAGAATTTAATAAAGCTAAAATTGTGAACTTCTGTCCCCACCATCAGATACGTAGCCAATGGGGGGAGAGGGGGGGTCTGCCCCCCCAGAATTAAAATTTTTCTTAGCAAAAAAATATTAATCGTGCCTTTCAATGAGAAATTTCACTTTTCAACACGCTTGCCTGCCATAAAATTTTGAAGCGTCGGACTTTAATGAACTGAGAACATGTTTTTGCCGTGATCACTGAACAGGGTGTTCATTCTTTCCCCATCTCTAGCGGAAAGGTTTCGGAAAGTATAGCTTAATCTACCGATGCTCTACTCGAACTCACGATTACGGAAGCATAACCCATATTTCGGGGTAAAGTATTTACGGGGGAGAGGAAATCTTTATTTGGGACAACGCGCGCATGCGCCAAGTGCCAAGAGACAGATAAGAGTGAATGCGTTTTCCCTAATAGCACACAAAAGAGTTGCTGTGACGTCACAGAGGGTCACAATTGTCACAGGACTGTCACATTGTAACTTCTTGCACAGCCCGATTATGACCAACAGGTGCCCCGGGCATTGATGAATTTGGGGGTCCCCATCTATAAAATTTGTTTTCTTTTTCATAATATTTTGACATATAAAATATTCTACTTACTTCAGAACAACATTTGAAACTGGGGGACCTGGGCAAAGTCCTGATTTGCCCATGCGATAATAAGGGTCTGGTAACTTGTGAGTGATGTAACTTCACTGTGTGGTCACTGTGAAGTTTATTTGTAACCAGTCACCAGGTGACGTCGCCGGATGAATACTTAAATAAAACGGGTGAATACTTAAATAAAACAGCACATTATCTCCTGAAAATAATTTATGTGGAAGAAAAAAGATTTAAGATTTTTAATTTATATTTATTAATTATGGTATTTTCTCTCCATTTACAAAATACTTCAAAAAAATTTTAAGTTTCCAAAACAAGCCGTACCACAAATAACTTTTGCAGCAGTCAGTTTACTTTTAAAGCAAAATTCGGCAAGAAAACCGCAGCGTCGTGGTACCGTGCTTTCTTCCGATTGCGTAGGTCCAGCGTTTGATTCTGGCTCTGGTCGCTAGTCCTCACCGCTCCTTCCGACAGAGTTTGGTGCTGCCATCTAGATTAAGATACTTGAAACGCTTCATCTAGTGCATGTTACTTTTTTCTGAAAAACTCGGAAAGGTTACTCGTTAATTCGGAAAACTTTCCGAAATACACGGAGAGGTTACTGAATATTTAACCAAAATATACAGAAACGTTACCCATCTTTTCCAGAAACCTTACCTAAAATGCAGGAAAATAGGTAAATATGTTTCCGACATATGCAGAAACGTTTCTAAATACTTTACCCGCATGGTTCGGAAACGTTTCCGCAATTTTGAACTAGAAGAGCTGCCCCATTTTTTGGGGTAACGTTTCCGAATTTTTTTTTTACCGTGTAGAGCGCAAGATAGGAACATTTAATATTTACATAGGATAGCATAAGAATTGGGGGTTTCTCGTTAAGTATTTGCGATATTGCTTGGCTGGGTTAAGTTTTGGGGGTTTACTTTTGGCACAAATTTTCTCAATATTTTGCCAAAAAATCGCCATGACTATCGACATCTGACATGACTTTTTTTTTAAGAGACCTGCAATGCTTACTTACCCACTTAGCATAACACAAATGATGCAAGGAAAATAATAGAGAATTTATTAGACAGATCTTCCCGGAACTTTTGAGAAAACTCCCCAAAAAGTATAAATACATGAGTAAGTCATCCCACTGTTTCAGTCTTGAATTGGTATTTCTACCAAACGCTAGCTATTAAGAACATATCGCTTGGCATAATTTGATGCCAGAGGCACCGTTGTTTTGCGAAGTTGTATTTTAGAAATACGTTTATGAATTCAGTATGTTGTATGTTATGGAGCAGTCAAGTGTTCGGCTCGAGTATTCTAATATTTTAGAAAAATGGAACAATTTTATTTACAGTAAAGAAATTGCAGTTTTCGAGGAAGTTGCTCCGATTGATGACCAGTTATCTATAGAATTACTGCTTGTAAATTCCTGTAAATTGTGCTATGAAGATTGTTTGACAAATTTCTAGAAACAATTGTATGTTTATGTTTCATCCTGACAGCTCGACTGGCTACTGAAACTTTCTACAAACCCCGACTTTAAGCCTACTCTCTAATTCGAATCCGACAATTCAGCAGAGTTTCTGCAACAAAGTGAACGTGATACACCGTGTCTTTCTGAATGTTAGCAGCATTATGTTTTGGGGATTTTGAAGTTATGTTAATTTTTTTGATTATGAAAACACATCTTTTACTGCAGTGAACTACAATGGAACGACACAGGCGGTATGAATCTAGTTTATCTGTTCTTGCCAGATATTTCTCAAAATCGACGGGTGGACACTGTTGCGCTACACTCAGTGTTTATCATGTTGTTAGGAGTGTGGTTACATGGACTAAACTCAGGGTGCGAATTGACGGGGGGGATGACGCGGATCGTCCCCGGCTGAAGAATGTAATATCCCTGGCTAGAGAAACATTAATGGATCCCTGCCAGGGATACTATTTATCCCCTGCTGAAGAAATATTAAACGGGTGAGTGAAGATTTTGGGATTCAGATTGGGAAGTCAAGAAGTCAAAATGAAGGTGGTATGTTATCGTTTGTTACTATACTCTAAGGCGACTGCCTTAAAATTTCGTCTCTTTTCTAAGCTAAAAACCCTCAAGGGTGGCGTCCAATACAGGTACACTGTATGTACCTTGTGTATCTGTGATTCCATAGAACAAACAATTTATGACTTTTGTTTGAATATATGTCAGTTCCCACACATGTCGGAGACAGCATTTGTCAAGTAATATCATGTGAGGGAAGCAATTGCACCTTCCCTCCTTCTTCTTTTCAAGTGTCCCCCCCCCCCGGAGAATATTTTCAAATGCCCCCCCCCTCCCCCCCCTTGAGAAAATGTTCAGTTCGCACCCTTACTAAACTGAAACGTTCTAGTGAAAAACAGAAATTGCGTTGATTTTCCTATCAAAGTAGTTGCCATTTTCCTCAAAATAGTTGCTCTTTAGCTGTTTTTACATGTAAATAGTCGCCTATTCTCGATTATAGTAGCAAATAGTCTTCTTTTAGTAGCCAGTGGGCACCTTGCCCATAGCCTTAGAAAAGGTTTAAGTAAATTTTATTTTCTCCATGGACACAACAATAATTTGCCTACCTTATCTACAGAAGTTTGGTAACCCAAAGTTATTGACTAAGTTCATACGGGAGACTTTCAGCAAAAAGTAAATAGAATTGAATGTAGCTCCACCTCTTTAATGAAGCACGCATAAACTTTATATTCCTGGTATCTATTCTTTGAATCGACATTTTCCAACACTAAAAAATAACCGTACATTTACTGGAAACATTCCGTAAAGTTTTACGTAAATTCTCGCTCTGTATTTGAATGCGGGACAATTTCCGTATTTCCAGTGTCAGCTCCTCTTTAGAACAGAATTTCTTATTGAATTTATAGGAATATATTTCCTTAAATTTACGGAAATAGGGCTGGCGTCGTTTTTGACTCAGCGCATTTTCCTTATTTTCATGCAATTTTTTAACAGTGTATGTTTACTAATTTTTTTTTAAATGCAAATAAACTACTCACACTGTATTTAATTCGAGTGCTCATTGTTGATATTGGAGAAGAAAGTTTTTCAATGTGGGCGTTCTAATTTCATTAAAAAGGCGGCACTTTTCTCACACAGTGCTCGAGATTCTATGTGACCCGTAAGCAATGTGTTAATATTTCTTTTTAAAATTATGTACACAGTGCTCGAGATTCTATGTGACCCGTAAGCAATGTGTTAATATTTCTTTTTAAAATTATGTTTGAAATACTATAAATATAACTAGAATTTTACTACTTGGCTATCTCCTCCTCTATAGCTGGAATATCTGAGATTGGATTAGATTATTAATGGAACTTCACAGAATTTATTATATTGAGGACTGGATAAGAGCTATTTTCAGTTTTTGTCTTTTAAAGGTACATTTTATTTTAGAGTGCCCTTGTATATAACAGTATTTTGAATAGCTGAGTAAAAAACTAGATAATTTTCTGTTAGTTTTTCAGAATTTTTATAGGTTATGTTGTTTCTACAAAAATTATGTACGCAGAGCAAATACCTCAGATTTTCATTAAGCTGAATACCACAACGTTAAAGAAATTGACACCTTTAAAAAAATAATGCATATATATAATACATTAACAAGCCGATCTCCGAAATATAATGCATAGCCTTAAAAATTGCGATGCATCTCTAAAAATGTCTTCTTTCAAAAAATTAATTAAATAAGTCAATTTTCCTTAAGAGGGGATAAAAAAGAAAGCTTCTGTTTTACTTTTTAAATTTACTTCTTAAAGTGACAAAGTCTAAAACTTATGATATCAGAATGATGAATCTTTAAAATTACTTGACAGTTGCCACTTTGAAAGGAGAAAATGGCGACACTAAATATCTATAAAACTTTGGGCAGGTATTTTCCTAGACAGACTTTTTTAATCATAGAAATTTATGATAAAATTAGCTTTTTATTTTTGAATGTACTTCGACTTTTTCGAAACAAAGCTCAACAGGAAATTCTGCTAATTTAATAAAAAAATTAATTGAAATTATTTTTAATACTTTAGCGTTAAAGACAACATTGAACTTATTTATTCAAAACTACGCATCGAGAAATCGTATTAAGAAATTTATAAATTATTTTCTAATCGGTATACATTCCTGGACAAAATTGGGACCTTGGGAAAATTTTCAATTTGTTTAAATTATAATATAAATAAACTTATCTTCATGTTAATAAAGTTAAGATGAATATTTGTAAAAATACCTCCAAATTTAAAATACCTTGTAAATAAAATGGAGCAAAGAATTTAAATAAGAAAATACTCAACTAATATATATGTGTGTGTGTGAAATCTGCACACAATTATAAAAGCTGATCTGAATAAAGGTTTAAGTAAATTTTATTTTCTCCATGGACACAACAATAATTTGCCTACCTTAACTACAGAAGTTTGGTTTTATGATAAACTAATAAATGAAGTCTTAAGGATCAATGCATCAATGTATTTATTTCATTTTTCCCACTAAGATATGTAATTTTATTTTAGCACATAGCTAAACTGAAAACAGTAAATTGCCGAGATTAAGAAACGAACTGCTGCTAAATATTAAATCACACATTAAAAAAATTAGTTGGACCTACATTTGTTAAATTATTTCGAATTAAAGCAGATATAACAAATTTTTCCAACTGCTAGAGCGACAGCTGGTTCCACGCTGAATATAGCCATTTAAAAATTATTAATAGTCTATCTGAGCCACTGCATCCCAAAAGTTCTCAGTGGGGCTTAGATTAGGACTGTGGGCTGGCCATTTGATACCATTAAACATGTCAGTGCTCGAACCAATCTTTTTGTACTTTTTGTAGAGTGTATCGCTGCGCTGTATAGCTGAAAAACCCAGTTTACTCCATCAACTAACGGAACATAAAGCAATAGATTATCTTTCAGCAATAACTGGTAGTCTTCTGCTTTTGTTTTCCATTAAGGAAAGCTAGAGCAGTTTTACTATTCTGTGAAAAACCAGTCCACACCATAACGGCTCCTCCACCGAAGTTTCGACTGAAGATATGCCGTTTTTCACGCCTGCTATCGTGCCAGTTGTCTAAAGCCATTTGCTCCATCTAAATTAAATGTATTTTCATCTGACTTGACAATTGAGCTCTACTCCATTGTCCATGAGATGATCTGTTGTGCAAAGTCTGATTTTCCCGTGATGAGGCTTAATTCAAGTTTTGGCTTACCTTTCATTTTCTTCCATTTCCTAAATCGGTGCTAGTTGAAAAATTCACTAATAGTTCGAGAGCTTACATTTAGTTTTTTAAAGCATTTAGAATTTGGCTAAAAGAGATACAGTACTTGATTCTATTCGTAAGACAGATTATTCTTTTTGTTATCATTGGATATCAACCACTCCGATTTTACTATCCATAATCTGACGGATTCTTTCAAACGTTTCTTATTGCTCCTTGCGAATATGTAACTAACAAAACAATTTGGCGTTGGGGTTTTCCAGCAGTTCTGAAGGCGAAAATTTTGCCAAATTGTCTTTGAACTTTTCCTCGGGGCATTTGAAAACTTTTCACTGTGCTAAGAATAGTATGTAATGCCACTTACACGATAAATAAGATGCTTTAAAATGAACTCAGTAATGTTCTAAAAGTAATTCCAAGGCACATGGTAAAAGACAAACATCGCAAAAAATGAAAATATGGATAAATATCGTTCCAAATTAATGCTAATGTGATAAACAATTTACTGAATTTTTATTTTTAAATGACATGTTATTATCTAACACCTGTTCAGCGAAAAATGAAGAAAATAACAATCCCTAATGACTCCACCGATTAGTTTATTATCATAAAATGCATTTATTCTGATGAAAAACACCAAAATATAAAAATTCACAACTCTCAGTTTATATTTCGTCCAGATTTCACAGAAAGTTATTTTTTGTAAGTTATAAATTTTCTTATTTAAATTATTTACTCCATTTTATGTCATTATTTTTATAAGTATTCGTCTTTATAAAGCTAAGGTAATTTATACGTATATTATGATTTAATAAATTAAAAATTTGGGTTTATAATTTTGTCCACGAGTGCACATTTTATAATTCTTATTTGGAATTGCTGTTTTCTTTTGTATTCTATTAGAAAATTATATCTTAAAACAAAATAAATGTTTGTAATTTAAGATTAGTTTCAAACGCAGTTTGAAACTAATTTTTCGCCCTTACCAAACGCATTTTTCGCCCTTACCAAAAACGATTTCACTAATCATGATATTTTAGTTCTGAAGATACTTGCATTATTATTCTGTAGTTTAACTGTTTCAGACTCGACCTAAATATCGTATCTGAAATTAGTAAATCTCATAATTGCGTTAAAAAACCTATTACACTTGAAAACAATAAGTAGAAAGCGTATTTTAAAATAATTTTTCGAATAAAAGCCTAATTCCTAATCTCTGTTTCAGTAGTAAAAAGTTATCACCCACTTACAAAGATTGTTAAGACACTTTTAAAGATAAATGATGTCCTACAAATTCTTTTCACCTATATGAGTTTTGAAAGAAACAAAAAATATTCGCAACTTAGGAAATTTCAATAACATTCAAATATTCTTTTGTGTAACGGCAAAGAAACATAAAGCAACAGCAAACAAAAGTAAAATGTGTGCGTCAGTCTGCAGAATTTACGCATTCAAATGAGTTAAAATCTTTTACTGAAAATTAAAGCATCCGAAAGCGTGTACGTCAGTTAAGAGCAAAAAAGAGGATCGTGTTAACAGTGCACTGATATCACGTCAGTGGACGTCACGTTCCAGAGAGAACTATGGCCACGGCCACAGAGAGGAAATATCCGTCAAACGAACAAGTTAAAGAAAATAAAACGCTCATTTTTTTGAAGTTGCTAAAGAATACTTATATCACTGCCGACAGATTAAAAAAATTCTGGAAGATTCCCGAATTTCCTTAGGTTGTGATGGCTATGCCTCATCAAGCCTAGAAATTCATGATACCGAAATTTTTTCCTTTCACCAGTCACTAGAGCCATCGGAAAGGTCTACGATAAGAACTCTGAATTATTAAGCACTGGCCAGGAGGCAAATAAGCCCTTTATCATCTTACCCTTAGATATGAGGGAAAAAAAAAAAGGGGTGAGGAGATACTGATATCCGTTTTTATATAATTTTTATTGGGCAACTGAATGCTTTATTTGAAATAAGAAATTGAAAAATCAAGTGGATTGATCAATAGCTTAATTTAACCCTTTGAGGCGCAACCCTTTCCCAATGCTAAAAAAGGGCAGCCGTTGCCATCGCTCGCTTAACTATCAGCGAGCACAGCCAGCTGCGTCAAAAAAGGGTCTCTCGATCTGTGGCACGCGATGAACGTCTCGATGGCAACGGCTGCCCTTTTTTCAGCATGGAGCCATCTACCCAGCTGTTCTCGCAATCTTCCATTTTTCCAGCAGACGTCAGTGCTGTTCAAAAGAATCGTGACCCTTTTTTGACGGGAAAGGACGTGCTAAAAAGTAAAGGATTCTCGTGGAGCTAGGTCACCCGCCACTATTTTTATAGAAATCCAATCTATTCTTCGTGACTGGCAACAGTCAAAACGTCAGAGTTTGGTGTTCCCAGAACGGGAACACTGCGCGTTAAAGGGTTCAGCAACGTTTAATGCAGTTAATTATAGTTAGAAACGCAATTTTTGTTTAAAAGCATCTTTCATATTTTCTTAAATTTAAAGAGGCGAATTCCATATTTCGGAGTGTACATATTCACGAGCCGAAAAAAAAATAACATTCCATCTTCCTCATTCCATCTAAAGATTATTACCGTTATCGAGCTTTCTGGTACCATTTTATTTTAATGAAAGCAACAAAGAAACGCCTCCCTCCTCAACGCACATTTCGGTATTTTAACTAATCCAAACAAAGTAACATTAATCAATATTAAATTTCCTGATAATTGGGTAAGAGGGAGAAATGTGCAACTTGAATTTTCTTTTGTTTCGTTAAAGAAGAGTTTCCATCAAGTTTGTGCAATTAATCACTAATGAAACCCTGTGCATCATGCTTTCGTGGTGATTCCATAATCAAATTATTATGAAGTAATTTTATTATTTTCTTGACAAACTTAGAGCGAGTACTTCGTTTTAGCTAATGAGACTCGAGGCACGTAACAGACTACCATTTCAAAGTTATTCGAAAACAATTAGAATTAATTAAGATAGATTTTTTAATGATAAAAGCAATCGAAAGAATGGAGCCCGTTAATTTATTTCGAGTAACCAAAGTGATGGATGATTAAAATTCAGAGAACAGCGCCAGTCAAAGCTTTTAGCTTTATATTTTATACCTTTCCAGCGTTGACAACAGGTATAATAAAATGACGTCTAAAATTATCTCTTTACAAAAATATTTTTTCTCAGAAGAGCTCAATATAACTATGAATTTATTAGCATTGTAACCCATACAGTACGTGTAAAAGTTTGCCTGAACAATTTAGTTTAAGTTATTTTTATATAGATTATAGATCTAGTCAGAAGGAAAAATATATACCAGATATAAACTTCTTGGTCATATCAAAATACAAAGGGCATTCCATAAAAACTGAGAGTTATTTTTTTACGTAGTGGCAACACCGCGAAACTAAAAAATAGAAGTGCAGAAGAGTTTTTCAAACTGTTAACTGTACGTTTATACAAAATTCTAAACGAAGCAGACAATTTTATTTTCCTAGTTCCGTGCTTGTTTAAAGAACTGTTTTATTTGCCCTACAGTACTGGAGATGAACTGGTAGGGAATTGGCCATTGCATCACGATAATTCTCGCCCGCATGTCGCTACTTCTGCTCAGCAATATCTTAGTCAATGCAATATTAAAATCATGCCACATCTCCCTTACAGTCCAGATCTCGCACCATGCGATTTCTGGCTGTTTCCGACGTTGAAGGAGAAGCTCCGTGGCAGAAAATGGAACACAGATTCTGAAGTTATTTCAGCAGTGGAGGGTTCTTTGAAGCAGCTTCCAGAAAAGGGCTTCTCTACTTGTTTTGAAAAGTGGGTTGAACGTTGCATATATTCCGACAAAAGGTATTTTGAAAAAAAGGATGTATTTTTTGCTGTAAATATATTTCTTGATTTTTATGATTTTACTCTCAGTTTTTATGGAATACCCTTTGTAGATTATAGATCTAGTCAGAAGGAAAAATATATACCAGAAATAAACTTTTTGGTCATATATAAAAATATTGAAAAATAAAGGGTAAGACTATTTTAACCTGAGTAACAAAATTGAATTGGGACGCATGCGTAACGACCCACACTGCTCATCTTGTGTCACTTTTCGGACAATGGTTAATAAACTAGCGAGAACGTGCCTCAACACACTTCAGAAGAGTGATCGAAAATGCTATAGGATATTTCTGGTGGGATTTAGCAAAAATAGGTTACCAAAACAGCGTACATTTATTATCCACTCAGAACAACAATTGAAGATGAATGCATCAAACCTAATCCTGGACTTTGCCAATAAACCTACTCTTGTCCGTGAAAATATTGAAAGTATGGAAGTCGTTAAAAACAATAATGGATTCAAAGTTGCTAAAAATTCGAATCTTTATTATTGTTAATCATTCTCAAAAGCAGCCTCTGTTAACCCTTTACAGGCCAATGTTCCCAATTGGGAGCATCAAATTAAAAATTTATTCAAAAGTGAAATTTCATCAACATTGACTTGAAAAAATTAGAAGATAAAGCTAAAAGATGACTTGGTTTTTTGAAATAGAAGTTGCATTTGTATCATTATTGGGAAACTGTGAAAAAAATATGAAAATGACCATTTTCACAATTTTTTTTTTTTCAGAGCTATCTTGATACAACCTCCCCTTTACCAAACTTAATTCATATTTTTACTGAAATTTAAAGATAAATATTTTGCTGTCTTACTATTTCATTTATTATTTAAACTACCCATCAATATATCGTTTTCGAAACCAATGTTAATTATAGTCAGAAATGGCCCATGTTCCCGATTGGAAACACAGTGTAAATTGCACAAATTCCCCCTTTCAAGTATTTTAAATTTAAGTTATCAGTTTTTTAGACTTCCCAATATGTTCCATTTGCTCAAAGTTTTTGTACACACTGCAAACTAAATATTTGGAGGCATTTTATAGGATGATAAACTAAAAGACACACTTTCGTGTTGAATTTTTTAGACCGCATCTACAAGTGCTCTCTTCCCAGAATTGGACAGTATTTCTCGATGTATTTCAATATAGATATTAATATATTTACAGCTTGAACATAAAGAAAAGAACTTTTTTTTTCAGGCTTCCAGTTATCCATTGACTATACAGCTTAATCGAACTAAAGTGCGAAGCTATTATAAAAATATTGACATTCACTTCATCTGTTGGATGTTTTTTAATACCAAACGCTCGATTTTCCCCAAGTAGATGAACCACTTTGTAGATTATCGACAGTTCATTTAAGATAGTCATCCTCTAGGGGAAAAAGTCGATGCATCTGTTTATGACACTATCATGTTTAAAAAATTGACTCACATAAAATATTTTCTTTTACGTAACGGATCGATTTTTGTTAACAAGTTAAGCACATATCTACAAAAAAACCACAGATAACCATATGTGTATTCGTTAATGCCATTTGTCAATTAGTAAATTTATTTCGATAAGTATTTGCTAACTTTTGATGACTAAGACTAAACTTTTAATTTTTAATCGTTTAAAATTTCTAGTAAAATTATGAGTCTTGTCATTATGTTAAAAGAAATATAAATCAAAGTGCGTCTGTAAAGTTGGGTGAAGGGTCCCCTATTTTGAAAACCTCGCAGGTTAGGATCACACTGGCAGCAGGGTTTAACCCGTTCGCGATAGCATACCGTATGGGCAACGCAACGATTTCTTTTTTATCAGCCCAGCGTCGCGTATAAAGTCATATGAAAACGGACCGACATTTTTGAATTTTCAATGCTACTAGATGGTACTAAAAAGTAACGACTTTCGTAACTTGAAAATTTTGAGCTATTATATTGAAATGATGATTTTACGTGATCTTTTTTTGTAAAATTAAGCTAAGTTGCTAAAAATTCGTGGGCCGATGGCAAGCGTTCGACATCGTTGCGCGAGATTTCTCGCAAGAATTTCTCGTCTCGCATAAATGTAAGATACGAATTACTTACGAAATCGCAGTGCTGTATCTGAGGAGGTATGCCATTCTGAGAAGAGAGGGTACACTTTGCCTGAAGTCTCTACAGAGTTTTCGTCTCCTTTGTTAGCCCTTCGAGGCGCAACCCTTTCCCAATGCTGAAAAAAGGGCAGCCGTTGCCATTGGTTGACTTAACGAGCAGCAACAGGGCGGACGATCGAAACGTTCATCGCGTGCCACCGATCGAGAGACCCTTTTTTGACGCAGCTAGCTGTGTGCCGCACAGCCAGCTGTCGTCAAAAAGGGTCTCTCGATTGGTGGCACGCGATGAACATTTCGATCGTCCGCCATATTGCGGGTCGTTAAGTCAAGCGACGGCAAAGGCTGCCCTTTTTTCAGCATGGGGCCATCTATCCAGCTGTTCTCGCATTCTTCCATTTTTCAGCAGATGTCAGCGTTGTTAAAAATAATCGCGACCCTTTTTTGACGGGAAAGGACTAGAGATGAGACGGGCTCAGCCCGAGCCCGAAAGCCCGAGCCCGAGCCCGAACCGGGCTCGGGCTCTGTCATTCACAATTGCGTTCGGGCTCGGGCTCGTGAAAAATTTCTCCTTTATTGAACTTACTCCTTGAAACATATTTTAAAAAGTGATTCACGAGGAAAATAAAAGTACAGTCAACTCCGGTTATAGTAAACCTCTGGGGACCAAATTTCGTCCACTATATCCGAAGTTCACTAAAACCCAAGTGTCTTCATGATGGATAGAGATACTGTATGTGAATTGGGACTAATGGTTTGCGTTCACTATACCCGATGGTTCACTATAACCGGTGTTGACTGTACTTATAATAAAAAAAAATAGCGGCACTGGCGCCTAGAATTTGCGTTAAGCTCTTTGGATATTTCAGAACGGCGACTTATATTGATTAGTGAGTCATGAGATCCGACATTATTTGATAAACATGGATATAGGAAGAATTAGAAAGTGCATTGAGAGTTTGCAACTATATTTGTCTTTAATTTGCACAAACGGCAAAATTCATTGCATTCTATCCATGAAGTAATTGGATTTTTTTAATCTTAGCTGAAATTTCGGGCTCGGGCGCCGACTTAAATAATATTCCTCGGGCTCGGGCGGGCTCGGATTAAAAGTCCTCGGGCTCGGGCTTCAAAAAATGAGCCCGAACTCATCTCTAGAAAGGACGTGCTCAAAAGTAAAGGATTCTCGTGGAGCTAGGTCACCCGCCACTATTTTTATAGAAATCCAATCTATTCGTGACTGGCAACAGTCAAAACGTCAGAGTTTTGTGTTCCCAGAGCGGGAACACTGCGCGTTAAAGGGTTATCGTTCCAGGTATACTATCAGCAGTCTGCAATACACACAAACACGTAACATTTAAAATTAGGACAGCACGAAGGGATATACAAAACACACAAAAAAGATGATAAAAAAAAACTGGAAAAAAGAAAGATAACAGAGAAGAGTAGAAGACAGAAAAATAATAAGTTAACGGCACAAAGGCACTTACTTTGTGCCCCATTTTACTATCACAAGATTTTAACCCATTTTTGACCGCTGTTGAGTTTCGCGATGCAAAACTTTTTTAAGATTTCCTAAATTGAATTTTAAAATTACTTACATATATTTGAGCAAGCTACATTTGAAAGTTATTTTCACATTAATATTTGTAACCCATTTGTTTCATTAGCTCACATGGATGGCTATTATAGGACACACGTGCCCAGGGATAGCTATTATAGGACAATCCTGTTCTTACTTTTGAAATTTCATTTTAAGAAACGATAAAACTATAATATTCTACTTCAATTATCCTTCATAAAGGAAATATGTTTATATTATTTATACTCAGTGCTTTTCCGTTTAAGATGTTTTCCACTTAAAATGTTGGATCCAATCTGGCAAAAGCTCTTATGACATACACACACACAAGTGGTCGGTTGTATAAGTGGGATCCACTCAATATACAGCTATATGTCTATCTAGATAATAATTTGATGGAAAATATCCCTCCATGTATGAACTTGTAAATAATAATTACAGAATGATTTTTTTAAAGAAACCATTCATTAACCCTTTAACGCGCAGTGTTCCCGCTCTGGGAACACCAAACTCTGACGTTTTGCCTGTTGCCAGTCACGAAGAATAGATTGGATTTCTATAAAAATAGTTGCGGGTGACATAGCGTCACGAGAATCCTTTACCTTTTAGCACGTCCTTTCCCGTCAACAAAAGGTCAAGATTATTTTTAAACAGCACTGACGTCTGCTGAAAAATGAAAGAATGCGAGAACAGCTGGATAGATGGCCCCATGCTGAAAAAAGGGCAGCCGTTGCCATCGCTCGACTTAACGACCAGCAAGATGACGGACGATCGAAACGTTCATCGCGTGCCACAGAACTAGAGACCCTTTTTTGACGCAGCTGGCTGTGCGGCACAGCTATGTCATTGTGAACCGTCTAGTAACCTAACCCTCCTAGCAGTTTGTTATCTCATTTTGAACTACCCTGCATACAAAATAAAGCAATTTTTTATTTAACTTTTCTTCTCTCAAACAAAATCTATTCTGATATACGCTAACTGTTAAAGTTTGCATCTGAAACATTTTCTTTTTAGCACCATTTCGAATGGATGGTTTTTCAATGCTGGCAATCAGCCATTGGGATTTCTTGTTGATACTACAGTCGAAAGTGAACTGTAAACTAATTTATCACGGGGTCCCAGCCAGTCAAAAGACGTTACCCCTACGACGTAACTCATCGTATCGTCCGCCATCTTGCTGGTCGTTAAGTCGAGCGATGGCAACGGCTGTCCTTTTTTCAGCATTGAGAAAAGGGTGCGCCTCAAAGGGTTAATTGATTTTCGCAGAGTAATTGTTGCCTGTAAATAAAAACCAATGGAATTCAATCATCTTGATAGAGAACTTTTTTTTTTAGATTATTCTTTTAATTACCCCCCCCCCCCATCTGATCACTGATGTCAACATAGGTATTCCGTTTCATAGTTCTGATAATTGTTGCTGCAGAAGCAGATTTTTAAAGAAAGTTTCTCAACGCATATCAACATTTAATAAGAATAAAAAAAAATTAAATTAAACACTTTACTAGCATATGGTGCGAAATACATTAATAAGCGTACACTCTAATAACAAATGTACGAATAAACTTAATCAAACTCACTTAAGTCAACCTCGTAGTTTAACTGTTTTCTAAAAAATCTTTTTTTTTTTTTTTTTTTTTTTTTTCTGAAAATTATTCAGTTTGTTGTGTGCAATTTTACAAACACTGCATTAAAAAATTTCGTTAGTGTTAAATTGAAGTTTGTAAACATCCTATTTAATTTTCTAGAAAAAAATTAAACGTTCTGCTTTTACTTAAGAATAAATTTTAAAAATAATTTCTTTGGAAAAAAGTACAATTATATATTCAAAGAAAACGTATGAAAAAAGGAACGATAGAAAAAAGAATAAATCAATTTTATTTCAGAAGATACTAGCTTTATGAAGTTCCACAAACATTTTTATTAAATAATCCTCTTCAAATAATATCTGAAGGAAAGCTTTCTTAGAAAGCTTTTCACTGAGTGATATCAAAAGAAAAAAAATACTTTTTTCTTACCAATGCCAATTTAAGCCACTGAAGGAAGAGTTTCATATTCTGATTTTTTATTGCTAAGATTTAAAAAACATTTTTTCATAAATAATGGAAAATAAAAAATAGGAGTCAAAAATACGACTTAATTGTACTTAATAATTTCGATTTTTTAAAAATGTATTAAAAATGTTTGTTTTTCACAAAGCAGAGAGAAAAGGAAATGTGCGAAAAGATATAATTTACTAAAACGGTTTAAAAAAAAGGACTATAGATTATTCCCATTTAAAAATTTGAAGAAAAAAAAATACCATGCAATTTTACGAAATTACGCATTTTTAGTTATTGTAAAAACATTTTTCGTACCCCGAAGTAAATGGGATTAAAATTATGAAAATTCTAGAAAGTAAATTTGATCTCAGCTACATGAAAAAGTGAATTTTACTTATATTTGAAAATGCTGATCCACGAGTAAAGCTGGTAAATGCCAAGAATTTTTCCGATATTTAAATTGAAGGAGGTAGTCAATTTGTCAATTGCTAGCCTCGCAACTGGGAAGAAAAAAACCGTGCGATAACAAAAGTAATAAAGTGCATCAATACAGGCAGTCCTTCAACATTTTTTTTGAATACTGGATCACATCATACAACCTATTAATCATATGTTATTTTTTACCAAACTACATTATGGAGGAGATGGATGGAATTGACATGCGATGTATGATTAGAATTGACGGGTGAAAAAAATTAAAACCTCCAAGTGTTTTATATGAATTCCGATCCTGTAATATTATTATGGGATATAAATAGATTATCTAAGACTGAAGTTAACTTAATGAGGATATCCGAATCATTTTCTATGAATATTTTTACTCGTTACCCACCCAGTCATTAAACATGAACAAAATGAATAGACCCTTCACATACAATTGTTTGATGTATAAACAACAAAAATATTTTCACTTGAGAATGTTTTACAACAGTTTTAACGGGCATTTTATTAGACACATTACACCGGTCAACAAAAAAAAAAAAAAAAAAAAAAAAAATGGGGGGGGGGGTTCTGTTCTCATGCTTAAATTCTTATTCTAGACATTGAAAACACTTAAATTTTCAATTTTAGTTCTTAAGTTTGATTTTGTCTGATTGACGTCGATCAGTATATTTTAATTTATTTCATAAACGGAAGATGGTAGCCCTTTGATTAACCCGAAAGTAAACTGTATTATTATTTGCAACTCTGTAGTATTATTTGTAGTATTATTTGTAATATTATTTGTTTGTATTATTATTTGCTCATACGAACACAAAAGAAATACGAAAAATATTCACTTTTAGACATTCATTTCTTATTATTTTACATTTATATGTTTTTGTTTATCTCAAATCTTGAATAAAAAAGACTTATTTCCAGCAAAAACTTTTCTGATCATAATTTAGTGTGGAATTATAAAAAAATATAAAAATCAGTGATTTTTGCCGAAAAATGGAAAAATTGCTTTAATTTCTAACAAAAGCAAACTTTCATAGTAAAAAAAAATATTATTTTCCTTAGTTTTGGCGTAGGGGAAACTAAAATTTAACACGTAGGAGTCAGACCGAAAAATCGTGTCGACCGGTGTAATTTTTGACAGTTAAGTTTGGCTTCTTCCTGTAATCATCCACTGTTTCCATTCAATGCAGTTTAGAAAGATAAAGAAGCAGGAAAAATAACTTACAGGAAAGAGCCTATTTCCAACGTAATACTGGAATTCATACTGCTGAAATCACACGCAAATTACAAGAAAAATCAAATGACAAGCATTTAACATTTGAAAAATTTGAAATGTACTGGCTATCATAACTGGGTTGGAGGCCAAAATGCCAAGGGTTGAGAACTAAGCTCTTAGCTCCTGAAAGGTAATTAAAAATTTTATTGCAACTATAGGAGATGTTACAGGCGTCTGATCTGTAATTCTTCCCAACCTAATACAGAAATGTCAAGAATATCTACTCAGTTACACTACTGAATGTATTCTCCATTTCCATACGCTAAAATTGATAGATCTTATATCAAAAACATAAATTTGATCCTAATTAGGCTTAACCGTGTTACAATGTCACTGATTACAGAGTCTCTTCGCTAAGTGGATTACACCATTACACAAACAATTATCGGGGGTATTGAGTATTGTGCTATGGCAAGTCTACACAAGGGGCATTTGCCTACGGGGGGGTGTACCTTGGTCCGGAGACTTTTTTAATCTGCATATTTGATTTTTCTTCAAACCTCTTTTAAAAAAATAATAAATCCAGTATTTTTAATGTTACAATGCAACATCGATTAATTATATACACACACTTTCTGCTAATTTTTCATTTTTTACCTTGATTTAGCTACACTTTTTGTTTTTTAAATTGATAAGTAATACTGTAAGCTTTATTGATTTAATTTTAATAATATTAATGTAATTTTAATAATGTATTCTTTAATTGATTTCAATATTACTCGTATAATGTGTTTTGTAGTTGTTTACATCCTGCATATTCTTTGTGGTACAATGTTCAGCGCTTCACACCATAATGTTTTAATTCAAATTAAATAACGTAAAACATGTGAAAGTGCATAATTAGTTTGTATGTAAAGTGTAATCAATATTCATTGAAATCATTTTTTCACTAATTATTATACGTTATGTTTTTTGGTGGAAAAGACACTTAAAAGAACACAGTGTAACACAAAGAACAAGTGTAAGTAAAATGGGAAGTAAACACGTATTTTGAATTGAACAACATAAACACACCATTAAATAAAACTATCTGAGGATAATCAGTTCCTTTAATTAATAAAGGAAATATTATGTAAAAAGAATATTACAATTAGAATTGGATTTGCGGTGTAAGTGAAACTAGTGACGTTGCCAGAATTTTATTTCGAGGGGGGGGGGAGGCTGTGTATCAAACTAAGCTAAATAGCAAACTGTATCTATCTGAATATGCACCTAAGTAATAAGTTAACAAACTTTGTGCATTTATATATTTAAGAGTGAGTTATCATTTTTGTGATAAAAATTTATTATTATAGATAAAGGTTTAGATAAGTTTATTAGAATATTCATTTAAACGCCTTTTTAAATGTTGTACATAGGGAATACTCTATTAAAGGGCAGCTTATTTCTGATCTAATAAACTATATTAATACGTTTGCGGTAATATTTAGATTTAACGAATATAGGAGAATAGCCGAATATTCGAACAATTATTGGCCGAATATAACTTTTTCTTAAATTTAAACAAAAATGAAAAATCATAATAAAATAAATTTAATTTTTAATTAATTTTTCGGGGGTCGGGGGAAGCAATACTTTACACTGCTAGGGGGTAAACAAGAATTTTAAAGCTAAATAGCTTCTACAGCAGCTTACAGATACTACTTTCAATTTGTACGCACTTGAATTAAAATAGAAACTCATTATTATCACTACTCATAAGGGCACTTTCAACTAGAAAAGTAAAAAATTTTGAAAAACAAAATACTGTGTTATATCTTCATTTTTGAGGTTTGAAATATATATAAAAAACTGTTTTTATTCACCTTTGCTGCTACAGGTTCAGAGAAAAAATATATTTCAAACCTCCCTAAAAATTCTTAACCCCGCATTTGGGATCATCAAGAATTGAGAAGAGCTCTTCCTACAGATTAGGGTTTGAATTGAGAATACAATAGAGTAATTAAATATGTACTGAAAACTTAAAGAGCAAAAGAGAGTTACGGTGTACAGATAGCACTATGAAGTGCTCTACAGAAACCTTAGGGGCAGTCTGTCAATTGTTTGGTTATGTATATAGGAAGATCCGTCCCCAATTACCCCAACTGATCCTATGCAGTAGCAGACAAATTTTATTTTATGATTTTTCAAAGGGGGGGGGGGTTACACAAACAAACTAAAGAAAATGTACAGTAAAACAAAATGTTACCGAAGCAATCTATTCATATGTACCACAAAAGATAGTAATTAAAGAGATTCATTATAACCTAATGTACTTAAACATAAAAGTATTTTATATGCAGTAAGAAATATATTCTTAGGGTAAATCATGTAATTCACTTATAAAGATGTATCCTATAACTTAAAATTGATTAAATGTTGGAATATTTTTAAAATAATGAGTGAACTCAAATAAGTAAATAAGTGCAACATCATTATTTTTAAGTAAAACATTTTTCTTTTATTAACGCTAAAGTATTCGACCAAATATGTTAAAATAATCTGTCGAAGTTTTCGGCCAAATATCAGTTTAAAAATCGGTCAGACCGAATATTTGGTTAATAGGCCGAATACCGATCTAATATTCATTACATCCCTAGTAATATTGTACACGTTCTTAATGATTTTCACGTGCATAAGTATATCACGAGTACTTCTCTAATGTAGTAAAACTTCCACGACTATTTCATAATAGCACAGTTTGTTATTTATCTCAAGTATATTTTTGTTTTATTTATTCTTTTACGTAAAAAAGTATCATGCCATTTCACCTTACTTAGATTTTTAGATAACCCCTGGCGTCTCTTTTTTTGTGTTCAGAAAAGATCCGAGAAACAAAGCAGTATTAGTGAAAGCAGTTTTGTATTAGTCTAGGGGTTAAGTGACCAGATTTCGTCCAGACGTCGTAGCTTTTTACTAAGAAACTAATCTTGTTTGTAGAGAAAATCCTCGACAAAAGCGTGCACAAAATGTAAAGCATTTTATGGTTTTTTTCATGGCTTGTACTTCCGTACAATATCCTTTTGTTTTTAAGCAGATTTTATCTATTTCTTGTCTCCGAAGATGTATAGAGCTTAAGATTGATTATACAAGTTAATTGCAATCTAAATCTGGAACAATGCGCGACATCTCAAGCAACGATGATTCTCCACGGATTTCACTAATTAGATCTGTTTAAAAACTGTCTAAGTACCTTTTAATTGATAAGGACAAAAACTTTTTCTTACATGTTTCATTGAAATATTTTATATCACTCTTAATGTTAGAAACATTTTAATTCTACCGATACGGCGCGACAACGCAAACGTTCGAATAGAAACGCTTTTGAAAATATAATATTTTATTTGTATTTATTTATTTTATGTGTGTGTGTGTTTGCGTGCTGTAATGTACAGTACTGGGGAAAAAAATAGAGACCCCTCTTTACATTGAGCTCACTTGATTGTCACTTAAAAATAACGTTGAGATCTATGTAGCGGAAGGCGAGGTAAGTTGGCGAACTAAAGCAGCTATGATTTTTACTGACCACTGTGAATAAGACTAAGAACTGAAATTTTTGTGATAACTTCTTTCGCGTCTTGCCTTACACCACGAATTTTTTCAATTGCCTGTTTCAACTTTGAAGAGGAGAAACAATGGTTCTTCTAGAAAAGGTAATTTTCGTCATCTTTCCCAAGCCATGGGGTAAGATGACTCATGGGATAGGGTAAGATGAACTAAACCCGGAATGTGAAGAATGAACATTTATGAACACTTTATTAACAAATAATTTTAATAAGAAACAGAAAAAAATACATTTAAATGCACAGGTCCCATTTTTAAGGTCTTTAGTTGGCTTCTCCACTATCCCATCCGGAACACTCAGTATGAGACTACTTTAAGCACTGATAAGCTGCACTAAGTTCATCCGTGCATAGGATGCAGAATTCATGTTTAAAATCTTTTAAGTTTATATCATCTTCAGTGTCGATGTACGGTATAGAATAAGAATAGTCGTCGTCAGAAGATGAAGAAAATTTCAAATGACGTCGTGGTTTTTTCTTCGCTCCGTTTCATTTTGTTTGCCTTATAAATCAATCTTTCTTGCATTTTTAGCTCTTTCTCTTCTTGTTACTTTCTTTTCTCTTCCAAAGCTTGTTTTATGGGAGTTCCTGATAACAGAAGCGACGGCAATTTCTTCCTCCGCTTTATCACACTCTGCTCTCAAAATTTCAACTATCTGCTTTTAATTCTTTTTGTTATGTTTCATGTGCCCTTAAGAACGGATAAGAAATGAAAACTGGACAAAATAGGTTTAAAAAAGTATGGGGGTAAGATGACGAGCTGAAAATTATTCGTCATCTTTCCCTTTCACGCCATTTTTACAAAACCAGCGTTTTTAGAAAAAAAAAAAATATTATCTTTAAACTTGGATCTACGTAATAATTCAGAATATTTTAGTGAGAACGTAAAAAGACTTACCGTAGAATCTTGATTCCTCATGTTAAAACGGTAAAATATTAGACGAATACCCTTCGAAAATGAACTTTTGTTTATAACTTCCTCTAAAATGCGAGACAGGTGGCTGTCCTAGTGCTAGCCTTAGTTCACCACCAGTGTTTTGTTATGCTGACCAAGACGTGCTGCCATTTCTGAATACCTGAGAAAAATACCGAATTCGTCATTTCACCCCATGAGTCACCTTGCTCCGCCTTATATTAGTGTTTATTGTTCTCGATTATTTTTCTGTACGATTATTATTATCCGAGAGTACGACAACATTCATGTTTTTGATTTCGCTTTGGAATTCAATATTTAAGACATCGAACATTTTAGACCTCTGAAATGGGAACATCCAGGGTTCTTGCCTACCGCTCGACGGTCGATCTAACGGTCCGTAGTTTTGGACGGTTTTCTCCAGAAGTAACGGGAATAGGCGTTAGAGCCCCTTGAAAAGTCTCCAGCCCAGAGCACCCCGCTCTAGGAAGATAGCCCTACTTCGCCTTAATACATCACAGCACTGATTCTAATGAAAATAAAATTAATGTACAGTGAAACTTCTATGAGTGACCACCTCTGTTAAGCGACCCCTCCTCCAACGACCCATTCTTTAAGGCACTGATTTTTTACCCTATCTATTTAATGTTAAAAGATCCTCTAGAAGAGAAAACACAACCCTCTATAAGCGACCAGACCCGGTTCCATTTTTTTCTCCCTCACATCTCCCCTTTCTTGCCGTTTTTTTCTCCCAAACATTTCGAAATTTCTAACTATTTATTTAAATTTAAATTTTAGAAATATGTTTGTATAATCACTTATGTATTAGTGTACAGCTTCATAAATAACAAAACAAATAACAATTTTTAGCATTCTTTTTTCTTACCTATCAAATGTTCATACTTTTTTCAGCGACCCCCTCTGTTAACGACCGATTTTTCGCCGAACGGAGAGTGGTCGCTTCCGAGAAATTTCACTGTTTTCCTTTTTAAGAATTTTCGAAATAGGATTAAGTAATTCCTAAATAATACCAAAGTATATTTAATTCAATAAGAGTTGCCTTCGTTACCTTTCCATCGTTTTATAAATTAGATTTTCAAATAAAATATTATTCAATATATTACATATATTTGAGAAAGATGACTATGGTAATGATTTAAAACATTGTAGATGTTATTTTTTATTGCTTTTTGTAACTCATACATGACTTTGTATACATTTGTATACATTAGATGCCGTATTTTTTTTGTTTTAATGAGATTCATATTGACCTGTATTTTTACATTCATTTTGTATGGTACTGGTTATTCATAGATATATTAGTGTATTTTTACTTTTTAAAAATATTTTTGAATTCGTAGATTTTAAAACTTTTAGTGGATTTTTACTTTTTTGTTTGTTTATTTCTCTCTCTCTCTCTGTGTATGTGTGTGTGTTTAATACATATGTGTACAAGGCCTCCCAAAAAAAGATGGTAACACATTTTAATTGAGTTGGCCAATTGCAAAATTTCGTTACCGGCATCCAGATTTTTTTTACAGGAAGTGAAAAAAAAAACTTCCGTAGAGTTTATTTTTCATGGTGATGGCTTGAAATTCGGTATTTTAGTGCAAAAGTTCGTTCTGAATTCAATTTCATCGGTGCTTTTCGCGAATTTGGTGTAGTTTTTATGTTATTTAAGTAATTAATTTGTATTTACAGAGTTTTGGTGCCGTATGTAGAATTGATAAAGTTTTGAAACAGTAAGAATTCATCATTGAGGAATGAATTCATTTATTCTAGCCTCTACAGTCATGACATACCAGACGAACAGTAGAAATTTGGATCAGGACAATCTTCTGCAAGCTGTCGTACAGATGCTACCTCAACTGATTCTTTGAGATGCATATTTTTTGTCCATCCATAACAAAAAGTCTTTTCTTTGGTAGTTGGACTTCTGAATGTCCAACATTGTAAAATTGTTGATGTAATCTTGCCATGGATAAGCTGCCTGATCCGGTACAACCGGGAGAGGTCAATTTTTACGGCAGTCGAATGATAAAATGATAAAAAATGTAAAGTTATGTTAAAAAAATAAATAAAAGACCATAAAAAATTTGACTTAATAACAGTAAAACACCCAAAAAGCACAAAATACGCGAAGAATATTTATACAATGCTAGTAATAATGAAAAGAACAGTGGAGGGAAAATGTCTGGAATTTAACGAGTTTTGCAGCCAAAGAACATGCACCATTACGTGCAGCTGAGGGTACAACGGGTTTTGATGCAAGTCGAATCAAATGGATATAACAAATTATGCGGCAGTCAGCAAGATGGATTTACAGAGTTTTGCAGCAGTATGGGATTTTCAGAGCTTTATTTCAAAGTTTAGAATTTTTTTTACTAAAGTTTTACAGATGGGAACGCACAAAGATTGATTTAAAAAAATGACTTTATAATCTCAGTTTATTATTTTTGGGATTTAACGAGTTTTGCATTGGGCGACTCAATTTTTTGTCAATTATCGATAAGTTGTTAGTGTAAATTGAAAAAATAATGTTCACTATAAGATTGGAAAATAGACTTAAAAAAATCCTCTCGTTAATTTTCGAAAAGGTACACTTTTTAAATTTGTATACGATACCGTACAAAAAAAAATCACTCGATAAAATATGCCTCGTATACTAATTAAATATTTTATAAAATTTGAGAGTTATAGCGTAAAAAGTGTCGGAAATATATAGATAAATATATGCTGACTTAAACTACTTTCCAATAGCTCACAAACAGGAAAAATCACGTCCGATGATCGTGCTTCAGATTTTGCACAGAAATAACGAAAGAAAAAAAATATTTTTTTTTTTTCACTCTTGCAATAAACGATGACATTCAAATTCATGTATAAGGATTGGTCATCGTAGTTTAAAGATACCGCTAACGTATTATGATGAAAGTCTGAAATTTTCTGTACGCCACCTGATTAGTGTATGGAGGCACATTTAACTAAGTAGGAATTTTTTTTGTAAGGGGGCTACTTAAAAATTAAAAAAAAATTGTAACTTTTTGAAAATCATCGAGAAATTTTTTCTTAAACCACTAAGCGCCAAAGCTCCCGTTACGGGAACATCTATTATATATTTTTTTTTTCTTAAAATATTTTAACGCAATTTACGAAATACACATTTTATATAAACATTTACATTTATTATAAACATTTATTATACATTTATTATACATTTATTATAATTATTTACATTTATGATAATTGAATTTATTATTTACATTACATTTTATATAAACATTTATAGTGTAAATGTTTATATAAAATGTGTATTTCGTAAATTGCATTAAAATATTTTAAGAAAAAATATTTATAATAGATGTTCCCGTAACGGGAGCTTTGGCGCTTAATGGGTTAACGCAGTCTTTTTTTCTTTCTACCACATTTGAACATTTCTTTTTCAATTTACATTGCCCATTTATCTCTAATGGATAAAGAATTAAACCCCGTTACTATCTTTTTGAACACTCCGTAACCATGTGGGCATGCGTGTATAATACATTTTAATTTATAGTTCAACTAATTACGCAAATCAATAAGTTCTCAAAACTTGCTCAAAAAATAAGCAAATCCAACAACAATGCTCTGTTTTAATGGATTTGAAGTTAAGAATATTTAATGACAAGATGCTTATTAATATTTATGAAAAAAAATTAAGAATCAGTTTAATTCTATTGCTCTGACACAACTTAGATTTTTTTTTTTTTTAATACGTAGTAATAAATCTTTAAACTGCAGCTAGATATATTACAATAATTACTGTACCTGGGATTTTTTAAATTATCCCATAGGAGTATTGAACAGCAGTCTTAATGCTTGGATTTAGAAAATCTTTTTTTCTTTGTAATCTTAAATTGGTATCTCAATAACTTTACGGTTTGCCGAATGTAGATTGATGCTGTATGAAGCGTATCTAAGAAAGCCCACGTTTGAGTTCTGATCATGAACGATATCCAGGAGTTAGATGAGCGGATGTCCAAACTTAACGCAACGCTGATTGGATTTTAATAAGGGAGTAGATTTCGGGATATTTAGCTTGAATGCTTTCCACTTTTTTTTTCTGTGTGGATTTAATTTTTGATGTTCTGACGTTAACTGTTATTTTTTATCGGATGTTGTATTTGGGGTCTCTTTTACAGGTTGGGGAAAGAAGTACGGTTGATTTTCAGAATTGAAGCTAAAAGTAAATTATAAAAACAGCTTAAAAATACAGTACGATTAAAATAACTTGTATAGACTGCCAGATTTTTTTTTTTTTTTTTTTAAGATGCACGTGAAAACCCCTGAATTTCTGCTAGGTAACTGATATTAATGTAAGTACGTCATTTCCCCTCCATTGGGAATCAGCGATTTTGGACTTGCGTTTTTAACCCTCCAAGTGGATGTGACGTAAACATTCGTACTAGGGATGGATGCGAGACGACTTTTTTGCGAGACGAGACAGAGATTTACAGTTTTTTGCGAGACGAGACACACATTTTTAACATTACGATATAGGGATTTTTGCGAGACGAGACAAAACTTTTAGGGTATTTTGCGAGACGCGAGACGCTTATTTTTCGTCTCGCGTCCATCCCTAATTCGTACACTTCATTCCGGTTTTTACAGCAATGCATCTATAATTGAAATTATTTATAACGCTCAAGTATCATAACATTCTTTGATATTAAAGCTTGTTTTTTAATAATTACAAATCTTCCTATCAAAAGTTTATTTTTTAATATAATTTTAAAGCTGCAAGGAAATTTTGCCATAAAAACAACTTCGCATTATTTGCTCATTTCCAAGACGCTCAGAAGGTTAATCTTGCATGTTTTGACAGAGCATTTTCGATGGTGTTTTCTGCGTAATTATCTCATTTACAAATAAATATATAATAAGCAGTCAAATAATATATACACTGCAAAAAAAGTCTTAAATTGACTGAAAAAAACTGTCAGACAGGACACCAGTTTATTTCCATATATTTTACAGAAATTTTCCGTATTTTTTTCCTTTTACGGAAGATTTCTGTAAAATAAACTGGGAATCTGTAAAGTTTATGGGCGACTTCTGCAAAAAAAAAGGGAAATAAACTGGCGTCCTGGCTGACAGTTTTTTTTTCTGTAAATGTGACAGAATTTTTTTTGCAGTGCACTGCCGACCATCCAAATTGAAATACCAAGAAGAACCAGCGATATCACAGCAAAATTTATAGGGGAGATAACACGTTGTACAAAGATGAAAAGATTGAAAGTACAGCCTCTTGTGAAGCAAGGAAGAGGATGAAATCAGTACTGAGTGCTGCCGCTATTATAACCGCAGTTACAAGTCTGAGCACTGAATCAAAGAGGCTTTGGATTTGTTGTTGGGGTAGAGCAGTCCATGCTGCCATATTACCAAAGTTGGTCTGTCGTTCTACAGCTATAGACCAGACGTTTTCGATAGACCTTTAATACAAGGAGGTCAAGGCAGCAATGCAACCTGATCGACGAAGAACTGTTGAACGTCGAGTGCCACATGTGAAAGCGCGTTATCCTTTTGGAATATGGCCATTGGTAAGCTCTGAAGGTGCGGGAGGACAACGGAACTCGACACCTCAAAGGGTTAGTGTACTGGCAGCAGGCCCTGACTATCGCAGAGGCAAGAGGGGCATATGTCCCAGGCCCCTAAATGATTACAGTATGTGAATTTAGTTTAAGATTTTTTTTTTCAATGTAGTAAATGCCTAATTCTTTTCAGTTATGAATTGACAAGTTACAAATAGTCAAAATCTTTTTTTTTTCTTAATTCTGCCTCTCCATAGAAAAAATATCGCAGTAGATTAATGATTTTTGCAGAAAGAACTGATAGCTAGGATGGCTGCTACTTTTTAAGTGATTACGGGGTAAGTAGCCGGACCCACTGAAGTTTCTTAAGTGGCTATCCAACGAGAATGGGGCACCTATAAATAGAAATTTGACGATTATGATTATTAATATTACGAAAAAGTCAGGATTTTAGTTGTATTTCTTAAGTCTTCATTTTTAATAAAGCTTATTTCATAATGTTGATGTTTCATATGTTTATAATGCTGATAAACATTCTCATTTATCTAATATTTGTATATGTCATGATTAAGGGCGAGATTCAAGCGAAACACAAGTCAAGGCCCCCCGCAAGGGGCTATCAATCAGACTTCTACCTCAGGTTCCGGTTTGTCGAAATCGGCCCCGGCAGTGCGTGCTAGGGTGTTGCACCCCAAACCATAATACCGGGTGCAGGACCAGAATGGGGATGCATGAGGTAAGAGTTGGGAAGTCTCACCACGGTGTCTCTGATCCGATCATCGAGGGGGTGAAGAAGCAGGATTCGCCAGTAAGAACAATGCCGTTCCATTCGGTTGTCTATGTCATCCCATCACACCATTATCATCGCAAAAAACTGGGATTTTGACTCAACGGTAAACGCAACAATGCGCTCGTTGAGGAATCTTCCACTATGCTGCAAACGACGTCTAATGGTACGAGAGGACACCGATTGTTGCATAACAGACCGAATTTGTGGGTTCGTGATGTGGCAGGACGATCCATGTATGCACAATATGCTAGTTATCAAATGTAGTCGTGCAACGAGGTGGGTGCAATCGGTGCCTCCCTGCCTCCAAGAATGACAGATCCGCAACAATCACTTCGTTTCGTCCGACGCTATCGCCGATTTCTTTGAAGGATAATCTGCAATCGCTATAATGGCCTTATCACACTAAAGGGGAAATCCGAGCAACTTCGCGCTGGACCCACTTTTCCGACGGACTTGAAGGCGTGGTTATCTTTAAGGGTTGCAAAAGTAAACAAACTCTCTCCGACGCCAAATAGTCATCGCATCGCTGATTGGGCGTGCAGGTTCTTATTTTACTTATCGTGCGTTGGTATATTTACATCGGATCGGCAGCCATTTCGGCAGCATCGGATGGGCAGCAATCGCTAATTCCAAAGTCCACTTGAACGCTGCTATAGTTTTATTTACACGTGATTCTGACATCGAGCCAGCTGCCAAGCTTCGAACATAGTCGCCATTGCTCCAAATTGCTTATGACGCAGCAGGAAGAAGTACTCTGATTGGCCGAAATTTCGTCCGACTCGGATTTTTTTCTTCGGAAAGGAAAAAGTTGGAGTTCGCGCTCGTCAAGGTAACGGCGGAGAAAATCGGCCAGTAACTTGATTTGCAAGGAAAGTGGGTCGGATTTTTCTCAGTGTGATAGCCCTATAAGCCACCATTCCTCCTCGATCGAATTCCGAAACGTGAAGGAAATACGCTCGTTTTCTCCTGCGAGGCACACTGAAGCTTCTTACACAAAAGAAGCGCACGAAAAAAAAAAACATTCCAGTACAGTGGACTTGTGTTGCAACGCAATCTATGTCAGGCGTTCGGGATATTACGCGAGTTTTTCACTAGTAACGTATCTCAGAGCTAACGTGACTTTTCGACGGCAACATAAGATTTTTTGCCAACAGTAAGAAGCGCCAATAGAAGTGCGGGATGTCAGGGGTAAGTTTCGTCTTCGTGATTTGTTATTGACCAAGAGAATCAAGCAGCGAACGGTAGTTCACCTCTCGTAGCATCACTCAAGGCGGATGCACCTAACCCGTAGCAGTCTAAACCTGGCTTTATTTATTACTCTATGTAGAAAATGGTAATATACAGTCATGGAATGGTTGAAAACGGTTTGAGGGGTGTTTCTAAGTGTCTAAAGCAATTGCGTATGCGTTGAAAAAATTTCTACATACGCCTTATTTTACAAGGCGTTTATAAGTTTTCCCTTACGCGAGGAGACTCGGAAAACATTCCTCGCGTAAGTCAAGACTCCACCGAACTTTAAAACGGCAGTCTTTTCCCTGCTGAAATGTTAATCATTTGTGTTTCTCATCGAAGCACTGCAGCGAAGACCATTGAAACTCGTTTATCAAAAGCCGTAGGATACCCTTACAAGGTACCTCTATCATAAAAAGTGTGGGAAACGAAAAAAAAATGCAAATTCTTTAAGCCGTACACGAAGCAAATTGTACAAAGTGTTTCATTTGTCAAGTACACTATTTCTATGAATTTGTTTTCTTCGAGTCTCATTTTTAATTGATTCAACGTCATGCGTAATGCCATTTAAGGATAACTTATTTTTACACGACCGTAGGCAATTAGGTTTTTCTAAAGATAATTAAAAGCAATTTTTAATTATTAATTCGAATTTACCGCTGCAATCGCTTGTGGCATTTCCAGCTTGTTACCATAGGAACATGATTAAATTTGCATTTTTTTTTTTAATTCAGTTTTACTTTTCCTTCTCAAGTGTTTCGAATCAATTGACCCAGTCTGTGAAATTTTTATTAGTTTAAATATCATGTAAGTTGTATTTCTTCTGAGTAAAACTAAAGTAAAATAATGAGCATAGATTGGGTAAGACTTTCATGATAGAATGTGTTGTAAGGTGGAGGGGTTATATATAATTTATCTATCTGATTATTATTAATCATTCTATCGAAGAAGCAAAAAAGGTATTTTAAGGTTGCATAAAGCTATTCTAGGTAAAGAGATATTTTGTTGTCAAGGAGTGCATTTTGGGGATCGACAACAAGCTGAAGAAGAAAACCTTAATTTGGAAGACCCTGTACCCTTAAAGAGCTGGAAATAATGTGGAACCCTTCACAGTACATTCGAGCATGTTTCAACATGAAATATAAACAAATACCATGAGTATTTAACCCTTTCTAAATTCATGTAAGAATACTCAAAACCTACGGTCTGTTTACTACAGAAACCAATTATCATTAGTGGATGTTCTGATTTTTGTTCAGTAATAATGGATACATATATTTTCCCCATATATATAGATTCTAAATTATACTTGGCTTTTAAATATTCATTTGATTTGTACTTTTAGAGAAATATTGCACAATTATTCGAAAACTAAGCGGAAGCATTATCGCTTTTAATTGTCTACATTTATGTTTACTCGCATGTGCAAGCAGCAGTTAGTTTTTCGACTTTGGTTTTGTGAATAATTACTAATGCAAAATCTTAAAGTTAAAATCTTTAAGTTTCTGAAACACTTGTTTCTTTAATTTTCTTCTCGGATTTTACAGGGAAAATATATGAATTAATCCTGAAGATGCGCCAGAAAATTCCCAAGTACTTTTTAAATATTTTTAACGGTTCAAGCACAGAGGACATCGACAATTTTTTGAGCCAACTCTTTAGAGAAACAGAAAAATTTCACTTTAAAATCCCAGAAATTTACAATGATATCAAAAATTAATAAATGGCAGCGTTTTAATTTTCATGGAAAAGGCTGTAGTATAGGGGTTATAAAACAAATTGCGTTTATGTATCATGAAGTTCTGGGTAGTTGAAACAAGTAAACTCGGGTAAATTTCACCACAGTAGGCCTCTTTATGAAAAAAAACTCAAGCCATGTCCAATATTAATGATATTAGGACTCTCAAAATGGAATGGTCATATAACTTCGAAAATGTTCGCTAACAAAGCTTTGCAAGGCAAACCATCATATTTTCTGCTCATGCGCTATCGAGATTAAGTTAATTTACCTATTCATAATGACTTTAAAATATTTAAATTTTTCATTTGAAATTTCAGTGCAACACTAACTCAGCTATTTTATTCTATTTAAGTTTTTGGGTTAGAAACTCCGTGCAATTTATATGCGGAGAGAAAAAGAAAATCTGACTTCTTAAATAAGCGTCTGTACTTCCGTGAATAGACGTTCTATACCTTCAGAAGTATATTTATACACGTAACATACAACAGTTATAATAAACTGTACAAGTGATACGTCGTTTATAGCTTTTTAAAAATACACAGCAATGCAACATTTTTTAATTTAATTTGCAGTTGGTTCCTAGAATGCACTCATGATACCGAACGATCTTTAAAATGCATTCTTGTTGTCAAAAATGTTTCTTACATATTTGATGTTGCAAAATAAATTTATGCAAAAAATCAGTATCATTTCCAAGTAATATATTAAATAGAATTTAGGATAAACTGCATAATCGGGATAAAGTATTATGTACATCCCGTACCTTCGATTTTATAAAATTTCTCCTTGGTGTCATCTTGATTGGCTGACCGAAAATGCATATTTTGCTAAACCCTTCAAACTAATATACAGTTAGTTTCAAAAGGATAGAAATATTATTTTAAGTCACCCTGTATTAAATGAAACTAATTAGGTATTGTATCGATGTCCCACTTTAAGAACCTTTAAGAAACAAATAAACTCAAAATTTTAAGTTCATCTTCCCACTTGGGGTGATGATTATTCATTTAAACACCCCCTATTTAATCCAATGAAAACTGTATTTCCCAGCGTATCTAAACTGCAAATCTGGGCTTTGAAATACAATCCCGAGTTGAATTAAGGAAGGCATTTGGTTACCTGGAAACCAAATTAGTCATTGCATTTGCAATTAATGACTTTACAGCTAAAATTGATAGCTCGTCAACTGAATTTTCCAGAAACTCATTTAGCTCTCTCTTATTTGAGATTGAATACTTTCGAAACTTCACTTAGAAATTTGAATATTTGCCGTTAGATTAAACCATATTATGGCCCCATTTCATCTCAAATTGCTTGTGAAAGAATGTATGAAGTGTTCCTAGCATTTCAAATCGCATCAATTAACTGCAATTTACGTTGGAAGGGTTGAAAGAGAAAAATAGCATAGTATGTTATGAAGATACGAAATGGGGCCGTCGGTTTATGATCGATAAACAATTACACTGATTTCCATTTGCTGGAAAATAAAACTATCGACTTAAGCAGTTGTTAGAAGTGTGCTTTAGAAATTTACAATTGACTGTTTCGCTTTCTAATAAAGTATTTTGAGGATAGTGAAGAGCGTGTATTTTATTCTACTATAACTTTGTAACTTTAAAACATTCATCTACAAATGAATTACATGAATTTTAGTTGAAACAGTCAAAACCTGGTGACTAAAATAATTAACTAGTAAAAAAACTATTAGGTGCTTTGAACCCTTTCGCGCCGACTGTCACTTATACGTGCCTGCAAGAAACGCACTCATTTCCCGGCCGACACGCTGGCGTGCCAGAGCGTTTTATCGTTCACTGTGAAAGTGTCCTGGAACGTTTTAAAAACTACAACTTTTGGCACAAAACGGCATTGCATGTCCATATGGTTTCAGATACATGTAGATATGACCTTCTACTCAAAATCAGCGTAGCATGACTCACATATACGGGGTTTTTAATTTTATAAATATAAGGGGAAAGGAATGTCTCCGAATGGCATGCTTTATAACGACTCTTTAAATTCTCACATGGTATTTGTTTATAGTAAGCAGGGGAGTTTTATTTTCTCTACAGGGTTGGGTATTTGGGTTCACTCGCTCAGTTCGTAACGGCTAGACTGAAGAACACGTCTTGAGCTACCACAGATCCATATTTTTCTCAAACTATTCAATGCATTGAACGTTGCTGTTCTGCACAATTTACGATCCAATCTTAATTTTCGATTCTTTATGAAATTAATTTTGTTTGCGATCTGAGTTTTTATCCTTGATCCTGAAAACTCAACACGATATGAACAACCTTTCAAGTGGTTTCAAATACGTAAAGAACTGCTCCCGGAAAATAGATCTTTCAGTAGTTTAATCAGGACTTTTTTTCCCTTTGATGATCATGAAAACAAATAGATATCACTCTCGCCACTTGCTTTGAATTAAAAGGATTTTGGTGCTTTGACTCAGAGGTCAGAATCCGTGTACCTACGCCAATGTTGTCAGATTCTCTATGGAATTAGAGAGATAAAGTCAATTTCCGAATTTATCTTTCCGACGACCACTTTTTAAAAAGATGGTATCGTCACTCAAAATTTTGAAGGGAATCAGTTGCCCAGACGTTTTCAGAGATATTAAATGAAACGACTTATTTTAATGGTTTATCTTCAAGCATTTTACGTTTGAAGACAAAGACTTGATTCTAAGACTTAAACCTCCTCGCTTTTAGTTTAAGGGTACAATGATTTTCGTATTTCCTGGAAGAATTGAGCTTTTCCTCAAGAAACATAAACCGTTCAGATTTATGTCTGAGAATACTACCAGACATAAATCTTTATTTTATGGGTTTTGAAGGCATTATAAAAGTGTCCTGCAACTGATATTATATTTGTAGAAGTATATTTAATGTGTTCAGTAGAAGGGCACAGGAAAATAGAATATTCTCTAATAGCATTTTATATTATATTTTTAATGAAAAATTTCGGGAGATCTCTATAGGGTTTGACATATTTTAGATAATTAAACTTTTGTATGAATAAAATGTTTATTTTTTAGAATTACTGAAAATATTAGGTTGTAACGAAAGTTTCCCGCCACCGCAAACATCGTCAGCACACAGTTCGCGTTGGCGTATTTGCTCCTATTTTGTCAAACGATTTTTGGCATTTGAAAGAAAGAGCTTTATAACACTGTGTTGTGAAATCTGTAAAAAATAGAGTTATCATTAAGTATAAGGTGTCTCAAATGGAACTATCACTCTAGAGGATTAGAACCATCATTTACTTCCACTTGTGTTGCAAAAAGTCAGCTACATGGTATCAACGAATTATGAGTACAGCTTTAAGTACTATTGTTGTATCATGTGACACTGTGCAGATTTGGTACCGAAAGTTCAAAATCAGTTATCTAAGGAGTTAGAAGTTACTTTTTCAGGCAGATATGGCGGAAAACTTTCGTTACAACCAGATATAAAAGCAGTTACGTATGTTCAGTAATTATAGTGTGGCGATATAAGTTGATTTCGACGAAGGACGGAGACGTGGATTCAATGTGTCAGTTCTTATGCTCGCCCAAGTTAGCAGACTTCTTAAAATTCCAAGCAAAAAGTATGCCTCAAAACACCCGAGAGAAATCATTTAGGAAACGCTAGGACAATTGTTCAAGAATCAGAGAAGTTTTTTTTTAATTCAGAAAAATTCACAATTTTGGAACTTTAGAAAATCCAGGATTTGCAATGTAAAGGGCGATTTGAGCAAATACAAAATCGCATTTAAAATTTTCAAATCCCAGAAAATATGAAGTTATCGAATGAAACGTTTCGGGAAAATCTTTTCTATGTAACCTCCAATTTTAAGCAGTTTAATTTAATAAAGTAATTTATCAAATGTTGTATATGATTTTCATAAATGTCGAATATAAATTTTGTAATTCTGTCGAATCTTACTTTATTTTACTGTAATCCGAATGAATTTTCAGAATTAAACACACCAAAAAAATCCAATTTAAAAAAAAAAAAAAACTGAGATTAAATCTTGTACAAGTTTAATCAGAATTAGTTTATAGGAATCTAATGCTGGATTTTATCATCTTTTTTTAAATCTATGTATACTCTATTGAACTGATCTGCATAATATATAGAATGGACTGTAGAAGTGTAATTTGGTAATTTAATCGACAGGTTGTTACATATATATTGACAAAATAAAAAAGCTAAGAATGGTGTATGTCAATGGTATATGTTCGCATGTTTAAATTCATAAAAGAGTTCTTTTGTAAGAAAAAAGTCTCAGGAATTTATGCCAAAATATGGAGCTACTAAATAGAGTTTACAAAGTTTTTTTTCTTCAAGTATACAACTTTTATTTCTTACAGATTAAGAGAATCGACAACTAGTCTCCAGCTCAACTCTGCCTTCATAGTAATGAGTGAATTACTACGTTGTTCAATTAGTGCAGCTGTGCTAATGACACTGGAAAAGTAAAATTGTCCTATTCCAACAGTGAAGTAGTGGAAAGAATATTACAAAAATTTAGACAAAAAAGAAACTGGGCTCATAAAATGGTACTGCGTTTCAAAGAAACAGGTAGCTCAAAAGTTCATGCCTGCAATGGCAAGCAGAAGAATTTAGAACAGCGTAGCAATAGAAATGAATAATCTCGCATCGAAATAATTAAACTCCATGTATAAAGGGATTTTCAAGTAACATAGGCTTATTACGAACTAGAAATTTCTTGCTAGTAGTGCATGCGATTCTTCATTGTATTCCCGAATAAACTATGAACTTTCCAAGATCTAAGTTTTTTGTTTTAGGTGGCTATTCATTTACCTACAGACAGAAGTTCACCTTCCGCATATTATCGCTATCTATTGCTTTTTTAATCTTGCTTTGGATTTTCCACCACAGTTTGTATCTTTATCAAAAATTGGAGGTGTGATACATATCACATATTTAATATACATTTTGGTTTACTTTCAGTTTTATTTTCGTTCTTTGACTTTCAAACTTTTCTTATTACGCAAGAAATAGCCTTTTTATTTAACAATAATATTTTGTCAGAGAGCCGCCATCTGTTCTAAAAGATCTGCAATTTTCTGTTTGTAATGTTAACGTGTTCTTTCTTTTCTCTTTCAACTCCTACAATTGGATTTTATTTTAGCTCTTTTGCCATTCATTTTTTTATGTTATGTAATTACTTTGAAAGATATCTAATTATTGCCTACTTGTTATCTTATTATTAACTACTTCATTTGACTAAAATTATATTAGGTTCGTACTGCCAAATGTGTTTTCGTCAAAGAGAATTTTTCTTGACATTTGTAATTTACTGACACTTTTTCTTTTACATCGAATCTACGGTACCAGGAAAACATTTATCACACTGCTCACCACTAGACCGTAAGATCCGACAAATTTTTATAGTTTATATAAGTAGCACTGAAACAATTCTATTGAATCGTTCCGTATTTTGAATCCCAACTAAAGTTTTTACAAATCTATGTTTCTTTCCTGTGCTATATATATTAGGTTGTAAGGAAAGTTTCCCGCCACTGCAAACTTCGTCAGCACACAGTTCTCGTTAGCGTATTGGCTCATATTTTGTGAAACGATTTTTGGCATTTGAAAGAAAGAGGCTTACTTTATAACACTGTGTTGTGAAATCTGCAAAAAATATAGTTATCATTAAGTATAAGGTGTCTCAAATGGAACTATCACTCTAGAGGATTAGAACCATCATTTACTTCCAGTTGTGTTGCAAAAAGTCAGTTACATAATATCAACAAATTATGAGTACAGCTTTAAGTACTTTTGTTGTATCATGTGACACTGTGCAGGTTTGGTACCGAAAGTTCGAAAACAGTTATCTAAGGAGTTAGAAGTTAGTTTTTCAGGCAGATATGGCGGAAAACTTTCGTTCCAACCTGATATATCCGCCAAAAATAATCCGAGTTTTATAATAGTTATTTTCGTCTTTACGTAAATGATTTCCGAATAATGGTATCTCTCGGAAACTGCTAACAACAGCCGAGTGGATATTCGGAATTCGGTTTCGGCACATCGCATGTCACAGTGGTCTCTAGTAGTGGAGAGCAGAGATGAGACGGGCTCAGCCCGAGCCCGAAAGCCCGAGCCCGAGCCCGGGCCCGACTCGGGCTCGGGCTCTGTAATTCACGATTGCATTCGGGTTCGGGCGGGCTCGGGCGGGCTCGGGCTCGTGAAAAATTTCTTCTTTGTTGAACATACTCCTTGAAACAGATTTTAAAAAGTGATTCATGGGATAAATAGACGTACTTATTTCAAAAAATAGCGGCACGGGGGACTAGAAGGTGTGTGAAGCTCCAACATTTATTGTATCCTCTTAATGAAGTATTTAATTTTATTTGTCTTTAGCTGACATTTCGGGCTCGGGAGGGCTCGGGCTCCAACTTTAATAATATTGCTCGGGCTCGGGCTTCAAAAAATGAGCCCGAACTCATCTCTAGTGGAGAGGTATATATCCGGCAGTCTTTCGGTTACAAGGCTATTGACTTAACCACTGCGCTTAGTGTCTTGTATGTTTACTGAAAGTCCATTTCTATTTCGTTTAACTTCAAGAGTAGTATAGACCACGAAATCCGCGCTGTTGAAACAGTCATGTTGCAGAAAATGTAATCCCCCCCCCCCCCAACTGATTGTAGACTGACCTTACAAGTGAGGTCAGTGCATTGAGCATTTTAAGCAGTTTCTCATTTTCTGTAACATGAGAAAACTGCTCAGGTTACAGAAAACCCCAAACACAAATAAATATCTAGTTCTTTTGTACTTTTCACCTCCTATTAGTTAAAAAAAATATGTTAACGAATGTTAATTTTCTAACGCAAAGAAGAGACAGCATTGACGAATTTGATTGAGCACTATGTAACATCGATTAGTTGAATTCTTCTGATATTTTAAAGATCTACCCAAGTTTTTAGGATAGGACTGTAATTTTAGCCATTTTATGTTACTTCTTCGATATTAGTAAATTTGATAATTTTTATTGCAACGAAATTCTTCCCAATAAATAAAAAACTGATAAAATAACTTTAACACTCTTGACTTAAGACCAAGAATAATATTTTTGGGATTTGAGATTTAACCAGCATGTGACCAATAAAGCAAAAAATGGTTAGTTTTGGAATAATTCTTCCAAAAAGAAACGTGCTCAAATGATCGGAAAAAAAATCAAACATCGCATACTTGGATAAAGGGAAAAAATATTTTTAGTTTCAATGAGTTATAAAGTTCTTTTTATCCTATCTCAAATAACCCTCTTCGATTTTGCAGATAGCAAACCACTTTCGAGTTCAGCAGTTATTTTTGATCTGCCCAATTTAAAGAGCATTTCACCAACAACTACAAGAACTGAGCAACTATTTCGAGTACTATCGAACCACTTCAAATATAAACATTAAAAACAAAGCTACAAAGGAGAACGATTTTGTTTTCTTCCAGTACTTTCAGGCGAATTACATCTCTCGTATCACAATTAGATATATTTTTATTCCCTACAGAAGAAATAGGCGAACCATAGAAATATTCCATTCTTTAAAACCCTCCAATTTCTTAAAACTTATATTTCTGAAGTAATACCATCATCTTTTGTTAAGGAAGGTATAAGCCGCATTTTATAAGATGTTTAGAGAAACAAAATAGGATGGTATTTTTTAAATGAATAGATAATGGTCAATACGGGCTCAGTAATGCATTGATGACTGGGTTCAGAAATGCAACCAGGTTAATCTGGTAACCTTAGCTGTGATAAAATTAGTAAAATCTTTGCATAACACACATAAATGGTGCTTATGACCAAAAAGATTACCGATAAGTAGCCTTTATCTGCGTTACTTTGCATTTTATTAATTTAACATTCTAACACCAGTTTTGTTGAAATATTTTTGTTAGCTAAGGTGTTGAAGTAATGGTTTCAATGTAGAATGTTTGATATTTAAATTTAACTTTATTGACTGTTAATCAAGTTCACTCGCTTGGTTTTTTAAATCTTTTTAATTAATTTTATTTTTCAAAAGCATACTGCTTGCTGACCCCCCCCCCCCTCAAAATAAGCGGAATCGAATTTTATAGTGATTTTTTAAAATTGTATTTAAAAGTGTTTATGTAAGTAAAACATGACATTTGAGGTGTACTTTAGTTTTTTGCAAGAGGGTGTGACTCAGGCTTTGTTTCTTTATGTCTGTGCATCCTGTTATGAATTGTATATACATCATAATTTTCAATAACAACTAGTGATTGCAAAAATTTTGCTTGAGAAGCTACTACTTACAGCCGATCGTAAAAATATAGAAGTCTTACTGTAAATTTTAACCTCAATTTTAAGAATAATTAATAATCTTTAATGACAAAAATACCTCGGAGATACATAAAATTACGTATTTTATAAGCAAATAAACTCTTCAAACATCTCTGTAGTGTTTTGTATTACAACGTAATTAATAACTTAAAAGTAGACTCACTTAAGATACTTCTAAAAATGTATTAATTTACACTTTCCAAAACAATATGCATAGCATTAATATTGATCGAAATTTCAGATATATACATTCTTTTCTTTCTTTTCTCAAAATACAGAATTTTTCATTTATGAAATGCATTAAAATTTCAATATGAAAAAAGCAATTTTGCATACGAAAACATAAGTATAAGAACATCCTTTATTTTTTTTTTTTTAGTTTTAGAAGCACAGCTCTTTTGTTTGTATACTGATATTGCTGTTTATGTAAATTTACTCTGGGTTTCAAATTGATCTATGTCAATCTATATTCATGAGACTTTATACGAAAGTTTGAAATGCTACAACAAAATATTCTAAACTAACATTTTCTCTTGTAAAAGGCAGAATTTATAGTAAAAAAAGCAAATTCCAGCAGTGTGTATCATTGTCATTGCAAAGGTTTTATAAAATAAGAATTAAAATGAGAGTTTTGGAAAAGAATTTTTATCAGATTATCAAATCATTCAACAACATAACCTATTACATGTAAATACAGTGAAAAAATGCTTTGTTGAATAAACGAAAGTACTGTCAAATCAACAAATTTATCTGGTTGAAATAACCCCAACAGTCGTTTTGTTAAAGTAACAAAATAATTTTCTTAAAATTATTTGTGTATTTCAACAAAATAAACTTAAATTTGGTTAAAAGTTTTTGTTAATTTAATCAAACTATTTGTTTAAATGGTTTATTTGGTCAAAATCGACCCAATTAATTTGTTGACTGGCGTGTTCATGACTCATGTAACAAAATTATTTTTCTGAAGTAGCAAAATTATTTTGTTCGTTTTACAATATCTTTTGTTGAGCCAAACAAACAGTTCGTTGAAAGTTCCAGAGCTAAGTGTAATTAACTTGCCTATACATCAAAACACATTTTTATTTTCGTGTTTTTATATATCTACTGGTTTCAATTTTTGAAATGCTAACTTCAGGTATTTTTACCCCTTAAAATGTCCTTAGTAAGACAATCAGAATTTTCAAAACTCATTACGAGTGCGTTTTTCTACATATATTCACATTCGAAATAATTTAATGCTAATAATTCGGTCAGTATTTACCACTTACACATAAAAATAACTAATATTTATATATATATATATATATATATATATAAGTAAAAGCAGTGTTTCTTGTGAAAAGTCAATAATCTGTAGTCGTAAATATAGGTATACACAAAAATGACCGTTAAATAAATTATTTTGAATGCGCGAAACGTGGTTTATGTATACCCATTGTATAACTGGACTTTTTCTTCTTTCGGGATATTTTCTCATTTCTGTGGTCTTCTCCGTCTGAGAAAAGCTTGGAATTTTTCATCATAGTCTATTGAATGTTTCTTTGCCATTTCTTCCTCGACCTTCCTCTCCTTAGCTTTCCAATCCAGTATCATTTTTGGTACTCTTTCATTGTTGTTCATTCTCTTGGCGTGTCCAAATCTTGTTAAACGTTTTTCATCAAAGCGATCTATTATCGTGCGATCTGTTTTCTTAATTTCCCGACTTCATAGTTTTTCTTTTTCTGCCTTTATAGTCAACGTTTCAGCGCTATAGAGCAGAATGCTTCCAGTAAGAAAGTGTCCTTTTTGTTTTTCGATTCTATCCCTACTCCAAAATATAGGATTTAGGATTGCTATATTTTGGAGTAGCATTCAGATTTTTTTTTTAATGTTTCTATTTCATAGGTTCCATTACTTTCCATTGTTGAATCAATCTACTTATTTGCAACTTTTAAATTTCATATTCATTAATAATCCATTTTTCTCTTTTCTACAGATGTCAAACATTCAGTTTCCTTATAGTCAATTTCTGGTCCCCATTTTTCATAGACTTGCACAATTTCGGAAGTTAAATACTTAAAAATTATCAGCCATCCGTAAAGAGTAGATATTACAAGTACTATTCTGGTGTACTTGTAATAATAGCAAAATTGTGTCCAGCAAACTTATTTCGTACTGATAAAACTTAAGGGAGTTTTCTCCTTTATGCTGCATACTATGTATTACTGGATATTTATAACCATAAGCGTAAAGTTTTCAAAATTATTGGGGGGGGGCGGGCCCCACAACCACATATATTCACGTCAGTGGCGTAGCCAAGGGGGGGTGTTAGGGGGGTCATAACTGCCCATGAGGAGTTTTTTGCCATACAAAATGCATATTCTTCACTCCCTTATCATACACCCGTATACATATATGTGAGTTGCAGAAGTCGTAACCCCCCCCCCCCTTCCATGAAAAATTTCAAGTTACGCCACGGATTCACGTACATATAACTTACTCATAGCTGCCAACTACTACAGAATATAATTAACCACTTTTTCTACATGATTTTTCGGCTTAAAATATATACTGTTTACAAAAAGTGGTTAATTATATTCCGTAGTAGTTGGCAGCTATGACTTAAGTGTAAATTATTGGAGGCGCTCGAGCTCTATGGATCCATAGAATTCTACACCTGTGTAAGGTAAGTATCCATGTTAGTATCTTCCTACCATGTTATAAGTTTAAAAAAAAGGCAAAGTAAAAAATCCAAAGGAGGGGAAAAAAACATTTTCGATGAGATAGTGCATTTTAGACACATCTGAACTTTTCTTCATTTCATACTTTACTTTGCATAATCTGATTTTAATTAACCAGAGCCTGGCGAGGGCAGCTTATTGTAACATTGTGTGTTACGTGGCATCACAATGAATACTAAATCATGATTGAAATCAAAAGAAGAAAATTTTTAAAAGTACAAGTAAAGGTTTTTTTAAACGTTTGTAAATGGCGTGAAATACTTTCTTTTTATGTTAGTATAAATTAGTTTTCTGTATTTAGTGGTAAATTATTGGGAGGGCTCAGCCCCTATTCACAATTTATTGGGGGGGGGCTCGAGCCCCACCGGCCCATATAGCTCTACGCCTATGTTTATAACTTGTTGCGGTGCATAGTTTAATAATTAACACTTATAATAATCAGAATAAATCACGAAAAATATCTCAACCATGAGAAAACAGAATAGTTTTTATACAGGGCGTCCCCAAAAAGATGGTAACGGGCTTTCATTCTTTATCATTAGAAATAAGCGAACAGTGTCCATTGAAAAAATGTTGAAATTAAGGTCGGAAATAAAACTCGGTTTGAGAAAAAATTACTCTCGTTCATTTACAAAAAATGAAACTTTTTCAATTTGCATACGACCCCCGTACAAAAACATCCCCAATTAGTAAAATGTGCCTGAGGGGATGTACTCAATTTGCGACTTTCATCCTACAACGTCGCAAAGATATCTTTAAAGAAAGAGGATCGGGACTATACATGATTTTGAATGTAATCGTTTATTGTTAGAGTGGAAAGAATATTTTTTTCGTCATTTCTGCAAGACCCCTGAAATCCGATCATTCCACGTGATTTTTTCCTCTTCAAGAGTCATTGAAAAGTGGTTTAAGTCAGCTTTATATTCATCTTCCTATTTCTGACACTTATTGAAATATAATTCTCAAATTTCGTATGTCACTTTATGAGTGTATGAGACACATTTTACTAATTAGGAATAGTTGTATACGGGGACGTATACAAATTAAAAAATCTGGAGTGACTCCACTCGACTTTCCGAACACTTACGATTAAGACCATGACCAAGCACTTAAATAAATTTGAATCGATGAATAATTCAAACATATATACCAAATTGAAACTCAATCGAATGCACCGTTTAAACGCTTGCGCACTTTCAAGAATTTCTCCCCATATGCCATTATGCCATAACATAAAAGAAAGTTTTGTCGTAGCCCTTTAGAAGAACTATAAGTCCTATACACACCAAAATCAATACCGGTCTTAGGATGGTGGTTTATAACATGTATACCGAATTTGAGCTCAATCGAATGTATCGTTTAAACGCTAGCGCACTTTCAGGAAATTCCCCCCATAGGCCATAATGTAAAAGAAATCTTTGTCGTAGCCCTGTAGGAAAACTATAAGTCCTATACACACCCAAATCAATACCGGTCTTGCGACGGTGGTTTATGACATATATATCCAATTTGAGCTCAATCGAATGCTCTGTTCAGGAGCTATCGTGTTCACTCACATACACACAAACACACATACACATACACACACACATACACACATACATACATACATCTCGTAAAAATAGCATAAATGGATTCAGAAGCCCTCAAAACGTGTAAAAACACCCAAATCTCGAAGTCGAATTTTTTCATGATTACAATACTTTCCTTACATGGTACATGCTCGGAAAGTAAAAAGTATCACCTTTTTTTGAAAATGAACGAGAGGAATATGTTCTTAACGGATATTATTTCCGACCTTATTTTGAACATTTTTTTCAATTGACACTTTCCACTTATCTCTTATAGATAAAGAATTAAAGATCGTTTCCACCTTTTTGGGACACCCTGTATGACAAGATGTGCGCTGAGTGGTGTCGGAGAAGCATGTAAATAACCTTGATCAAAAGCAGACGTATACCACCAGTTAGTCGCAATGAAATATAGAATAGCACTTCTGTAAATATTTTATTGAAACTGCAACCCCGGCTATTACCAACGCAAATAAACGTTTCTTTCAAAAAGTCTATTGCAGGTTTTCGCGGAAATGTGGGTGTGGATAGTGATTATGCGATGTTTTTTGGAGGATACAAGGTCGCTAAGAGTAAAGGCAAACCTGAAAAATCTGGAATAGTTAGGAAATTTTGTACAGAAAGAGTGAGGGGGAAATGCAAATTTTGGCTAAAATCCTAGAAAATCTTGAAATGTGACCTGAAAAAGTATCTGGAATCTGCATGACATAGGTGCACGACAGTGGCGAATAAGGTAAAATTTTCGGGAGGACCTAGTTTTAGAAGGAATAAAGTAAATTTAACCTAAAAAAAAATGTTCAATAAAGCAAAATATTACCCTAAAACAATGTACATTTTTTTTCTTCCCAAAAAATTTCGTATACGACGCTCTTGTGCACCTACATCAAGCTCTATTTAGAGTGTTCGAGATGTATTGCAATTGAAATATTATTTATATGTGCCGACTTTAAACAAATTTCCATATCACATTTCATGATTTTCCCGATTTTTAGCAAAAATTGTCAATTTTCTCTTCCTTTTTGTGTTAAAATAAAATTTTCTGGCTATTCCAGGTTTTCAGGGTTTTCTTGAGAGGTGGCAACTCTATATACACCAAAAAACCTCCGAACCGAACTCCAAAATACTCCAAAAAACCGAACTAATCGCATCATCGTTACCCATAACCACATTTTAATGAAAAAATTCAATTTTTTTTTTCGCACAATGTAACTGTCAGTATTATTATGGCGGAATTAAAAACGAACTTTTATTTTGCCGGCTCTGTATGATTTGAAGTTGCGGTATTGCATGAACATTATAGTGTGTACGAATATTGAGATACTTTAAAACGGCTAAAAACTTATCAACTTCGCGAATTTTACTTTTGTATAAGGGCACATAATGTAAATGTCCGAGTTTTCTCGTTTATTAGTGCACAATGGAGAAAAGAATGAAACAGACTTGTAAAGTGTGGAGTCGCTAAAATCGGCGATTACTACACAACATAATTTCAAAAAATTTAACGTGTGCAATTTTTCATTACTATTCGCTAAAAAACTACGAACTTCTGTCTAAAATCGGTAGTTTGGTCAAGTATGTTTAAAATAAAATAAATTACAAAAAAAAAGTGTTTAATTTTGCAAGTTGTTTTTTTAAAGAAAGTCCTCCTTTGTAGGTCTGTCAATCCTACTTTTTAATTTTTCATCTGACTAGCATAGTAATAAAGCTTCTGATGAAACACTCTGAATCCATTTTTCCAACATCAGATAAATTTTATTTTTAAAACTGTTCGAGAGCCTCGGGAATAGAGTAGTTTTGTTTAAAGAACAGCTTTGAACCATTGCAATATTCTTCAGAATTGAAAAACCACCTACCGAACACTCGGCTTAATATTCATTCATTCGACATTTGAACTGTTGTGGCAACGATAGTATTCAAATGGAGAAAACTAGTTTCTCTTGTGGTATTGGAAGCATTTTCTACCCCCAAAACTTTTCACAAACCTTCAACATCAAACCGACCGTCTGGGAAAATATGCAAAAGTACAAAGGAAAAAAAGAATTGGCTGTATCTTAAAAAAAAAACCACGACTAATAAAAACCATCATGAACAGTTGGGGGGGGGGGGGGGAAAGAAGTTTTTCTTGTACAAAAGCAAAACTTACCTATTTTTAAGGCTACTCAAACATAGCATTGATTCAACATTGGTAGAAACTGCACTTGTGTCCCTGGTCGGTTCAGCTATAGAAATCTGTTAAAAAATTGTAAAATAATTTTACGTACAATAATCAAGATAGTCTCCTGCATGAATAAAAATAAAAGGATAAGTATCACGACAGAAAAAAAACTTGCTCCATTTAAACCGACATCAGAGTATTTTCTACGCTATGATTTAGTTACGGTTTGCGGGTATAAAAAGCAATATTCTGATAGCGAAATAATTCTTACTTGTATTAATGCAAACGAACATAATGCATTTTATCTTTTTACACTTAAAATAAATATTTCGATATTGCACATTTAGCATTACAGTTACTATAGTACCAAAAATCATTTTTACACTGTAAGAGTTCAAAATCAGCAATCAGACACTCACTGGGGTCTTTGACTCTTAAATTAAAAATACTTCATAAATATGAACAAAACGTAAACTCACTGGCGTTTTAAACACACACGAAGTTTTAATGCTATTCTAGGGCCATTTTGCCTTTTCATACATACTAGAGATGAGTTCGGGCTCATTTTTTGAAGCCCGAGCCCGCGCAATATTATTTAAGTCGGAGCCCGAGCCCGAAATTTCAGCTAAAGATAAAAAAAATTCAATTACTTCATTGGCAGAATACAATAAATTTTGCTGTTTGTGCAAATTAACGACAAATGTAGTTTCAAACTCTCAATGCACTTTCTAATTCTTTATATCCGTGTTTATCAAATAATGTCTGATCTGATGCCAAACTAAGCAATATAAGCCGCCTTTCTGAAATACCCAAAGAGCTTCACGCACCTTCTAGGCGCCCGTGCCGCTAATTTTTTTTTAATAGGTACTTTTATTTTCCTCATGAATCACTTTTTAACATGAATCACTGTTTCAAGGAGCATGCTCAGTAAATGAGAAATTTTTCACGAGCCCGAGCCCGAACGCAATTAGGAACTACAGAGCCCGAGCCCGGTTCGGGCTCGGGCTTTCGAGCTCGGGCTGAGCCCGTCTCATCTCTAATACATACCCATATGTGGCAGCATTTCCAGGAGCGACATCTGTCGGTAAAATCTGAAACTTTCCGACAGCTTTAGCTTTGTAAATACCTATCTTTAAATATTAAAGTTTTGTCATACTCATGGTCTGTTGCTTATGGAATTAGAAATATTAAATACATATTTTTATCTTTTCAAATCCTAGATTCGTTTCTCATGTAAAATATCAATATGCGACACAAAAATTACATTATGTGCACGCTTAAACCCAAAGAGCGAAAAAAACGATACATCGCGGAGCGATCTGTTTCCATGGAAGCCGACCGGTTTTTTCGCGAAAGTGCTCTTTAAGTAGTCTTTTTTTCAGAGAACTTAATTCTTCCCTTCCTGTTTTTTCCGAGAAATTCCGTCCTCGCTTATTGCTATATTCCGCTCCGCTCTTGTGATGGAAAAACGCTGCTAAAGGAGAAGCTCACTTTTCGCTCCGACTGATCGAATTTCGCTCGTTTGGTTTAATCGTGTGGGAAAGAATTTCTTTTTATCATACGCAAGCAAGACTAGCTCAAAACGCTTTTCAGATTATTTTTTTAAAAACGAACAAACGGGAAAACGCAAAAGCATTACTATTGTGGCATTTTCTTAACTTTCCAAAAATAATGCATTTTTAATACATGAGCAGACGTCTCTATTTGAATTTTTAAAGCATAAAAATAGTTTTTCTTTTTAATGATCCATACACTTGCATGTTAGAAGTGTAAGCTATAAAATAATTACGATAAAATGATACATCCTCCCATCCCTCTTTAAAGGTAAAAAATCTGGAGTGACTCCACTCGACTTTCCGAACACTTACGATTAAGATCATTACCAAGCATTTAAATAAATTTTAATCGATGAATCATTCAAATATATATACCAAAATGAAGCTCAATCGAATGTATCGTTTAAACGCTAGCGCATTTTCAAGAATTTCTCCCCATAGGCTATAATGTAAAAGGAATTTTTGGCGTAGCCCTGTAGAAAAACTATAAGTCCTATACACATCAAAATCGATACCGGTCTTACGATGGTTGTTTATAACATGTAAACCCAATTTGAGCTCAATCGAATGTACCGTTTAAACGCTAGCGCACTTTCCAGAATTTTCCCCCAAAGGCCATAATGTAAAAGAAATCTTTGTCGTAGCCCTGTAGAAAAACTATAAGTCTTATACACACCGAAATCAATACAGGTCTTGCGACGGTGGTTTAAAATATATACCTAATTTGAGCTCAATCTAATGTACCGTTTAAAAGCTAGCGCACTTTCAAGAATTTTCCCCCATAGGCCATCATGTAAAAGAAATCTTTGTCGTAGCCCTGTAGAAAAACTATAAGTCCTATACACACCAAAATCAATACCGGTCTTGCGACGGTGGTTTATAACATATATACCCAATTTGAGCTCAATCGCATGCCCCGTTCAGGAGCTATCGTGTTCACTCACATACACACAAACACACATACACACACACACATATATACATACATCTCGTAAAAATAGCATAAATGAATTCAGAAGGCCTCTAAACGTGTCAATACACCAAAATCTCGAATTCGAATTTTTTCATGATTACAATACTTTCCTTACATGGTACATGTTCGGAAAGTAAAAAGTTGTTTTAAAATTTGAGAGGGTAAAACTATACGCTTGGTTTAATTTATGGCATACTAGAAAAAAGTAAGACTGAGAACAAGCTATAAGCTAAAAGCTAAAACGTAGACATTTCTGCATTTAAAAAAGTCAACGAAATTCTAGAATTCAGTGAAAGTAGGATTCACACTCATTCTAGGAAATTAAATTGTTTCAATTTTCAGATAAAATTTTACAAATGTCCTTCACTCCTCTTTTAAAAAATGCATTACAGTGATACCAGAAAGTTAGAATACACAAATTATGTTGAATAGAAAACTTTCATATTTGAACTCTTAAACATAACCCTAGGGATGTAAGAAATATTCGGCCACTATTAAGTACTCCGGTTCATTTACCGGAAATTCGGTTTGGTTAAATAGTTCACAGATATTCGGCCGAATACTTGGGACGAAAATTTCAAAATATTTGGCCAAATACTTCTAGGGATTGCAACTAAAAATTTAGCAGAATTGGTAAAATCGACAAAGACGGTACGAGCCCCATGTAAACACGGCAACAGTCGCTGGAGCTTGTGGGTCGCCAAGCCCAGCAACTAGCTCCAGCGACTGTCGTCGACCATTTTGCACGATCAACAAAGCAAAGTCTAATAATTTTAACAAATTAAAATTGCACGCAAATTACACTAACAAAAACAGATAAAAAAATCAAATTCATTATAAAATGAGTAAAAAATCTTAAACCACCGGTCCATATTTAACCTAAAAAAGTCTGCGAATTCAGCAACAGCTAATGTAAACAGGGCAAACACTGGCCCGTTTTTAACTCAAAAAAACATCAGTGGATAAACCTAGCCATACACCTCATCTAATCAAAACGATTAGAATAGCATATAAGTAGCACTAACAAAACCATAAAAACATGACATATCAATTTAAAATTCGCATTAAAAACCTTAAAGAACGCTTAGAGATTCATAAAAAAGCACTTATCTTTATTTTTTCAATTAACTGCCCAGAAATGTGCCTTCACCCATCGGCATAACGTAAAACCAACACGCTTTCTTTTATTTAGTTTGATATTCACACCACCTTTCTAACAAACACTCACACTTCCTTTTCATATAATAACATATTTCATTCCATTCTATCCATAACACAAAAAAATTACAAATTCTTCAAATTCCAAACATTCTTACCTTCTACCGAACTCATGATAAATTACGATACACGTGCCTTCATGTTGTTGTTGGGACATGTATTCGGATTTGTGTGCTTGTTCACGAGGAACCGCTTATAAATCTACGTCAAAGAAAGGACAAACACAAGGGGGGGAATGCCTGGGGGGAGGACTTTTCTGGGTATCTAGCGAGTATTCACGTTACATCTGGAGAAAACCACCCAAACCGCTAGACCGACGGCCCCGCAAGAGAACAGAACTTAATTCCTCCACTTGAGGCATCTACCAATGTCAGTGGCTTTAACCACTGTGCTACGCATTGGTCGCGTGTCTTCATGGTTACCAGTCAAAACATCCGACGCGGCATTCTTCAATGTCGCATTCATCGCCGGAGGATTGTACCAAAATCATCAACAGACCGGATTGTTTGGTTAACCCATTTATGCCTAGTATCCCTTTTTTGGGACGGCATTTTCGCTATTAGTCGAAAATGTTATTTATTTTTCCTAGGCTTTATTCATGAGTATTGAGCCTCAACTCTACAAAATATTTTAACATGACCAAGTAGGATGTTGATATTTCGATTTTTATGCATAAAGATTTTAAAAGAAATCATCCTTTGTTCAAGAAGTTGACATCAGAAATTTAGCTATTATTTCTGTTATCAGTAAAAATCGAAGAAAGTCGCAAAAATATCCAGGCACAAATGGGTTAAAGATCGATTGGTGAACAAACAACGATGTACACCCCCCCAAAAAAACTATTCGAATAAGAGATAAATTTCCTACGTTGGTTTCGTATATTAACCATTATTTATCACAGAATATGAATTAGGCTATGTATAAATATGACTTCCCATATTTCTGTCAAGTTGTGCGTTTTCAAAAACTCAATTATTATTCGCAAATTTAAAATATGAAATTTATCTCTTACTCCAGTGGCGTAGCCAGAAATTTTTCATGGGGGGGGTTACGACTACTTCAACTCACCCAGCAAACACACACAGGTTCTTTGAACGTCTATTAACGTTCAGAAGACGTCCAGAAAACGTCTTCTGAACGTTAATAGACGTAAAGAGAACCTCTGTGTGTTTGCTAGGCATATATATGTATTGGTGTGTGTGGTAAGGGAGTAAAGAATATACATTTTGTACGGAAAAAAATCCCTCATGGTGGGGGGTTATGGCTCCTCCCCCACCTTTGCTACACCACTGTCTTAACTCGAGGAGAATAAAAGAAACAAAGATGTGCTGAAGGCTGCCCACCTGTCGCTGCCTGCCGCAATATGAATGGTTTGGATATGCTTGTTTATCTCATGCAGGCATCTGGAGAGATCAGTCTACCAACAGCAGAGTGAGGCCAAAATGTATTCCTCCGTGCCACAACACATGAGGTAAGACGAGCGTGGTGCATAAGGCAGATCCATGGAGTCATGTGTTTTGGTCACATGCGTTTGACATAACATAGATCTCACGGAAGCATACTGGACACTCCAGTTCAGTCGCTTTGATCTCTCCAGTTGTGTCCATGGTTTATCCAAATATTGTGAAGTAAAACTTCGTTTTGGAATAAAGTTGATATCGTACTTAGGAACAACTGAGATGAAGGCCTAAAAAGAGTCATAGATCTCGATAAACTCTCCCAGATCAAACCAATCAATTCATCGTCAGATGTGGGGCTTTCAATGTAGCTGAACCAACATTTTTTTATTGATAATGTTCCCCGAATTCAAAAACCAGTATTTCAAGCCGGCAAATGATCCATATAGCGTGTTGACAAACCTAACAACAAGCCCAATAACCACATTTGAGTGACATAAACAAACGGAAACACTGGGAGAAATTGGATTATCCAGAAACTGCATTCAAATCGTTGTGGATTTCATGGATGGAGTTGCTAAGAAATCCGTTCACAATCATTTTCTAGAGATGTATTACCTTTTTGAAGCGATTCAGGGTTATTTTAGTTGATATTTTTAAAAAACTTTTTTTTGTGTGTTGGAAAGTTAAAACAATAGAAATACAATGACAATTTAAGCAGAAGAATGTCTACTAAATTATCACTTACACAAGCATGCAATATCATCTCGGCAGGATCTATATAAGCCGACATAATTTAGCTTCTGAAAAAAAAACTCAGAGTTCTGCCTATTCACGAAAATAAACGTTATTTTTTGACACACACACTATAATTGTACACTACTCTAAAAAGTATTCGAGTGTAAGCCAAAATTCCTAATTTAGTTTTGTGAATAACTAATCAGTTTTTAGAAAAACATAACAATTCGAAAGAAATATAGGAAGTTAATATTATAAATGGCACGATTAACTTTTTACGAAGAACAATATTTTAACCCATTTATGCCTAGCGTCCCTTTTTTGGGACGGCATTTTCGCTATTAGTCGAAAACGTTATTTATTTTTCCTAGCCTTTATTCGTGAGTATTGAGCCTCAACTCTACAAAATATTTTAACATGACCAAGTAGGATGTTGATACTTCGATTTTTATGCATAACGATTTTAAAAGAAATCATCCCTTGTTCAAGAAGTTGACATCAGAAATTTATCTATCAGTTCTGTTATCAGTAAAAATCGAAGAAAGTCGCAAAAATATCCAGGCACAAATGGGTTAAGCATGAAACTGGCATAGGAAATGTGACATAGGTTGGAATACTTTTTTGAGAGGGTGTATATTGGAATTGCCGTAGAGAGTTTACTTCTTCCTTAGTGAGTAGAAAATGGTGGAAGAGTAGTATACCTAATGTCATCCGCATTTTCGTTTCATACGCAAATTATTCAAATGCAGCAAAAAAGGGAGCACTAAACAAAGGAATAAATTCAATGTACTTGTTATGTTAAACTGCCAGATAATCCAAAAAAAGAAAAAGTTGAAAGTTCCTAAAAAATAAATGCCACATTTTCGGTGACCGTACACCCTCCAAAAAAAGTATTCGAGCAAGAGAGAAATTTCCTACGTTGGTTTCGTATATTAAAAATTATTTATTATAGAATATGAATGAGGCTATGTATAAATATAACTTTCCATATTTCTATCAAGTTGTGCGTTTTTCAAAAACTCAATTATTATTCGCGAATCTAAAATAGGAAATTTCTCTCTTGCTCGAATACTTTTTTTGGAGAGTGTACATTTCGCGTTCATTTTGGTTAAAAGTGATACATTTATTTTATCTTTAATTTTATGCTTATTTTACTGACTTTAACCAACGCCCTCTGGAGAGGAAAGCCGCGGCGCTTACTTGCGATGTCACATAGAGTAGGTAAAGCAAAGCGTTTTCATTGGGTTTCTCCTCTCTTGCGCGGCGCGGGAGAGAGGAGAACCCCAATGAAAACGCTTTGCTTTACCTACTCGGTGTGACGTCACAAGTAAGCGCCGCGGCTTTCCTCTCTAGGGGCCGTTGCTTTAACCATCTATGAAATCAAATCTTTTATACGGTGTTTCATGTAAATACTTCATTATGAGTTTATTTTTTCATGTGGCGCCCCTACGTTACGGTTATTCATGCTAATACATTATGGAAAATTAATGATGTTTACTGATCAGTTTAGTTATGATTTTAAAAATCGGGCTCTGTAAGCAATGTATTGAAGAAATGTATAGACTCGGAGATTCGTTAGCCTTGAAAAAAAATTATTTAGAAAATATCCCGCTTTTTTACTTCCCTAGTCTATGGGGATTTAATTTACACTAAGACACATGTTGCTTTTATTTACTTTATCTCCTAAATTTTCTCAGGAAAAATGTAAAGAGTTTATTCAAAGGCCAACGATCTCCACTTTAAAGATAAACTTTGATTAAAGTATACTTTGAGAAACTTTCCAACCCATTTGAAACTTTTTCACACAAAAATTAAATCAAAATGAATGACAATTGGTAGAGCACGAATGACAGAGTAATATAAAGTTCGTCACCACAATACAGGTTCTACGAACGTACAAGGAAAACTGTTCAACGAGAAAAGGAAAAAACTTAAGAAACTCCACTTCCCTCCATAAAAATCCAGAGACTTCGATACCAGATAGTTTGGAAGAGAATTAACGCACTTAAGCTAAATTGATTGTTGTAAGGTGATAATAACAGTTAATTCAAAGTACGTCGCAACAAAAACTGTTAATTAGAAAAGAATATTTTTGTCATTTACCCTGTTTCATTAATGTGACAAAAGTTTCGAAGTAAGAAAGTTCAGGACAAAATGAATTTTCGATTTACTTTATTATTCTGATTTTTTGTAGATTTTTACGGCACATAGTGCTTCTAAATGTAGTTATCTGGAGATTTTGATAAAGAAATGAAGGGTAAAACACAACCCAAATGAGGAAAAAGTTACCTAAAAATGTTTCTTAAATCACATGGTTATGAAAAGGAAGATTGTCAACTATACCGGGAGATTCAAAATAGATGTTAAGGCTATAATTTTTTAAACCGTAAGTGATGGAAACATACTTCCAATTAGAAAAGTTCGTCCAATGTAGAGTAGCATTCAGATATAGCATTTTTGTACCGGGGGTTACACGCTTAAATCTATTGAGTAAAATAATAATCAAACGGAGTATATTTTTACTCAATTATTGACTTCAAACAGCCATTCTCCCGATTGAGTAAAATTGGCTCCATTAATCGACAAATATCAATGGAGCGAAAAATTCTCAATTTTTGAGCATTCTACAACAGCTCCATTTAGGCTAAATAATAATCGAAAATGAGGAGTGTCTGTCCGTTTTTGATTAATATAACTGTACTCAATTATGATTATTATTTAAGCTATAGAATGAGCGTTTTTACAAAATCAGTCCTTTTTTAATTAATATATCTGTACTCAATTAATATTATTATTTTAAGCTAGAAAAAGGGTGTCTTATGAAAATTTGCTGTTTTTAATTTATATATTGAATGATTCGTTTTCTTCATTTTTTATTATCAGAGCTGTAATCTATGATTATAAGCCCGAGAAAATAAATTTTAAATCAAGGCAAATACATTATATATATCTTAATACATTATAAAAAAGTATTTTTTTAATAAATAGAATATAATTTCACTATAGTCTCTAGTTATAAAACGAATTCACAGTACAGTCAGAATACACAAATGCAATCATGGTTAAACCAGCTGTAAGATTTAATTAAAGCAGCAACCCAATTTATTGACATGAAAAAGGTAAAATAGTACTTACTCACTTGACTGAAGATATCATAACTTCATTTGTTTTACAAGAGCGACGAGATTTTTATAATCCAATCGTAAGAAACTATGTCCATTAAAACAAAATTTTTACCGAAAGCATCCTCTCCACATTTAGGTTGAATTTATTTCACAACTCTGAATATGAAAAAGATGTATTTGGTATTCGGATATAAAATAAAATTATCACCATTCTAAAGTATCATCGGGTATCCTCTTCAGAAACTCTTTTAATTCATATTTTGATAACGACATGTTTGCTCTTCGATGCTAGCCGCAACAAAGAATATAAATAACCACTGCGTAAGCCATACGATTCCCGCTTCCCGCGTTGTGTTGTCTGTGGTGACTATGTTTATGTACCGTTTTCCGTCAAGAAGCGTTGGTCACGTGATAGAAATAGGATATCTTACTACGCATTTTTCGAGTGGGAGAGACAGATTTCTCAAATAGACAAGATTTTAGTGAAAAATGGAGTATAATAGGATCTAGCGAATCCTGAGCATTGAGGGGAATTGAGGAGATAACAAATTATTGTCTTTAATGAGTATTTTTCAGCGTAAAAGGATTTAAATCAGCCGATAAGAAATTTAATCAATAAAGGAGTGTTAGTTTTAATCAATAGATTTAAGCGTGTATATACATATTAAAATGCGAAATTTAATTTTCATACGGTTCCTCCTTTCCTACCCTTTACGTTTAGAAGAATGTTGCTCTTTGCCTAAGAAAATGAATAAAACAAATCCCGTGTCTCTAGGTGAAATAGTTAGCGAGAAAATTAATTTTGAAAATGGTGACTTGCGCCACTGTACCTACTGTGTTGGCGCCCGTTTTCAGACGAAAAAATCTTTACATTAGGGGACCCACTATGAGTTGATAAAAGATAAATAAAGATCCCATTGTTGGGAAAAGCAATTAAATGCGTTCAAATTTGTGAAATGAACAAGTGCAGTTTTACCTAAAAGTATCGGTACTGCTTCATGAAATGAGCGAAAATGTAGTCTTTTAGGGGGGTCATCCACTGATTACACCACTCTTCTAGAGAAGGAATTTTAAAGTGTAAAAGAGAATGGCAAAATAATGATGTAGGTTACTATGATGTGGTCACTTTCACTAGAAACTGCCAAACATGCTTTACAGGAAAATTATAACCGTATTAGATTTGAGGAGTCAATTGTGCCTATTAACATAAATGAACGTCAGTTGAAAAGCATTTACATTTTTCTCACTTTGGAGACATCCCCTTATTGCTTGGCGACCCATGCCAAAATTTTAAAATGGATCTATCTCGGAAACCATTCCACGTAGAAACACGGAATTTGTTTTATTCATTTTCTTAGGCAAAGAGCAACATTCTTCTAAATATAAAGGATAGGAAAGGAGGGACCGTATAAAAATTAAATTTCGTATTTTAATATGTATACAACCCCTAGTAAAACAAATCCCGTATCTGAAAGCTACTCTTCATTGGACGAACTGATCTAATGGGAAGAATGTTTCGATCCCTTACGGTTTAAAAAATAATCGTCTTAACATCTATTATGTATCACCCGGTATAAATGTAAAGCATCACTCTAAAAAAGCGATTTTTTTTCATCCTCCGTTACGTGAAGTGTACAGGCTTCGGGAATGTGAAATAATTTTTGTTGCGGCTTTAGACAGATTATAAACCGGTCCGGGACATTTCACCGACACCCTTTACACCGACAAGACATTTCACCGACGCCGTTTCACCGACTTGACATTTCACCGACATGGATTTTTCACTGACTGGACATTTCACCGACATGGATTTTTCACCGACTGGATATTTCACCGACACGGACTTTTCACCGACGTGACATTTCACCGACAGGGATTTTTCACCGACGGGACATTTCACCGACAGGGATTTTTCACCGACGTGACATTTCACCGACATGGATTTTTCACCGACTGGACATTTCACCGACAAGACATTTCACCGACGCCGTTTCACCGACTTGACATTTCACCGACATGGATTTTTCACCGACTGGATATTTCACCGACACGGACTTTTCACCGACGTGACATTTCACCGACAGGGATTTTTCACCGACTTGACATTTCACCGACAGGGATTTTTCACCGACGTGACATTTCACCGACAGGGATTTTTCACCGACTGGACATTTCACCGACACGGAGTTTTCACCGAGTGGACATTTCACCGGCAGGACATTTTACGGACGTGGATTTTCTCAGACATGCGTATTGTCTCCTGAAATTGTTCATATCATATCAGTGGCGGATCCATGGGGGGGAGGCTTCAGGAGCTCGAGCCTCTTCCGCTAGAGTGAGACGGTGTCGGCAAAATGTCCTGTCACCAATTAGTGTTTTCTTGGAGTTTCAAAACTTTATAAATTTTTTCCCGCATAAGGAACTTTTCTGTTTCATACAACTAAAATCCCCAATTAATGTTTTTCCGAAAGTTTAAAAGCTATATAATCAACTTTCCATTTTTCCATGTTTGCCTGAACTTAGTTACCGACAAGGCCGTATAAAACGACATATATGCTTATTTATGGTACTGTACAGTGTTTTTTTTATATATTGAGAGAAACGGTGCTATGGAATGGATGTACTCCGCCCCCCCCTCCGAAATTTGACATATATTGTTTTCAAAACATACACTTTCAATACCATTGTTTTTCTCAAATTTTCTTTTACTGTAATACAAAAATTAATTATATAAATGAGTTTTAATTACGTAATTAATTTAATTACACAATTAAGTTAATAAATATGTACTTAAGTTAATTAATTACGTATGCATAATTAATACGTATGATTTTTAATAACGCACGTATAATTAATTATGGTTCATATAAGTGTTTTTGGAAACCCCCTACCTCCCACCCCAACAAAAATAAATAAATAAACTATAGTCACGATCCTGCATTAAACGCCTAAACTTTCTAGTTTCGTACAAAAGAAAACTTTTTTAGATATATTGATAAATTTTTGAGAAAAAAGAATCATAATTAGCTGCTCCCTTTATGGGAGATTTTTCGTTAAATGTGTTATTAAAACTGTGTGGGAATTGGCCTGTCGTCGTAATATTGAAAATTTAGTCCATTTTAAAGTGCCTGAAATGTTCATGTAAATGTCCTGTCGGTGAAAAATCCATGTCGGTGAAGTGTCCAGTCGGTGAAAAATCCGTGTCGGTGAAATGTCCAGTCGGTGAAAAATCCGTGTCGGTAAAATATCCAGTCGGTGAAAAATCCATGTCGGTGAACTGTCCAGTCGGTGAAAAATCCGTGTCGGTGAAAAATCCGTGTCGGTAAAATATCCAGTCGGTGAAAAATCCATGTCGGTGAAAAGTCCATGTCGGTGAACTGTCCAGTCGGTGAAAAATCCACGTCGGTGAAATGTCCTGTCGGTGTAGTTGTTGTCGGTGAATTGTCCCAAACCCATTATAAACTCTAACCAAGGCCACATGTGTGTCACTGAAAGAGCTGTTCATTTCGTGAATTTTTTGAGGTACTTCAGGATTCCACGTATGAAACGAAAATTTAGGCCAAATTGTGTGTATTGTCGATTCATCCAACTCATGTACAAAATTAATCTTTCGCATAAATTCTGTAAGTCGTAAGTGAAGAAATACTGAGTTTATTGCAATAAATTTGGCGCAGAGATATATTACGGAAGAAAGCACATAGCAACATTAGAGCTAAAAAAAAAGGTGAATGGTTAGTTACTATACAGGTTTCATCAAAAACGGTCTTTGATTTTTTTTGTATCTCTTGAAAAGTCCCGCTATTATAACATCTAACGTGCACTGCTGTGCAAGCCTCCCTACAAACTGTCATAGTTTTACAGAAGGTGTATATTATATAGAGGGTATCATCTTGATTAAATGGTTTTTGATATAACCTGTATGGGTATACTGACTAACAAATCATCTTTTTTGTTATTTTCTGCATGCTTTCTCTTAAAATAATACGTACATTTTTGAGTCAAACTTGTTACAACAGATCGAGTATTCTTCACTTATTGCAAATTTTGTGTGTTGGCCTTAATTTTGTGCACCAGCGTATCTCCTGAACATTTTGATGGCCTTATGTTTGACTTGCCGGTACCCAGAAACTAATAGAAAGAGAGTATTAAATATTTCCTTTGATTTAATTTCTCATATTAATCGCCTGCGATTAGCTGTTAATAATTCATACTACTTAGGTTACATAGCCCATATTTTACATGTAAAGAAGAGTCTGAATAACTGAATGTATTTTACTGTGAATAATGAACTAAAATGAAATTTTGAAAGAATGTGTTTTAGTAAATTGAAGGCTGAAAATAAATCACCTTACTTGCGTCATATTTTAGATTGTAGGGTAACTACAACTCGTTGTAAACAACAGAACAAACTCGTTGTTAACATCTCGTTGTTACTCGTTGTTAAATACTCGTTGTTAACAAGCAACAACAGAGTAAATGTAGCACAATTTTTTTTTCAGCCAACTTTAATGTAGAAAAATTGTTCATAAAATTTATTAGAAAAATTTATTTTCATTGAGTATTTTTGATAAGATATTTACTTAATCCTGATTATTTAAGAGGTGCTGCAGCGAAACGATTGTGAATAGTTAAAGGGCCTTTTGTCTCACGCAAAGAAATGGAGTTCTTTTTGAAGCACATGACGTGAACTGTTGCCTGCTTAGAAATATGGATCCTATTTATAATACTTAGTTCTAGGAACTGTCCCGCAGTGGTCTGGGCGCTAAACTCCGTTCCCATAAGAACACGGTAAGTGTAGCAGCATCCGGCTCGGCCAGTGCTTGGGAGGGTCATCTTCCCTCTCGGCTCGACTGCTGTGGAACCGTGTACGCTAATGGGATCTGGTGCACGTAAAATTCCGTCGTGGCTCCAATGTCCTCCAAGTTGTTAAACGATACCTCTGGGGGTGTCGATTTCAGGTGGTGGTGGGTCCCTCATCTGGAAGCGGTTCAAAATTAGGGACCCACAAGTAGAAGTCCAACCCCCTCGGGGGCACTGGCACCCCTCTTTCCATGGTCTATCCATGGACACGACAACAACAACAGCAACAGTTCTAGGAACTTTATCTGAAGAAATGGGAAACTCCCCTTGTTTGTCTACAGACTTTATTTGTTGTATAGCTATTAGTGATTGCAGTCTACCATTGAAAAAAATTATTCAGTCTTCTGGTCAATAAATCGGATACGTGCATATTTCTCAAGCACCTAACCCCTGAACGGGCAACGCGTAAAATTGGAGGTCTAGTTTTTACTGCAATTTTCACGCTGAACACTTTTTAAAACTGAAATATCACAAACTTCAAGGGGAAAGTAGAATGGATAGCTGGCTCCTAATTAGGGATGATTTATCAAACTTTTATTCTTTTTAACAGCGTTAAATCTTCCTGAAAACGGAGTCTTTCCAAAAATGGAGCTCATCTTTCTTTCTTTCTTTTCTTTTCTTTTTTTTTTTCTTTCTTTCTTCATTTATTATCCGGAACCTGTCGTTAGCATGTTCGCTCCTATAATTCAGAAAAGGTTATGGTAAAGATTCCTCTTCTGTGTTCAGTATTGCTTTCTTGCTTGGGTTGTTGGATGGGTCCCGCCTGTGATGGCGTATGGCCAGAGAACTTTGTTAATCATACATTGTGTCTGTTTTTTATCATTTTTGGGGGTAGGCAAAATTGAATTGAATTTTACACTCTTAAAAACTGGAAATAATAATCAGACGTGTTTACGGGACATATTTGTCGTACAGATCGCTTTGTTTAGTTTTTCTCAGTGTTTGATCTATGAGTATTCACTATTTATAGTATTAGAATGATAACACCGGTCAACACTATTTTTTGGGTCTGACTTCTACATGTTAAATTTTAGTTTCTCCTACGCCAAAACTAAGGAAAATAATTTTTTTAAATGAAAGTTTGCTTTTGTAGAAATTAAAGCAATTTTTCAATTTTTTGGCAAAAATCACTGATTTTTATATATTTTTTTAATAATTCCACTCTAAATTATGATCAGAAAAGTTTTTGCTGGATATAAAAGTCTTGTTTATTCAAGATTTGTGATAAAGAATAACATATAAATGTAAAATAATAAGAAATGAATGTCTAAAAGTGAATACTTTTCGTATTTCTTTTATGTTCGTATGAGCAAATAATAATACAAACAAATAATAATATTACAAATAATACTACAAATAATAATACAGTTTACTTTCGGGTTAATCGAAGGGCTGCCATCTTTCGTTTATGAAATAAATTAAAATATACTGATCGACGTAAATGAGACAAAAGCAAACTTTAAGACCTAAAAATTATTAAGTGTTTTTCAATGTCTGGAATCAGAATTTAAGCATGAGAACAGAAACAAAAAAAGAATTTTTTTTTTTTTTGCTGACCGGTGTAATACAGTTGCCAGAGAAACACTCTAAATTATGACAGCTATAAAGCGCTCAAATTTATTTCTCTGTAATTTGCGTATAAAAACTGTTTAGAATTGACAACAAAGCTAGCTAACACGTAAGAAAACAAAGTGAAATGTTTCTCGTTTTAAGAGCCATTCGAAGTTAAGTACCTTTGATCTGAAAATTTAAGTTCGAAAGAATGTGTGTGTGTGTGTGTGTGTGCCTTGGTTATTCAATCTCTTTTAGAGTGACTGTAACAAGGAACATGAAACTGTCTCAAGTTTGAGAAAACAATTAAGAAAGCGAAAACTCCAATTTACTTTCCTATTAATTAAAATATTTTTTTTCTTTCTGATTAAGAGTAAAGACTGGCAGAGAAATTGTATCATTTGGGACCCCATGCTTTTAGGTACGGTTCCAGTGACAAAATGGGCAAAACTTTCTTGGAAGGAGAATTTATTAAAAGAAAATATTCGCTAACTTTCCATTCTACTATTTCAATGATTTTTAAGCTTTTTTTTTTCTTTTAATTCAGTTTTTTAGTCTTATGTCTAGTCTTTTATGAATTTTTTTTATACAAACCACTTCCAGCGTTATCCTGCAAGTAAACACTCTCATGTCTTTAACTTTATTTATTGTTTTGTCCTTAATTTGGCTCAATACAATTCCGAAAATCCAATTTTGTTTTAAAATCGCATAAAATGTATTTGTTAAGAAAGGGTCGAACCTTTGGTGTCGAATTTAGTTTTCCTTGTTGAAGTACCTATTGATTTGTAGATGTTTTCTACCTGGTGCTTGCAATATTATTGGAGTTAGAGACAGCGGCTCTTTGGAAGGTAAAATAACACCGGTCAACACGATTTATGGGTCTGACTTCTACATGTTACATTTTAGTTTCTCCTACGCCACAACTAAGGGAAATATTTTTTTAAAATGAAAGTTTGCCTTTGTAGAAATTAAAGCAATTTTTTCAATTTTTTGGCAAAAATCACTGATTTTTATATTTTTTTCATAATTCCACTCTAAATTATGATCAGAAAAGTTTTTGCTGGATATAAAAGTCTTTTTTATTCAAGATTTGTGATAAACAATAACATATAAATGTAAAATTATTAGAAATTAATATCTAAAAGTGAATATTTTTCGTATTTCTTTTATGTTCGTATGAGCAAATAATAATATCAGGTTGTAACGAAAGTTTTCCACCCTATCTGCCTGAAAAACTAACTTCTAACTCCTTAGATAACTGATTTTGAATTTTCGGTACCAAACCTGCACAGTGTCACATGATACAACAATACTACTTAAAGCTGTACTCATAATTTGTTGATATTATGTAGCTGACTTTTTGCAACACAAATGGAAGTAAAGGATGGTTCTAATCCTCTAGAGTGATAGTTCCATTTGGGACACCTTATACTTAATGATAACTCTATTTTTTACAGATTTCACAACACAGTGTTATAAAGTAAGCCATGGCGGGAAACTTTCGTTACAACCTAATACAAACAAATAATAATATTACAAATAATACTACAAATAATACTACAAGCAATACTACAGAGTTACAAATAATATTACAGTTTACTTTCGGGTTCATCCAAGTGCTGCCATCTTTGGTTTATGAAATAAATTAAAGTATACTGATCGACGTCAATCAGACAAAAGCAAACTTAAAGAACTAAAAATGAAAATTTAAGTGTTTTTCAATGTCTGGAATCAGAATCTAAGCATGAGAGCAGAAACCCCCCCAATTTTATTTTATTTTTGACCGGTGTAATTATTTTGATCTTGAAATAGTTTTTTACTTACTTGAAAAGTGAAAGAATTTTTCATGTAAAATAACAGTCAAGTACTGGTATGGGGTAAAGAAATACATTTTGTTCCCTACAGAAATTTCAAATTCAGGTTTACGAAAATCATTATATATTTTTTACCTCTCCCCAAAGGACATACACGTAAGAAAGAATCTGCAATGGATTACTCCATCGGGAAGTATACTACTATCAATACTGGAGTCACATGATTCAAATGCAATATTTAATTTCTCAAAACTCGTAAGTAGAAAATGTAACCTTTTATGCAATAAATGGGATTTTTGGACATTAGTTACTAGGGATGGACGCGAGACGACTTTTTTGCGAGACGAGACAGAGATTTACAGCTTTTTTGCGAGACGAGACACACATTTTTAACATTACGCTATAGGGATTTTTGCGAGACGAGACAAGCTTTTAGGCTATTTTGCGAGACGCGAGACGCTTATTTTTCGTCTCGCGTCTATCCCTATTAGTTACATCCACCTTGACAGTGTTTTCCATCTCCTACACAGTATTCTAAACTCCCTCGCACAAGAAAAGGAAGGGGGGATGTAAAAATGTACTAGCAGCACAGTTGCCGTCACTTCTCCGATTTATCAGAGAAACAGATTTTTCCTTTTGAAGTGAAACTTCTTTAGGGGCGTTGAGACTGAAATTTCAAGGTCCCGTCACGCCAATAGCGTCCTGATGAGGCTGGGACGATTTTGGATTTTAACAGACGGAGAGAGCTACCGGATAGATCGCCAGAGAGAGAGGGACAAAAATAGTAAGCTTGCTATATTCTATTGCTGCAGAGAGTTTTCTTTCTCCTCTTTGTGCTGCATTCGTTCTTAAGAAAGTGTACGCATGCGCTGAATGTAAACACACATTGTGCACTCGGAGACGAAAATGCTACAGCGCAGACTTACAGTTGGTAAAGTCAATGATCAATGTTATGTTTTGATCAGAATCTCCAGTATTTTGAAACTGATTTACATTTATTGTTATTAACAAACTATTATTCACAAAAACAGATATCCAAGTAAGTAATATTTTATATTTTCTTTTTGTTTACATCCTCATTGTAATTTAAAATTTAAAATCCATGTTTGTTAAATGTTTTTTATGTTTTCCTAATAACTAAGTGTGCTTAGTCTATTTATTATTTTATTGACTATTTTCAAATTTTATTTTAATACTGAAAAATTAACCAAACGAACGTGTAAAATATTTTTACATTCATTTTTTAAAAATCTTTTTAATACTATGACTCAATCCTTTGACTACCTACGACATCTCACTTTTGATATGCTTTCAAATGTTATCTTCAATTTTTAGTCTTTCATTTTTATCTCTGACTACTTATTTGACAATCGAACAGATTTTAATCCATCACGCCAAAGAAGTTTCACTTTTGACACGAGTACTGTGTACACACGCTCTTTTTATAAACAGATATTTTCCGTTTTAAGCATGCGCATTTTCAATTCTACGGACTGATGTTTTACGTTTTAAGGAAGTATGTTTTCTGTTTTTGAAACTGATGCTTTCCGTTTGATAATACAGCTAATACTTTTTTACTTTTATAACTGCCAAATCCAATATTTATTCATACTTCTATATTGAATCCTATTTTATACACTAACTTTGAACAGGTATAGGGGGATCTTCTGCACAGACCAACATTAATTATATACAGGCTGTTCCAAAATGATTGGGACAAACTTTAAGGGAGGTATGACGCATAAAAAGGATTCGGAATCACATAGCAATCTGGGGTCGGAAACTTCGTCTTCCTGTAGCTGTTAATAATCACTTTGGAACAAGTGTCGAAATTAATAGTAAACTTTCCAACAAGGGTTCGTCAAAAACTGATGTCTTTTACAAAACACACGTGACTGAAATTCAGAGTTTAAAATCCTATTTCATTACATTGATGAAATTTTTGGAGACAGCTCAATTTTTATAAAACTTGGTTAAAGAAATCAGACGAACACTTTTCTCACAGTAATTATTAACAGGTAAGTGAAAACGTCTTTTTCAATCCCAATTCGTAATGCGTTTCTGATTGCTTACAATGTACCCTACCTCTCCTAAAGTTTGTCCCAATCATTATGGGACACCCTGTGCAGATTCTTGGTAAATGTAAAATTTGCTTACGTAATTGGCTATAATTTATTATGTTTGAAACGTTAACATGATCATTGGATTGAAGTAAAATTTGGTTTGCTGCCGAAAGTACTTCATTTTTTAAAATGATTTTTCTGAAATAAATTCTTAGTTAATCGTAATTACTTACTGTACTCCAGTGAAACCAAATTATAAATGTAACATTTTTTCTGAAAATTTATTCTAAATTATAAAATGTAAAATAAAAGCATAATAAAGTTGATAAAACTGAATACAGTATCAAATAGAAACGTGTGATGTACAGAATATTGTAACATCACACATTAAAGTGCCATTTTGGAGGCCGTAATGAAATTACTTTTCCCCATGTTTGAAAAATCATGTCTAGTTTGATATTCTATATAGGAAGGTTCACAACTGTACAGATTTTGTATTTGAGGTTTCCCCATTTCTTAGCGTTTCTAAAATCTTAAATTTCTTCTCGAATACACTACATTATGTCAGAATTTACTACAGTCAGACAAAGGGCAATAAATCTTATGCTCCATTTAAACAAATTTCAATCACTATCTTGGCTGTTTCAAAAATACAAGGTATATTTTGTATGGGAAAAAATACTAGGGTTTCAATATTAATTTTATATTTACAAAATGACAAAGCACTGGATAGAAATGAATGATGTATGTAATAACGAATAATAAAATAATTATTGTAAAATACCATGACCATCAGTTCTTATAATTTTTGTGTGGTAAGGTTGATGATACATTTTATAAATTAAGAATATATAGGAAGTAGTTTAGAATGCAAAATACCTTTGGTAAATATTGATTATTTTATATGAGCAGCCCATTTTACCCAACCAGTTGTCTAAAACGGGGACTTTGCGAAAAATATTTTTCTACCTCATCCTAGTCCTTTTTCTGAACTAATCACCCAGCCTTCTGACAGCCTAGGAACTATTCTAAAAAGAAACTAGCTAGAACTTTTTTATTCTTTCTACTATTTTTTTAGCAGGCCAAAACAATGCTCCCCCCTAGTATTTTATGAACAGCTCTCCCCCCCCCACACACACAACAAAAAAGAGCCCATGTGATTAATATTCTATGAATTCTTAAATTCTTAAATTCTATGTTCTCTACCTTTAAGTTTCAAATAATAACTAATACACATGGCATTTGCTCAGAGAATTAAACTTGGCTCCCACTAGAGCACCAGCTTGACCAGGGCTTGGGAGTTTGAACTCCTCTAGACTGAGTCAGATGTGGACCATTAGAAAGGAAAAAAATCTATATATATATTACGTGTGTGTATTAACGGTATGTATGTGTGGAAAATACTTACTGTTAACCAGACTTATCCATTCGACTCATACATCCTATTTAGATTACATTGAATTCACAATACTGTTGCAAAAGAATTTTTTCGCTGATCAATAGAGCTAATACAAAACGTATTTTATTCAATTTAACAATCATTAAATCCTAAGCAATTATACTGCCACCAGTTTCCACAAACTCAAGTAATCTCTGTCGGTATTATTGACTGGCAGGATAAGAAGTTCCAACCAAAATCTTTCTTCTTTTATTGTCTTAAGTTTTAACTTCCTTAGCTAAATTAAGTCTTAAGAAAAGTATGCACTCTTTACACGGATAAAATAAAAGCAAATAATTCCGCTTTTTCTCCATTGGTAAATCTGCGTAATTTGCGAAGGTTCTTTATCACAAATGAACCAAATTGTAAAGATATTCCTTTATCCCGTGAAGATATTTCAATCTCAAATGCTTATCTTTGAATTCACACCTAAAGCACCTCAAAAAATCCCAACTTGAGAAGCTAATTGATTCAGAGGGCAATTTCAGAACAATTGGTAAATCTTTCAGATAGGAAATTAAATTTCCATTTCCCCTTATTTATCTTTTCTAATTATCTTTTTTTTTTATTTTGTAACATCTTAGAATTGAATAAACTTGCTGAAGGTTTCCTTAGTCTGAACGTTCCCTAATTGAAGAACTTCTACATGAATGGATTCATCAAATAATCGAGCTATCTTGTAATTATAAAGATTTAAGCTTATTGTTAGTTAGGTGGAAATAGTTTTTGTCGTGCTTTATACATGAAATCAAAAGACTTTTGAGAAGTACTTCAATACTAGAGGAAACCTTTTTCTGTTAAGGTTGAAATATTATAACATATACTTTTTTTAAATTTGAAGCAGTAGATTTCTATAGATTGATTCATAAGTTATATTGATAACTTTGGAAGAAAAGAATTTTTATTTAGAAAATGATGACTATCAGATTTAGATTATTGCCTTGTTTTTACTTTTTCTTGATTCCTTTTAAAGCTACTTGGTGAAAATTTACGCAGATTGCTTATCAAACAATTTTCACACACACAAAAACGAATGACTATGAAAGGAAGAAGCATTCTGAAGTTCTAGAATAGATAGATGAGTATATATCACAGCTTTACTCTGATCAATGGAGAAGATATTTTCGAACTGGTCAAGAAATTTAGTGGTCAACTGTTTATTGTGGTATCTCTATCTTAAATTCAATTAAATTTTTTGTTGGATTATTTTATATTTATAGAAGTAATAAAGACAACGAATAAACAATACACACAAAAAATCCAAACATCCTTTAAAATGGATGAAAATAAAACGAAACTTACTGTGCAACAGTAATTCTTTAAAATCTCTTATCTTTTGAGACTATGTTGGCACATTAAGAAGATGCAGTATTGAGACTAAACGTAATTTATGAAGATTTTGCTCCTTAGTGAAAGCATCTTTTGCAATGCCCAGTCCTTTCAGCTTGCAACAGACTGTTTCTCTTAAAGTGTTTCATCACGGGCAGAAATTAGAATATTTAGTCAGTGGTCCAAATGAACTATGCCTCCAAAACTTCCTTGGTCCATGTATATGATTTAAAGAAAAAATGCAAAACGACTGCCTACGGTTTTGAAAATCTTTCTAATTTTGAAATTGTTATTGAGTATTTGAAGGTTCTCTTAGACAGGTGAAATGTTGCCAGGAGTGAGAATCTGTTCTCTGCTCTTCTGACTACAAGCATGAATGTTAATCAGCTACGGTCGAACTTGAAGAATGGTTTCATGGTTAAAAATATATTTGTTTGAATTTCGTGTAAAAAATGTAATTACTTTCTTGCCGACCCAATATTATCGCTGTGTTTGTTATTTCACTTTCTTCATTTAATATTATCGTCTACAGTGTGCAATTTTTTTTATAAAACTTTTGGCGATATTTTAATTCATTGACTGAGGAAAATTTAGACCGAAAAATCTGATTTTGAGTGTTCGCTGAATATTTGATAAAGTATGGGGAAGTCCTAAGACCTGATTTTTCAGATATTAAAAAAGGTCAAATTCATGCCTGTAATGTTGAGGATGTTAGCTTTTCAGAAACAAGACGTTTTACTGGAAGACATACATCTACTGCATCTAATTCTATACATGGAAAGTATCTATACATGGAAAGGAAATAGTAACGGACGCAACAATAGACGCTTTACAGAATCACCACAAAACTGTACAAAACTCCAATTTATCTGCTACAAAATTTGCTACCTTTTAATGAAGCTAACTTTTACTATTTTTTGTGCAAAAGAAATCTAATGTATTTTACACAATTTCAAAAAAATATTGTCACTCAAAAATTTATATAGGGTCCCTTAACTCATGAAAATAACACATTTTAACGAATACAAATTAAACTACTGAACATAAAAATTTTAAATTTTGCACAGCCATGTAATTTCACTTTCTGCATCAATTTCCGTCGAAATTTGGCTAGGTAGCTATTCATAATTTTTTTTTAATATTAATTTAATATTGCATAATTCCTATTAATTTTTTTTATTGAAAATTGCAATAATTGCGAATTATCTTTTGGCCGTTTAGTTGTACTAGTAAGAATAAAAATCAGCTTCTCATTATCAATATTATATGAGATATGAATTAAAGTATGAAAAAATATTTTAACATATAGGGAGGGGGATTTTGGAAGCTCCTAAGACCCTCATTTTCAGTTCAAATTTATTGAAAATGGGTATTCGGGTTTAAAATGAGCTAAATTTTGGAAATATGAAGTGAAATCTAGGGGTTGCTATTGGAAAATCAAAAGTTGGTGCGAATTTCAATACGGAGATGGCCCCTTACGCAGTGGCGGCTCCTCCATTTGAGCACATGAGCACGTGAACCCCCAAAGGAAAAACTAAAAAATTAACACATTAACAAATTAAATTTAAAACAAATATTAAGCACACTTCTAGATTTATGTGAATTTAAAACATGAATTTTACTGTCTCACCCCTCCTCGCACTATTATTAAATAGGCTTATTATAGCTAACGCACTGTAGTGTATTGAATCACTGTAGTATCTTGAATCAATCGCACGTGCGAACGGAAAATTTTCCCCGCTCTCTGGTATGAGAAGCCGAGGCAGCTGGAAAAGTGTACGGCACTGATGAAATCATCCCGTTCGCACAGTTTCATCGTGCACATAGCTCAGTTTTTTACGGTATCGCTTCCGGATTTTCAATTGGTTTGTTACGTTCGGTTAGTTAATTAATTTTTTTTTTCGTTTTCTTAATATTTTCTTTATTTCTATCATTTTTCTCTACATTCTTTTTTTTTACAAATTAGTGTAAAGTAAACTAGATGCGAGTGAAAGACGTGTTTCGGAGCTAAAGTGATGGCATTTTTCAACAGTATCCATTGTAAAAAAATGGAAATAAAATGACTCAAGACAGTACCTTTGCTAAAACTTATCTTGTTGACGAAATGTAGCACCAAAGATGCAAGGCCGTACCAAAAGGAGGGGGGCGGACCAGGGGGGCCGCCCCCCCCGAAATTTAAAATTTCGTTAACGAAACAATAAGGATGAAGCCTTTTTGTGAAAAATTTAGCCTCTTTCACCTCTTGGTCCCCCCCCCCTGAAATTTTTTTTCTGGGTACGGCCCTGCAAAGATGACTTGTTTTCTTTCATTCGCGGCATTGTTTTCCATTAACTGCTGGAAACGCAAATCTATTTTAACTTGTAAGGTGTGTCGTATCTGCACCTTTAATTTTCGAAAATTGTTTTGTGAACCTCCTCTTAAATAACCCACGAGCCGCCACTGCCTTACGTAATTTTTATGCATAGCAAATTAAAGTATGCTTCCATCGTAAACGATTGGTACATGTAACTTTGCTCTACGACGAGCAACGCCTGAATAAATACAGGGAGTTTTTTTTCCCGTAGCTGAACATATCAAATTTCATAAAAATCAGTCCAGTTGTTCTAGAGATAACCGACAAAGTCTTCGAATTCTCTCAATTTCTTACACCAGTGTAAATTCACCAAAGATCAAATTTTGGGATTAGATAAAAAATACTTATATATTTGGAAAGGTAACTTCCATGGAAATTTGCCTATAATAATTAAAATTTTAAAATGCCAGTATATTCTGTAAAAATCGTAGCTGACTGTGAGAATTTGTGTTTTGCTAACAGATGCTCGTATTAAATATCAAATTAAAAAATGCATGAAAGCAAGATTTCTAAAATCTGCCGTTGTGGACAAATTGCAGAGCCTTTTAAGAACAAAATACCGAAGGAAAAATTTAAAAATATTAACCCATTGCTGAAATACTGCAAAAAAACCTAAGTAATAAAAGTCCCGTTGCTTAACATGGAAAGGAAGCTTCTTTGAATCTATCGAAGGAAGAGCCTTAAGAAGGCCACACCCCCTAGTGACATGACTCTTAGTTGGCAATAGGGTGTGACCAAGTATCAGCACCGCTGCCTATCTTATTTTTCAGCTACGGATTCCTCATGAAAAAGATATAAAAATGTAAAAGTCGTATTAATGAAAAAACGCTTAAACAGTGGTTTACTGAATATATGCTGTAAAATTAATTTGGTTTCGCTTGTTTTGAAATTTCATTCAAAACAAAACTTTAAAATTCAAAATTTTAAATACAACCACAAAAATAGGCTGTTTTTAAAAGACATTCAAGCACATTAGAAGTAAAACTATCACACCTCAAATAAATAATTTAAAAAATAATGAAAGACTGCTAGTTTTTTTAAGATATCAGTAGAATGGAGACAGCAGGAAAAAATTGATTATTAAAAATTAATTTTTTTGTCTAAGTATGTATTTTTTATTCTATGAACAAAAATGATTAGTATTTAATTAAAAATTCATTTCAGATTTACTGCTTTTTTGCTGAAGACTGGGTCTACATGTGACTTGCGAGAAAGACAGGTATCCGCCTTCGCACGCAGAAGAATCATAAGATTTCAATTAAGGGCGTGACCGTCTATCTTTCCATATAGTACCGCCTACAAAGCGCCATTTGGTGTCTTGTTTTTTTTTCTTATTGGCTCAAAATGATTTCCATTTACCAGCAATATATAAACACCATTGTCAAAAACAATGCCTGTACAGATTTCGTATGGAAACTCAGTGAAACCCTTTTGGAATTCAATATTTGATGGGAAAAAAATCAATATTTAAATCATATTAAGCTTGCAAACGCTAACATTTGAAAGTTTATTTATAAATAAATTTTCAAATTAATTTACGAATGCTTTTTAACAGTCAAAGAATGTGTTAAGTCATATATATAATAATAATATGCTTTTAAAAACACTTCAATAAAACACACGATATGCTGTTCATCTATTCCTTCGGGGAGCTTATAAAATTATGAGAGAAATAAATAAATAATTGCATTTTTTTCTCAGTTTAGAATCGAGATATAGGCAGAGTGAACTTAAAGTTGTAAGGGAGTAGCCCACGTTTAACATTTTCGATCTGAAGGGCTCTAAATACCTCGTTTTATTTTATAACTACCCTGTATATAAACTTTCCTGTATTAGAATCCATTGTTTGAATCCCCATTTTTCTACATTGCCTATTTTCTATATAAAGAAACTGCCCTTGCTTTATTTAATTTAAACTATTTTTTCTGATTTTAAAGATTTTATTATTTTACGCGGGCGTTTTCCTTATTAAGAAAGCAGATCTTTTGTCTTCTATTAGTTCGCGAATAAATGCTCTCTTGCATGAACCTCAATTCATGCGTTCAGCTACAATTTTGAGATTCATGTGCTTTTGTTACAGTCTTCTCAGAAGTGTGTAAATTGAACCCTTATTCAGACCTAACAAAAATCATTTGTTTTTGAATTAAATATTTTTTTTTATTATAGAGATAAAATTCTCTCGCAATTAAAAAATAAAATAAAAAATCCTATTCACATAAGTTTTGGGGAAAATTGTTTTTTGTTTATATGCACAGTTCAAGGCATTCATCTTACACGACAGTGTAAGAAAATTTTGTGTCCACAATCGTGTACACAAAGGGTTTATACGTCAAGCTTCTAAAAAAAAAACAAAAAAAAAACTACCACCAGAATAAATATAATGCAAGGAGATACACTTTCTCGTATCGAGATTTTCTCTTCGTTGTATCACTCGACGTCTTCGAGTCAAGTGAAAGGCTTGCCGTTTGTGCATGGCCTTATAAGTAATAAATGGAAACATCTGCAATAATGACGCATCCGTACCAAGACATCTCAATGGCTAGGTTACAGTTTGTTTTAGGAATAGTGGATCGGAGAAATGCTCTGGAAGATCTCATAATGTAGAAAAAAATACTGCTTTCTGTTACCCAAATCCCAATTTGAAAGTTCGAACACTTTCATTAAAATTTAGCTTTTATTTAGTCACTATTTAATGTAAGGATAAAAATTTACTTATTAAATCTGTTCGGACTTGCGTCCCATTTTTCTATACATATAGGAATCAAATTTGGTTATTTATTTATTTATTTTTACATTTTCCAATTCTTAGATTTTGCCTTGATATAATTTTTTACAACTAAAAATTCACATTTATGCTACTAAGTAATGTATATATTTTACCAAACAGTCATGAATGTGGTGAATTGTCCAACACCTAAGCTCTTAAAGCAAAACGCAAACTACAATAGCCATCACCACGATTCACAGACTAACACTCAACGTAGAATAAGGCTCAGAACAAGTTACGGCTCTATTGGTCAAACTAAACATTCAAACTTTGTGTTTGTTACAGATTTTAATTTTATTCTAATTATCGTTAAGACATTTTTGTGTTTTAAGTTTTAACCTAAAGTACCCCAACGTTTAGCTTAACAATCAATTACAAATCATTATTTAATTGAAAATTTGTTGATTTAGCATTAAATTACCTAAAAATGTTCCACCCCATACTAAAGAACGAGAACAAATTCTTTTTGTAAAATTTTCTTGGATGTTTTACTAATAAACATATGTAAATTAATGACAGTAATTAAATTTATATAAAAACATAGAGAACATTTATATATATCTTAGTAGAAACAGAGTCATCTTTTTTTTTGTGACCAAAATTATTTACGCACGTTTTATTGAAAAGGCGGATCTACATGTTTTAATGGGCGGCGTGTAAATAACGTGTGTGGTGAGCAGCATTTAACGCTCGCATTAAGTGCTGTAAATTAATGTTCCAGCCTTTTTTACAGCACTTACTTGCACTTTTTAAATGTATACGTCAGAGATAAACTTTCTATTAGTAGCAGCAAGTATGAGAGTTTTGCATGAGTACAAAAACATCAGCAGAACGAGGAAATTTCGAGGCGTGGTTTAGTGCTCCGCCCACTCAAATTGACAGCTGCTTTGGTAAGTAATAGGAAAATTAATTTGAAAAAATAGTTAAAGGCTTATGAGCTAGCAGTAGATTTTTATAATTATTTGCTTATTATAAAAATCTATTTCTAAATGTATTTATTATAAATTATTTCGTCAATTTATAAATTAAGAATATATAGGAAGTAGTTTAAAATGCAAAATACCTTTGGTAAATATTGATTATTTTATATGAGCAGCCCATTTGCGAAAAATATTTTTCTACCTCATCCTAGTCCTTTTTCTGAACTAATCACCCAGCTTTCTGACAGCCTAGGAATTATTCTAAAAAGAAACTAGCTAGAACATTTTTTTTCTTTCTACTATTTTTTTAGCAGGCCAAAACAATGCTCCCCCCTAGTATTTTATGAACAGCTCTCCCCCCCCACGCACACCAAAAAAGAGCCCATGTGATTAATATTCTATGAATTCTTAAATTCTTCTTAAATTCTATGTTCTCTACCTTTAAGTTTCAAATAATAACTAATACACATGGCATTTGCTCAGAGAATTAAACTTGGCTCCCACTAGAGCACCAGCTTGACCAGGGCTTGGGAGTTTGAACTCCTCTAGACTGAGTCAGATGTGGACCATTAGAAAGGAAAAAAATCTATATATATATTACGTGTGTGTATTAACGGTATGTATGTGTGGAAAATACTTACTGTTAACCAGACTTATCCATTCGACTCATACATCCTATTTAGATTACATTGAATTAACAATACTGTTGCAAAAGAATTTTTTCGCTGATCAATAGAGCTAATACAAAACGTATTTTATTCAATTTAACAATCATTAAATCCTACGCAATTATACTGCTACCAGTTTCCACAAACTCAAGAAATCTCTGTCGATATTATTGACTGGCAGGATAAGAAGTTCCAACCAAAATCTTTCTTCTTTTATTGTCTTAAATTTTAACTTCCTTAGCTAAATTAAGTCTTAAGAAAAGTATGCACTCTTTACACGGATAAAATAAAAGCAAATAATTCCGCTTTTTCTCCATTGGTAAATCTGCGTAATTTGCGCAGGTTCTTTATCACAAATGAACCAAATTGTAAAGATATTCCTTTATACCGTGAAGATATTTCAATCTCAAATGCTTATCTTTGAATTCACACCTAAAGCACCTCAAAAAATCCCAACTTGCGAAGCTAATTGATTCAGAGGGCAATTTCAGAACAATTGGTAAATCTTTCAGATAGGAAATTAAATTTCCATTTCCCCTTATTTATCTTTTCTAATTATCTTTTTTTTTATTTTGTAACATCTTAGAATTGAATAAACTTGCTGAAGGTTTCCTTAGTCTGAACGTTCCCTAATTGAAGAACTTCTACATGAATGGATTCATCAAATAATCGAGCTATCTTGTAATTATAAAGATTTAAGCTTATTGTTAGTTAGGCGGAAATAGTTTTTGTCGTGCTTTATACATGAAATCAAAAGACTTTTGAGAAGTACTTCAATACTAGAGGAAACCTTTTTCTGTTAAGGTTGAAATATTATAACATATACTTTTTTTAAATTTGAAGCAGTAGATTTCTATAGATTGATTCATAAGTTATATTGATAACTTTGGAAGAAAAGAATTTTTATTTAGAAAATGATGACTATCAGATTTAGATTATTGCCTTGTTTTTACTTTTTCTTGATTCCTTTTAAAGCTACTTGGTGAAAATTTACGCAGATTGCTTATCAAACAATTTTCACACACACAAAAACGAATGACTAGGAAAGGACGAAGCATTCTGAAGTTCTAGAATAGATAGATGAGTATATATCACAGCTTTACTCTGATCAATGGAGAAGATATTTTCGAACTGGTCAAGAAATTTAGTGGTCAACTGTTTATTGTGGTATCTCTATCTTAAATTCAATTAAATTAGGATTATTTTATATTTTTAGAAGTAATAAAGACAACGAATAAACAATACACACTAAAAATCCAAACATCCTTTAAAATGGATGAAAATAAAACGAAACTTACTGTGCAACAGTAATTCTTTAAAATCTCTTATCTTTTGAGACTATGTTGGCACATTAAGAAGATGTAGTATTGAGACTAAACGTAATTTATGAAGATTTTGCTCCTTAGTGAAAGCATCTTTTGCAATGCCCAGTCCTTTCAGCTTGCAACAGACTGTTTCTCTTAAAGTGTTTCATCACGGGCAGAAATTAGAATATTTAGTCAGTGGTCCAAATGAACTATGCCTCCAAAACTTCCTTGGTCCATGTATATGATTTAAAGAAAAAATGCAAAACGACTGCCTACGGTTTTGAAAATCTTTCTAATTTTGAAATTGTTATTGAGTATTTGAAGGTTCTCTTAGACAGGTGAAATGTTGCCAGGAGTGAGAATCTGTTCTCTGCTCTTCTGACTACAAGCATGGATGTTAATCAGCTACGGTCGAACTTGAAGAATGGTTTCATGGTTAAAAATATATTTGTTTGAATTTCGTGTAAAAAATGTAATTACTTTCTTGCCGACCCAATATTATCGCTGTGTTTGTTATTTCACTTTCTTTATTTAATATTATCGTGTACAGTGTGCAATTTTTTTTATAAAACTTTTGGCGATATTTTAATTCATTGACTGAGGAAAATTTAGACCGAAAAATCTGATTTTGAGTGTTCGCTGAATATTTGATAAAGTATGGGGAAGTCCTAAGACCTGATTTTTTAGATATTAAAAAAGGTCAAATTCATGCTTGTAATGTTGAGGATGTTAGCTTTTCAGAAACAGTACGTTTTACTGGAAGACATACATCTACTGCATCTAATTCTATACATGGACAGTATCTATACATAGAAAGGAAATAGTAACGGACGCAACAATAGACGCGTTACAGAATCACCACAAAACTGTACAAAACTCCAATTTATCTGCTACAAAATTTGCTACCTTTTAATGAAGCTAACTTTTACTATTTTTTGTGCAAAAGAAATCTAATGTATTTTACACAATTTCAAAAAAAAAATTGTCACTCAAAAATTTATATAGGGTCCCTTAACTCATGAAAATAACACATTTTAACGAATACAAATTAAACTACTGAACATAAAAATTTTAAATTTTGCACAGCCATGTAATTTCACTTTCTGCATCAATTTCCGTCGAAATTTGGCTAGGTAGCTATTCATATTTTTTTTTTAATATTAATTTAATATTGCATAATTCCTATTAATTTTTTTTATTGAAAATTGCAATAATAGCGAATTATCTTTGGGCCGTTTAGTTGTACTAGTAAGAATAAAGATCAGCTTCTCATTATCAATATTATATGAGATATGAATTAAAAGTATGAAAAAATATTTTAACATATAGGGAGGGGGATTTTGGAAGCTCCTAACACCCTCATTTTCAGTTCAAATTTATTGAAAATGGGTATTCGGGGTTAAAATGAGCTAAATTTTGGAAATATGAAGTGAAATCTAGGGGTTGCTATTGGAAAATCAAAAGTTGGTGCGAATTTCAATACGGAGATGGCCCCTTACGCAGTGGCGGCTCCTCCATTTGAGCACATGAGCACGTGAACCCCCAAAGGAAAAACTAAAAAATTAACACATTAACAAATTAAATTTAAAACAAATATTAAGCACACTTCTAGATTTATGTGAATTTAAAACATGAATTTTACTGTCTCACCCCTCCTCGCACTATTATTAAATAGGCTTATTATAGCTAACGCACTGTAGTGTCTTGAATCACTGTAGTATCTTGAATCAATCGCACGTGCGAACGGAAAATTTTTCCCCGCTCTCTGGTATGAGAAGCCGAGGCAGCTGGAAAAGTGTACGGCACTGATGAAATCATTCCGTTCGCACAGTTTCATCGTGCACATAGCTCAGTTTTTTGCGGTATCGCTTCCGGATTTTCAATTGGTTTGTTACGTTCAATTAGTTAATTAATTTTTTTTTTCGTTTTCTTAATATTTTCTTAATATTTTCTTAATATTTCTATCATTTTTCTCTACATTATTTTTTTACAAATTAGTGTAAAGTAAATTAGATGCGAGTGAAAGACGTGTTTCGGAGCTAAAGTGATGGCATTTTTCAACAGTATCCTTTGTAAAAAAATGGAAATAAAATGACTCAAGACAGTACCTTTGCTAAAACTTATCTTGTTGACGAAATGTAGCACCAAAGATGCAAGGCCGTACCAAAAGGAGGGGGGCGGACCAGGGGGGCCGCCCCCCCCGAAATTTAAAATTTTGTTAACGAAACAATAATGATGAAGCCTTTTTGTGAAAAATTTAGCCTTTTTCACCTCTTGGTCCCCCCCCCCCTGAAATTTTTTTTCTGGGTACGGCCCTGCAAAGATGACTTGTTTTCTTTCATTCGCGGCATTGTTTTCCATTAACTGCTGGAAACGCAAATCTATTTTAACTTGTAAGGTGTGTCGTATCTGCACCTTTAATTTTCGAAAATTGTTTTGTGAACCTCCTCTTAAATAACCCACGAGCCGCCACTGCCATACGTAATTTTTATGCATAGCAAATTAAAGTATGCGTCCATCGTAAACGATTGGTACATGTAACTTTGCTCTACGACGAGCAACGCCTGAATAAATACAGGTGGGAGTTTTTTTTTCCCGTAGCTGAACATATCAAATTTCATAAAAATCAGTCCAGTTGTTCTAGAGATAACCGACCAAGTCTTCGAATTCTCTCAATTTCTTACACCAGTGTAAATTCACCAAAGATCAAATTTTGGGATTAGATAAAAAATACTTATATATTTGGAAAGGTAACTTCCATGGAAATTTGCCTATAATAATTAAAATTTTAAAATGCCAGTATATTCTGTAAAAATCGTAGCTGACTGTGAGAATTTGTGTTTTGCTAACAGATGCTCGTATTAAATATCAAATTAAAAAATGCATGAAAGCAAGATTTCTAAAATCTGCCGTTGTGGACAAATTGCAGAGCCTTTTAAGAACAAAATACCGAAGGAAAAATTTAAAAATATTAACCCATTGCTGAAATACTGCAAAAACACCTAAGTAATAAAAGTCCCGTTGCTTAACATGGAAAGGAAGCTTCTTTGAATCTATCGAAGGAAGAGCCTTAAGAAGGCCACACCCCCTAGTGACATGACTCTTAGTTGGCAATAGGGTGTGACCAAGTATCAGCACCGCTGCCTATCTTATTTTTCAGCTACGGATTCCTCATGAAAAAGATATAAAAATGTAAAAGTCGTATTAATGAAAAAACGCTTAAACAGTGGTTTACTGAATATATGCTGTAAAATTAATTTGGTTTCGCTTGTTTTGAAATTTCATTCAAAACAAAACTTTAAAATTCAAAATTTTAAATACAACCACAAAAATAGGCTGTTTTTAAAAGACATTCAAGCACATTAGAAGTAAAACTATCACACCTCAAATAAATAATTTAAAAAATAATGAAAGACTGCTAGTTTTTTTAAGATATCAGTAGAATGGAGACAGCAGGAAAAAATTGATTATTAAAAATTAATTTTTTTGTCTAAGTATGTATTTTTTATTCTATGAACAAAAATGATTAGTATTTTATTAAAAATTCATTTCAGATTTACTGCTTGTTTGCTGAAGACTCGGTCTACATGTGACTTGCGAGAAAGACAGGTATCCGCCTTCGCACGCAGAAGAATCATAAGATTTCAATTAAGGGCGTGACCGTCTATCTTTCCATATAGTACCGCTTACAAAGCGGCATTTGGTGTCTTGTTTTTTATTCTTTTTGGCTCAAAATGATTTCCATTTACCAGCAATATATAAACACCATTGTCAAAAACAATGCCTGTACAGATTTCGTATGGAAACTCAGTGAAACCCTTTTGGAATTCAATATTTGATGGGGAAAAAATCAATATTTAAATTATATTAAGCTTGCAAACGCTAACATTTGAAAGTTTATTTATAAATAAATTTTCAAATTTATTTACGAATGCTTTTTAACAGTCAAAGAATGTGTTAAGTCATATATATAATAATAATATGCTTTTAAAAACACTTCAATAAAACACACGATATGCTGTTCATCTATTCCTTCGTGGAGCTTATAAAATTATGAGAGAAATAAATAAATAATTGCATTTTTTTTCTCAGTTTAGAATCGAGATATAGGCAGAGTGAACTTAAAGTTGTAAGGGAGTAGCCCACGTTTAACATTTTCGATCTGAAGGGCTCTAAATACCTCGTTTTATTTTATAACTACCCTGTATATAAACTTTCCTGTATTAGAATCCATTGTTTGAATCCCCATTTTTCTACATTGCCTATTTTCTATATAAAGAAACTGCCCTCGCTTTATTTAATTTAAACTATTTTTTGCTGATTTTAAAGATTTTATTATTTTACGCGGGCGTTTTCCTTATTAAGAAAGCAGATCTTTTGTCTTCCATTAGTTCGCGAATAAATGCTCTCTTGCATGAACCTCAATTCATGCGTTCAGCTACAATTTTGAGATTCATGTGCTTTTGTTACAGTCTTCTCAGAAGTGTGTAAATTGAACCCTTATTCAGACCTAACAAAAATCATTTGTTTTTGAATTAAATATTTTTTTTTATAATAGAGAAAAAATTCTCTCGCAATTAAAAAATAAAATAAAAAATCCTATTCACATAAGTTTTGGGGAAAATTGTTTTTTGTTTATATGCACAGTTCAAGGCATTCATCTTACACGACAGTGTAAGAAAATTTTGTTTCCACAATCGTGTACACAAAGGGTTTATACGTCAAGCTTCTAAAAAAAAAAACAAAAAAAAGACTACCACCAGAATAAATATAATGCAAGGAGATAGACTTTCTCGTATCGAGATTTCGTATCGAATGTTGCACCCGGTTCTTTTGAGTCAAGTGAAAGGCTTGCCGTTTGTGCATGGCCTTATAAGTAATAAATGGAAACATCTGCAATAATGCCGCATCCGTACCAAGACATCTCAATGGCTAGGTTACAGTTTGTTTTAGGAATAGTGGATCGGAGAAATGCTCTGGAAGATCTCATAATGTAGAAAAAAATACTGCTTTCTGTTACCCAAATCCCAATTTGAAAGTTCGAACACTTTCATTAAAATTTAGCTTTTATTTAGTCACTATTTAATGTAAGGATAAAAATTTACTTATTAAATCTGTTCGGACTTGCGTCCCATTTTTCTATACATATAGGAATCAAACTCGGTTATTTATTTATTTATTTTTACATTTTCCAATACTTAGTTTTTTCCCTTGATATATTTTTTTACAACTAAAAATTCACATTTATGCTACTAAGTAATGTATATATTTTACCAAACAGTTATGAATGTGGTGAATTGTCCAACACCTAAGCTCTTAAAGCAAAACGCAAACTACAATAGCCATCACCACGATTCACAGACTAACACTCAACGTAGAATAAGGCTCAGAACAAGTTACGGCTCTATTGGTCAAACTAAACATTCAAACTTTGTGTTTGTTACAGATTTTAATTTTATTCTAATTATCGTTAAGACATTTTTGTGTTTTAAGTTTTAACCTAAAGTACCCCAATGTTTAGCTTAACAATCAATTACAAATCATTATTTAACTGAAAATTTGTTGATTTAGCATTAAATTACCTAAAAATGTTCCACCCCATACTAAAGAACGAGAACAAATTCTTTTTGTAAAATTTTCTTGGATGTTTTACTAATAAACATATGTAAATTAATGACAGTAATTAAATTTATATAAAAACATAGAGAACATTTATATATATCTTAGTAGAATCAGAGTCATCTTTTTTTTGTGACCAAAATTACTTACGCACGTTTTATTGAAAAGGCGGATCTACATGTTTTAATGGGCGGCGTGTAAATAACGTGTGTGGTGAGCAGCATTTAACGCTCGCATTAAGTGCTGTAAATTAATGTTCCAGCCTTTTTAAATGTATACGTCAGAGATAAACTTTCTATTAGTAGCAGCAAGTATGAGAGTTTTGCATGGGTACAAAAACATCAGCAGAACGAGGAAATTTCGAGGCGTGGTTTAGTGCTCCGCCCACTCAAATTGACAGCTGCTTTGGTAAGTAATAGGAAAATTAATTTGAAAAAATAGTTAAAGGCTTATGAGCTAGCAGTAGATTTTTATAATTATTTGCTTATTATAAAAATCTATTTCTAAATGTATTTATTATAAAAATCTATTGCTAAATCTATTTACCGCACTTAATGTGAGCAGCATTTAACGCTCACATTAAGTGCGGTAAATTAATGTTCGAGCATTTTTAAATGTATACGTGGAGAAATTTTCCATTAGTAGCAGCAAGTATGAGAGTTTTGCATGAGTACAAAAACATCAGCAGAACGAGGAAATTTCGAGGCGTGGTTTAGTGCTCCGCCCACTCAAATTGACAGCTGCTTTGGTAAGTAATAGGAAAATTAATTTGAAAAAATAGTTAAAGGCTTATGAGCTAGCAGTAGATTTTTATAATTATTTGCTTATTATAAAAATCTATTTCTAAATCTATTTATTATAAAAATCTATTGCTAAATCTATTTACCGCACTTAATGTGAGTAGCATTTAACGCTCACATTAAGTGCGGTAAATTAATGTTCGAGCATTTTTAAATGTATACGTGGAGAAACTTTCCATTAGTAGCAGCAAGTATGAGAGTTTTGCATGAGTACAAAAACAACAGCAGAACGAGGAAATTTCGAGGCGTGGTTTAGTGCTCCGCCCACTCAAATTGACAGCTGCTTTGGTAAGTAATAGGAAAATTAATTTGAAAAAATAGTTAAAGGCTTATGAGCTAGCAGTAGATTTTTATAATTATTTGCTTATTATAAAAATCTATTTCTAAATCTATTTATTATAAAAATCTATTGCTAAATCTATTTACCGCACTTAATGTGAGCAGCATTTAACGCTCACATTAAGTGCGGTAAATTAATGTTCGAGCATTTTTAAATGTATACGTGGAGAAACTTTCCATTAGTAGCAGCAAGTATGAGAGTTTTGCATGAGTACAAAAACAACAGCAGAACGAGGAAATTTCGAGGCGTGGTTTAGTGCTCCTCCCACTCAAATTGACAGCTGCTTTGGTAAGTAATAGGAAAATTAATTTGAAAAAATAGTTAAAGGCTTATGAGCTAGCAGTAGATTTTTATAATTATTTGCTTATTATAAAAATCTATTTCTAAATCTATTTATTATAAAAATCTATTGCTAAATCTATTTACCGCACTTAATGTGAGCAGCATTTAACGCTCACATTAAGTGCGGTAAATTAATGTTCGAGCATTTTTAAATGTATACGTGGAGAAACTTTCCATTAGTAGCAGCAAGTATGAGAGTTTTGCATGAGTACAAAAACAACAGCAGAACGAGGAAATTTCGAGGCGTGGTTTAGTGCTCCTCCCACTCAAATTGACAGCTGCTTTGGTAAGTAATAGGAAAATTAATTTGAAAAAATAGTTAAAGGCTTATGAGCTAGCAGTAGATTTTTATAATTCTTTGTTTATTATAATATACTAAAAAATCTTAATCTTAACAGCCAACAAATTGCATACTTTTTTAGATGCTCAAGCATCCCCGGTAAAAAAAAATGATAGGAAACAAAAAATCGGGAGACAAAAAAAAAAAAAAAAAAAAAAAAAAAAAACAGAACATGAACAATAGGTTTTTCCCTCCTAATTAAGACTAGACTGGCGTTTTATTTCTATGGAAGTAGTTCAACGAGGGAGGAAAGCAACGTCTGGAAAGGGAGAGCGCTTGAAGAGTTACGGCAAGGGGAGGTTGAGAGGGTAGATCCCGATATTTCACACAGGTGGAATCAGGCAAACCTATAAAATAATATATGTACAAGTGCTTTATTTACTGAATAAGTAAATGTTATACAAATAAAATTTTTATTAATAAACAAAAATTATGTTGCATATATTTTAGAAAATTTGATTTTTCAAAACAACGGGACTTGACGAATTATTGAAGATTATTTTATTAGTTAAAGAGTCTGGCACCCCAACCGGTTTCATCTGTGGGTGAGTGGAAATAGGAATACGTTTTGCTGACCTGCCAGCCAATGTATAAAATAATATATAAACATGCCTTTCATTGATGAATCAAATCGTTTACAAATACACTTTTGAAGAATAACTCACATCCACAGACAAATGTTTTTAAAATGCATCTCCAACTTATGCAGCAATGGTTGCGAAAATTGGCCACGGGGCTAGATTAGCAATCATCAGCTGACATTTTTTTTTCTGCCTAGTTATGCTTTACTACATCTTGCTTCCGCCTACGCCGGGCTGTTCAGCTAATAAATAAATATAAATAAATTTTGGGCGAACATATTAATGATTACTAAAAGATTTATTATCATGTTGCTAGTTGCTGGAAAAAATTTTGGGTCCATTATGTAAAAATAGTTACGTTTTTATTGAAATACGGGTTGTAAATCCTAACTTCAAAATGGTTTTTCTACGAAACTGTGACAAGATATTTGTTTAAAAACAAAACCACAAGAAAGCTACTAATTAGAATTACATTATGCATTTTTATCATAATTTTTGAACTAGAAATACAGCAGTTTTTCTTTTCTTTTTATTTCTTTATTTTTTAAAAAGAAATTGTGCGTGTTTTTTCCATGCAAATTTGGTAGGCACCAAATTGGACGATATTTTTGCAAAACTCGCAAGGGTCGATGATAGTTGGCGAGATTTTGGGCATCACCTAGACAATGATTGACTGTAGACATAATACATTGAAGATGCCCATAGACCTTATTGCATAAACTTTTTCCGGTAGCCCTGCAAATAAACTATCCAGAACACTGGGACCAAAACGAGAGGTGCACAACTAGATGTTACAACAATCTTAAATACTTTTGACGCAACTTTTGAGGGAGGCCTACGACCGTCGTTGCATTATTAGCTAATTATATAATGGTAGGATTGTCTTGTGCTTGAAATGGGTGAATGTCTCAAACTGCCATTGACTTCAATGTATTGGAGCTATTTTCAGTGCTCCTGTAGAAGAACTATAAATGATAAAAGCAGTATTTTTTATATAGAGCTTATTTTGCAATATTTAAGAACATATATCAATTTTGTTTCGTTTGAAATAGCTGAATATATCTAAAATACGCCTTAAAGTATGACTGCCCATAGAGCGTAATGTATTGAAATTCTTTTGGGTGGTCTTATATATAAACTTAGCTTGGAACCAAAAAGGAAGCTGCCCAACTTAAAGCTACAACAATCCTAAACATAAAATTTCAACACTCTAAGATTAACAGTTTTTGAGATATGCGAGTTACATGCATACGTTGAAATGTCTAGCAAAAATTCTTCGAAGTAAATTTGGTCATAGTCAAAATCGATTTTTTCATCAAACTCTGAATACCGACATTTCTCGCGATCACTTTACTTCATTCTACTTCGGACAAGGAACTAAAAAATACTCCCTCAGGAGTTCTTATCTGTTTCAAATGTCTCTCTCAGCTACTTTGTTTTTCTTCCTTTTACTTTTTAAAGTTTACTACTCCGAAAGTGTCAGCTTAGTTTTGAGAACGTTAGATCTACTAACACCGAACAATTGCCGTAATTATTTTTCAGTTACCCCACTATTTCATAACTGACATTTCCTGAAGAATCTGTAATTTCCATCAAGTATTTCTCATGCATATATAAGCGTATGTGATGCGCTTCCTATTTGTGCTACTTAAAAGATTTTTTTTTTAGCAGTATTTTACAAATAAATGATAAAATCTTCGCTCTTTCTACCGCAGTTGATTTTCTTGCACCTTATATGCAAGCTGTTTCCTAGGTTTGCGTTTTTTCGCGCCGACAGTAATTATGCTGATGCTAGTGGAATGTTCAGTGATAGAGAAATTTATAATGGCTATAGTTCTATTATCAGTACATAGTTCTTTTTACATATAATATTTCATCAATTTTGTAAGGTTAATGTGAACGACAATTAGAAAAAATCTGGAGTGACTCCACTCGACTTTCCGAACACTTACGATTAAGATCATTACCAAGTATTTAAATAAATTTTTATGGATGAATAATTCAAATATATAAACCAAATTGAAGTTCAATCGAATGTACCGTTTAAACGCTAGCGCACTTTCAAGAATTTCTCTCCATAGGCCATAATGTAAAAGAAATCTTTGTCATAGCCCTGTAGAAAAACTATAAGTCCTATGCACATCAAAATCAATACCGGTCTTACGATGGTGATTTATAACATATATACCCAATTTGAGCTCAATCGAATGGACCGTTTAAACGCTAGCGCACTTTCAAGAATTTCCCCCCATAGGCCATAATGTAAAAGAAATCTTTGTCGTAGCCCTGTATAAAAACTATAAGTCCTATGCACATCAAAATCAATACCGGTCTTACGATGGTGGTTTATAACATGTATACCCAATTTGAGCTCAATTGAATTTACCATTTAAACGCTAGCGCACTTTCAAGAATTTCCTCCCATAGGCCATAATGTAAAAGAAATCTTTGTCGTAGCCCCGTAGAAAAACTATAAATGCTATGCACATCAAAATCAATACCGGTCTTACGATGGTGGTTTATAACATGTACATGCAATTTGAGCTCAATCGTATGTACCGTTTAAACGCTAGCGCACTTTCAAGAATTTCCTCCCATAGGCCATAATGTAAAAGAAATCTTTGTCATAGCCCTGTAGAAAAACTATAAGTCCTATACACACCAAAATAAATACCGGTCTTGCGACGTTGATTTATAACATATATACCAAATTTGATCTCAATCGAATGCCCCGTTCAGGAGCTATCGTGTTCACTCACATACACACATACACATACACACATACACACACACACACACACATACATACATACATCTCGTAAAAATAGCATAAATGAATTCAGAAGACCCCAAAACGTGTCAATACACCAAAATCTCGAATTCGAATTTTTTCATGATTACAATAGTTTCCTTACATGGTACATGTTCGGAAAGTAAAAATACTATACTGCTGGTTGGAAAATAACCAGTCCCAAAGAAATCATATTATGCAATGTAAAATGGAAATAAAAAGTTAAAACTTATAAAAATAGCAGTGGAAATACAAAACCTTCCATAAGGTTGCGCCAATTGGTAGAGCGTTCGATAAAACATCTATAAGCAAGTTTGAAGTTACCAGCCTTCTATGCAAATAGACGTTGTAGCATTTATGATCCCTGCAATACAGATGCATCAGTTTAAACGAAAACTATTCTTAAACGATAAAAGTATTTTATAGCAAATTTTAATTGATTAGCTCTTGACTAAGTAATCCCACCGTTTACTTAGCCCGAAGTGAGTCAATTTCGGTTCAATTTCATTTTGTAATTCACATGTAGTCATTTTCAGTTATCACCTAAACCTATAGATAATAGATACCCTTGATTAAATTTAAGAGGCGTGGATAAATGAATCGGGTAAAATAAATTTTGTCTTTGAAATATTAACTTCGAGTTCACTAACCCTATGTAAAAGCTTAAAGAATTGACTCGTAAAGAAAAATCTGGCTACCATTTAGAGGGAGAAAGCATTAGAAAAGAAAATCTTTTATTTTAGTAACTTTGATAAAACCTTATTTCCCGAGACATTTAAATGATCTTAGATACCACAACACGTGTCAAAATTCTGAATTATATTCAGCGTGACAGAATAATAATTGACCATAAATTATAGATAAATAATAATTTTCTGTTGTATACTTTGTCAAATAGACATTTACTTGAAAGAATACAAAATAAGAGATAGTGAGTCATAGCTAACGTGACCATGTCTTTTTTCCTTCAAAACGGGACATCTACTACTTTTTTGGCAATAGTGTGTTTATTTCCTTCCTCAAAACGGGACATCTACTGTTTTTAAGGTAATGGTGTAGGGAGACTGAATTTCAGGTCTCGGTAACTTTTAGTTGTTTAGAAAACCGGCAAAAAAAGCTTGTGTTAATATTAATTTCAAAATAAAATGAAAAACAAAAACCTTTGCTAAAACACACATATACTATAAAAAATAGTGCAAGATGTATGTTTCGGGTGGTACAAGGGGTAGGCCCTTCTTCGACTTCGAAAACACCATCCGATACAAGGCAGGAAAGTAGGAAAGTTAGAAATGTAAACAAAAGGACGCACAGAAAAAAGGAAGTTGTCACTCAGAAGGAAAAAAATTCTTAGAAAACCAGAGTGAAACGGGGAAATAAAGTGGAGGGGGGGCAGGGGCGTAGCCAAGGGGGGGTTAGGGGGGTCATAACCCCCCCATGAGGAATTTTTTGCCATACAAAATATATATTCTTCACTCCCTTATCACACACATGTATGCATATATGTGAGTTTCAGTAGTCATAACCTCCCCCCATGAAAAATTCCTGGCTACGCCCCTGAGGGGGGGGAATTAGCAAAAGTGGAACGTGACTTTAAAAAAGAAATAAAAATTAAATAAATATAAATAGTTGAACAAAAAAAGAACATTAAAAGAACAAACGCAAAAACAATACATCCCCCCTTCGTTGCTTGGGGACAACGGGACAAGCCACCTAAAAACGGGACGTATGGTCACCTTAGTCATAGCCTATGCTATTTTATTTACGATGTGATCACTTAAGCTTGCGTACAATGTACATCCTTTCAAAAAGTGTACTCTCAGATATATTGGACGAAAACCGTTATTACAATCCTCTAACCAGATAACACGACTAACGTAGTCCATGTCTATTTTCTTTCCTAGAAGTTTTCGTTATATAGTCGAGCATTTTAAAAGCATTCAGTAAAAATGTTTAGTACTGTTATGCGATAACTTCGTTCCTTAGACAACTGAGACAACTAAAGCCAAATATTTTTTTACTAAGCTTTCAAGAGCTCTTACTTTCAAGCCCTTCAGTGTGTTAATAAATACTTACCGTATTTACTCGTGTCGGGCGCACATACGTGTATAACGCGCACCATACATTTGACGTAAAAGAGAATTTGAAAGTGATTGAAATTTTCAATTAAATGGATAGAACTGAAGATTACTGAAGAGGTCATTGACCGCGCCACTGATGACAAGGACAGTGATGATAACACTAGTACCATCAATGAGAAGTGTTAATGAGTGTTCAAAAATGTTACTAGCGATTTTGTAAAAAAAAAAAAAAGTGTATTCAGAGAAATAAAGATGCTGGAGTAGTTTTACTGAGAAAGATTTTTCCAGTTTTATTATCTACTCTAAATAAATTTCTTGATTCATACGTACACCGTGGATTATATGCAGCAGTAAACAATTATTCCGTGCATAACGCATACTCAAAGTTTTGAAAAAAAAAGTGCGTGTTATACACCAGTAAATACGGTATTTCGTATAAGAATGATATCAATTGTTTCTGCAAAAAGTGCGAGGCATATACAAGGACTGTCTTTTTTTTTTTATTGAACTTCCGATGGACAATAAAGAGCAGAAACGGAAAGAGCAAAGAATAAAAAGCATTTACTACCAAAATTGAATTATCTAAAACATAACTTTTCAACATAATCCCAATGAAGATTCGGGCATTTAACCCTTTAACGCGCGGTGTTCCCGCTGTGGAAGCACCCAAATCTGACGTTTTGACTGTTGCCAGTCACGAAGAATAGATCTGATTTCTATAAAAATAGTTGCGGGTGACCTAGCTCCACGTGAATCCTTTACTTTTGAGCACGCCCTTTCCCGTCAAAAAAGGGTCACGATTCTTTTGAACAGCACTGACATCGGCTGAAAAATGGAAGAATGCGAGAATAGCTGTATAGATTGCCCCATGCTGAAAAAAGGGCAGCCGTTGCCATCGCTCAACTTAACGACCAGCAAGATGGCACGCGATGAACGTTTCGATCGTCCGCCATCTTGCTGGTAGTTAAGTCGAGCGATGGCAACGACTGCCCTTTTTCCAGCATTGGGAAAGGGTTGCGCATCAAAGGGTTAATGCCGCAAACTTCAATTCTAAATTTTAAACAACTTATAATGTGTTAACTACACAAATAGCAAAAGTAATCTTACAGAATTTTAGCACGAATCTTACTTTTTAGCACTTTTTAGCACGTCCTTTCCCGTCAAAAAAGGGTCACGATTCTTTTGAACAGCACTGCTGACATCTGCTGAAAAATGGAAGAATGCGAGAATAGCTGGATAGATGGCCCCATGCTGAAAAAAGGGCAGCCGTTGCCATCGCTCGACTTGACGACCCGCAAGAGGGCGGACGATCGAAACGTTCATCGCGTGCCACAGGTCTAGAGACCCTTTTTTGACGCAGCTGGATGTGCGGCGCAGCCAGCTGCGTCATAAAAGGGTCTCTAGACCTGTGACACGCGATGAACGTTTCGATCGTCCGCCCTCTTGCGGGTCGTTCAGTCGAGCGATGGCAACGGGTGCCCTTTTTTTCAGCATTGGGAAAGGGTTACGCCTCAAAGGGTTAACCCGTAAGCACGCGCGCTGGGGTAAATTTCACCCCAGCGACATTTTTTCATTGTAAAATGTGAGAAATTTTTTGAGAACAAGTTTGCCCCGTCTTGTACCTTTCAAGGTCAAGGTCTAGTTGGGGTGGGTAAAAAAATGCAGTTTCTTTGTTATCCGGAAGGGAAGAAAATTCCACTTTGGGATTAAATACTCCCGCGCGACTAACAACGTTTCATTACGTTGTTAACGTAAACTAAATATAAACTAAATGTAAATTAGATGTAAATGGATGTTACACTACTGGTATGTACTGACAAAAGGCTATTAGGTGTAATTAATATCATATTAATAAAGTAATTAGTGTTTTTAGGTATAAAGCATATCCTATGAAATTTTCTTCTCAGAAAGCATGATATTTAAAGGAACAGCTAGAAAAATTCTAAATAAATAGAAAAGCACGATTTTCTACCATGAAACGTAATAGAACTGATGTATTTTACGTTATAAGTCCACAAATTTGTTTTTCAAACGTTTTTAGTCAAAAATATAAAGAAGACAAAATGGGGTAAGATTTACCCCACGCGAGTGCCTAAGTTACAGAAGTAGACGCGCCTGCTTATGGGTTAAAAGAGCAGTAGATGAGTTGTCCGATTCCCTCCTGGGCAGAACGTTGCTGCCGGTGATGCATTACATTAAAAAAAAAAAAATCCTCTCGTTCATTTTCAAATAACTTCACTTTTTAAATTTGTATACGACCCACCCCCCCTTAAAAAATCTCCAATTAATAAAATGTGCTCCGAACACTTATGAGGTGATGTCAAAAATTTCAGAATTATATCATGAAGTTTTAGGGATATGAAAGCAAATATTTACTGACTTAAACCACTTTTCAATGGCTCTCGAAATGGAAAAAAAAATCACTGTTAGGGGATGTGTAGAAATGACGAAAGAAAATAATTTTTTGGACTATCAACGGAACGTTTACACTCAAATTCATATATAGCCCTTGACCATCTTTATTGAAAGATATCTTTGAGACAGTTTGTGATGCAGGGCTGAAATTTTGTAAATCATTTCATTAGTGAATGAGGCACATTTTACTAACTGGGAATTTCTTTTACGTTGGTCGTATACGAATTTAAAAAGTCTAAATTTTTGAAAACTAACGAGAAGACTTTTTTCTTAACTCAGTCTTTCTCTCCCATCAAAAGTTTTTTTCAATTTTAACTGACCTCTTATCTCTAATAGACAACGTATTAAATGGTGTCACCACTTTTTTTAGGACACCCTGTATATGTATAACCGATATGATTCTCTACAAAATAAAAAAATTAACCAAAAAAAAAATGTTTATCTCATGAATTAAATGAGTTCTTACATTGTATTGAAGTTTTCCGCTTGCAAAATATAAAAGTAAAATGAATTAAAAGAATAAAAGCTATTATATAACTTTATCGAAACGAAAGTGAATATAGAAGAAAGGCACGCAAAAAGAAAAAGAAACAACTTATAATGGCATTTGTTAAATTAACTTTTCAATAAATATTTTACTTTTATTTATCTTAAATAATTTCACTTCATAAAAATTGCAAAAAGGAATATTATCTTGAGTTTATTACTGTAAAAAAAGTCTGTCAAATTTACGGAAAAAAACTGTTAACCAAGATACTAGTTTATTTCCGTATGTTTTACAGAAGTCATCTGTAATTTTCTAGATTCTCAGTTTATTTTACAGAAATTCTCCGTAAACAGAAGGAAAACGGACGACTTCTGTAAAACATACTGAAATAAACTGGCATCCTGGCTGACAGTTTTTCCCCCATAAATTTGACAGACATTTCTGCAGTATGCTATTATATTCATAGGGAAGTTTACAATGATTGCATCTTTTTCAAATTCTTTTTTTTTGCATTAAATACTTTCCCAAAGAAGATGTAAACGTATAAATAAAACAGAAGGCTAAGAAAATGAATTTCTACCATCTATTGAATTATATTCGACAAAATTTAAAGGAAATCTTTAAAAAGTTTCAACGTTTCCATCATACTATACCGTGCCACTCAAAATAAAATCGTAAGTTTTATAAAAGGTGAAAACATCTTTTCAACATAGAGAACGTGGAAAATTGAAAGTAAAAGAATATGAAAATTGGATGAAGTACGTTAATATTTATACAAAGAATTCCAAAGTCCTCACTTGAAATACAGTGAGTGATTTCGACTTCATAGTTCTTTAAAAGAACGATTTTCGAAAGAAAATTCACGCAATTCTGTCGGACCTCTCCCATTAAAACCTTGATACATTGAAGTTTCCTAGATTTGAATTCCTTTTGGAAAAGATACAAAATTGTTCCTCGGCTACTGGTCGTATGGTTATCCGGTCATAAAAAGGAGTGTTTAAGCTTCAAGTTCTTTTTTTTTACTCCGGTAAATTTCTCTTCTAAGATTTATGGAGAACCTAGCAAGTATACTAAAATAAGATAAAACACCCAGCACCTTTCAGACAAGAAAGTAAAAGAATTTGAATTTAACATTCGCTCGAGTGGCTAAATTTTGAAAAGAATATCTCTAAAACAGTTTGAAAGTATAATTTTGTGTTAATTTTAAAAAAGCAGCGCTATTTTCTCGCAGTGTTAAATGTAATAACGAAACAGAAAATGAATGAATAAATTAACGGCCCGTGCATGAAATATTTTACTACTTTATTTTTAGAATAACTAAAATATTAATATAAGATTAATTAAAATGTGTCACGTTCCTTGAAATTTATGCAATGAATACTTTTCAAAATAATTGATTCAATATTTTTTAAAATGATGCTTATAAATTTCTTTATATGCTGTAGCACTTTTTTGAAGTGGGTTGCATGTTAGCAAAAAAGAAAAAATAAAGCGAAAGAGCGAATTTTTGTATTAATTCAACAATATCCATAAAGAATGTTTGGAATGAAAATAATGTATGTCTTTCTAATTTAACCCGGGATAAAAGTTTTATCCTTTTTTATTTCGCTATCTCTAGAGATGAATGTACACGGATACTACTTTCTCCTTAAAACTCTTTTTCCAACGTAAAAGCTGAAACTGTTTCAGTTCCAGAGAAAATATTTGTTCGAATTATGTTTGGCTGAGATTTGGGAAAACGATAACAAAAATGCTCCCGTTTTTACATGGTCACTACACATATTCCAAAAACATATGTTTTGCACACGGGATTTCAGAAATCATATAGCCTGGGACAAATATAGGAGTGTGGAACAGAGGTACTGTGAATGATTTCACCGATAAAAACTATTATTTGTATCTTTCAAGAAAATTGATTACGATAATAAAAATGATTTACAGAAAACATGAACATAATCTTTCGTAAAAGTTTACTGCAAATACAGTCGTTTGCATGTCTAATATAAATACAGAGGAGCTGGCCACAGTTATATATTCGTGGTACTAGGGAGTTTTCTACGAGTGCTTGCACTGTACGCCGCGAAAGCCGCGTTAGCCGCGCGTTAGCCGCGAAAGTATTTGGAGTATTTGCTTACAGAATTTCGTAATCGATTTAATCATTACAAGACCATTGACATAAATTTGATTGCTCTCTCTCTCTCATATATATTGTTTTCTCAAAACGGAACTTACTTTCCGAATACGGCTCGTATATACATATATAAATAAATGGATATGTTTGATATAAATAATTCAAATGAAATGTAAGTACCTCTTTTTCTAAGATTTTTCTGTTCAATCGAAATGACCTATCTATGTTTCAACGATAAATCATTGACATTTCCAATCAATTACAAGAATTAAATGGCACACTCTTTCGTTTAACCCTTTCGTCACTACTGCCGCCCATTGGTGGCGGCGACGAAACGTTCTCTGGGTACTCCTGCCGCCCAATGGCGGCATCCAGCGAAAGTTCTCGGGTACTACCGCCGCCCAATGACGGCATCTACGAAACGTTCTCAGAGTACTAACGCCGCTCCCCCTTAAGGTTATGAGCTGCCAACAAAACCGGAATATAATGAACCGCTTTTTGTAAACAGTAATTTTTATGTTAGAATCTAGAAAAATATTTGATTTTTCAATGGATGCCGCAAAACGCGCTTTAGCGGCTAACGCTTCCGTACAGTGCAAGCACTCGTAGAAAACTCCCTAGTACCACGAATATATAACTGTGGCCAGCTCCTCTGTACCGAAAGGGTTAATTGAAAGATACTAAAATTATTTAAGACATCAACAAACAGATTTCGACTTGTATTCAAATACTTTGTTGTTGTTGTTGTTGTTGTTGCTAATGCCCTCTGGCAACCGCGTTGCGGTGACAGATCCCCCTATATAGGCAGGCGATGGGCTGAAGGAGCGGCTTCCATTTCAATGAGCCCCAGTGGGAGGAAGTCCGTCTTAGCTCGGGGTCCCGTAATTTTGAACCCATTCCAGAGGAGGGACCAACCCCCTGAAATCGGCACCCCCAGAGGTATCGTTTAACAACTTGGAGGACTTTGGAGCCACGACGGATTTTACGTGCACCAGCTCCTATTAGCGTACACGGTTCCACAGCGGACGGGAGGAGAGGGGGAAGTCCCTCCCAAGCACTGGCCAAGCCGGATGCTGCTTCACTTGCCGTGTTCTTATGGGAACGGAGTTTAGCGCCCAGACCACTGCGGGACTCAAATGCTTTGGGTACTATAAACAAGAAAAAAAAATACCGTTAAATAAATGATCGAATTGATATAAAAGACCGTTAAAATAATATTAATTCTCTTATCTGTTAGAGAAACTGTAAGGGTCAATCAAATGGAAACGAGACAGACGTGAAAAAATGTCAATAAACTATTAATTATTTCAAAAGTAATCGCTGTAACTGTTAACACGTTTATCCTACTGTGAGACAAAACGGTCAGTGTCTTCATGGGAAAAATGTTTCTGGTTGTCTGTGGAACCATAATTGCAACCACACAGACAGCACACACAGGTTCTCTGAACGGCTATTAACGTTCAGAAAACGTTTTCTGGACATTAATAGCCATTCAGAGAAACTGTGTGTGCTGTCTAAGCAGGCGTGCATCTCTTCATCCGAAGAAAATAGAAACCCTCCTGTCCAAATGTCCATCCTGTCACAGTGACATATATACAGGACAGAGTCTTCAGTCGAAACAGAATGATGGCCAGTTCGTTCGTAACGTTCAGAACGTTAATAACCGTTCAAAGAACCTGTGTGTGCTGTCTGGGCAGGTGTGCATCTTTTCAGACACCATCAAATAGGCACTGTGGACTGAAATTGAAAAATAAATTAGTTCTAAAACACTAACCTGCATTTTTCGATATTCTGTTACCTCACCCAACAATCAGTATGGTAAAACTGTTATATTTCGAAGTGCAAATCCAACAAATAGGAATATTTCAATAAAAAAAAATTCCATTTCGTTTAAAGTCCTGCTTTCTCGACATTAAAAGCAAAAGTATATCTTGCAGTTAAATAAAATTATATAAAAAATAATTTACATATGAACTCTCCTTTCACATTTTTGGCTCAGACACAGAACATTTTGTGGTCTAACTTTACAGGATGTAACATAAAAAAAAAAAGAATTATTACGTTGCAACTAGATTTTTTTTTAATTTAGAGATAATATTCATTACGAAAAATTCAGAACAATTGGTATGTGTTTGAAAATCAATAGAAGAGAGCCCATTCCATAATTCTTTGGAAACTACAGTATTGCTACAATATATAACTTGGAGCAGAAAAAAATCCTTGCTGCGAAATTTGGTATATCTCTTTGCTGGAAAAAAAAATTCAACGGGCAGTGGGCAAGCGCTGAATTGAATTTTCTTTTCAATCTGCAGTAACCGAAATCTCATTTTAAGAAATTGACCACTTCACTGATACCCAAAAATGTCTTTTCTCAAGCGAGCATTTTTTTTTCTCGCCGAAAAAATGGAACCTGTTAGAAGTTGATCGAATTGCCGTCTAATAATGAAAAATGAAATCGGTGAAAGCTTTTTGTTCCTGTAAAGTTTAATGTTGCTTTAAAAATGAGAGAACAATGTACCCGGACGTTACTGAAAAAGGAGAAAAACTTTGTTTTTTTATTCTTGTTAGGAAACTGTGGTCAGTTAGAATTTTTAGAGAAGAATATTAACCTTCAATGATTCGCCTTTATTCTAGAAAATTCGCCTTTGTTCTAGAAAATTTCTCTTCTGTTTTTATACTAAGTATAGCAATATAAAGTGTCGTTATACTGAAAGCAGACGAGCATTCGACTGCTACCACGCCGATACTGGATAGCAGCAAGATAAATGAAATCGGTGAAAGCTTTTTGTTCCTGTAAAGTTTAATGTTGCTTTAAAAATGAGAGAAAAAGGTACTCGGACATTACTGAAAAAATAGGAAAACTTTGTTTTTTTATTCTTGTTAGGAAACTGTGGTCAGTTAGAATTTTTAGAGAAGAATATTAACCTTCAATGATTCGCCTTTATTCTAGAAAATTCGCCTTTGTTCTAGAAAATTTCTCGTCTGTTTTTATACTAAGTATAGCAATATAAAGTGTCGTTATACTGAAAGCAGACGAGCATTCGACTGCTACCACGCCGATACTGGATAGCAGCAAGATAAATGAAATCGGTGAAAGCTTTTTGTTCCTGTAAAGTTTAATGTTGCTTTAAAAATGAGAGAAAAAGGTACCCGGACGTTACTGAAAAAGGAGGAAAACTTTGTTTTTTTTATTCTTGTTAGGAAACTGTGGTCAGTTAGAATTTTTAGAGAAGAATATTAACCTTCAATGATTCGCCTTTATTCTAGAAAATTCGCCTTTGTTCTAGAAAATTTCTCGTCTGTTTTTATACTAAGTATAGCAATATAAAGTGTCGTTATACTGAAAGCAGACGAGCATTCGACTGCTACCACGCCGATACTGGATAGCGGCAAGATAAACAAAACCTACAAAATTGACGAACTTTATAAATTGCCTTCAACGGTTCAATTGACCAAACTCTGCAGAAATTGGAATAATTTGTGAGATTTCCAGGAGTGATTTTAGTAGGTTGTTGTTGAAAAGCCATTTTTTTTCTATTCATTAAACAAATCAGTTAATGGGAAAAGACATATTGCGTACACCGTCCTCTATATTAAATGAATAGGGACAAACCTTAAACACTATTTGCCAGCCGATAATTTACAGAAGATGACATTCCGAAAATCCATGCATGCGTATTTCACACCTATCAAACCCAAACTTTGATTTCGGCTCTATGTTTATTTTAATTTTGACTAATCATTCGTTCAGCGAACTATGAGTGAGCTAGGGTCGAAAATATACGCATGATCAGACAGTCTCGAACAGCGTCTTATGAAATGCCATTCCTATGTGTAAAGACGGGCTTTATTCTGGTGACTCATTAGTCGGGGACAGCATGCGCATGCTCAGGCAGTATCAAAAAACGTCTTAAAGAATCTGTTTGTAGATACGTATGTGTTTTAATATATATAGATTCGGGAATTAAGAGAGTGTTTCTGATTATCTATTAAAACTTAAAACATTTCAACTCATCGCTGCTTAACCATGCAACCATGCCCCGCTGCTTAACCATGCAACCATGCCCCGCTGCTTAACCATGCAACTCATCGCTGCTTCAACTCATCGCAACATTTCAACTCTTCGCTGCTTAATACCGTCATAAGCTAAGCGACAGAAAGGAGTTTTGTGACAGTACAACTTGAAAATCCATAAATTTGAATGAAATTTGCAGAGCTATCTGGGTAGGGAGTAGCAAACACGTGACTTCCGTTTAATGTACAAAAGATGTTCATTTGTGAAATTGAGTACTACATCTTCCATTACACATATTCGTCCAAACTAATACAAAATCTAATTGAACGCTAGTATAGGCCGCAAAGAATTAAATCACCTCACAAGCAGATATGACATGCATTGAAATACTCTTTTTGTAGTGCTGAAGTCAAAACTTGCAAGTATGTGGCTTTTATTAATCGACAAGCTGATTTGAAATTGGGCTTCCCTTAGGTAGTGGAAATTTGCCTTTTCAAACGTGCAATTTTTATTTGCATTACTTCGATAGTGCAAAAATTACTTATCCAGAATGTCTTTGTTAATATTTTATATTTTATCTTATAGATAAGTTAATCCGCCTTTTGGTCAGTCTAAACCACCATCAGTAAAAAATATGAAATGGAATGGCTTTGTTAATACTTTCTTATATTCACTGTAGGTCCATAGGTATAGTTTCCATATAGGCATATCCATCAGGGTATAGGTACACAAAAGGTCTACCCTATACCCTGAATGACGTAATATACACTGAAGTCTTTTAATTGCTAATTTTGCACGGTTTGTAATAATTGCATAATGCACTTAAAACTATGCAAGAAATTTTTTCCAGTCAAAAAGATTTGAGTGTATTTTGAAAGAAGCTGTGTTCGTGATCCCGAGAACAAACATTTTACTAATGGTTATACATAAGTATGTTTGACTTTATGCTTATGTACGTGCATAAACGTGTATTCATGTATAAAGATAAATTTTTGTTGTTGATAAGAGAATATATAAATCAATATTTTCGGTACAGATTCCGTATTATATCTCCTAATGCATTACAAGATAGAAAACACAAAGAATGCTTTGACGCTAATGTTTTTGGAAAAACAGCACTCACTTGTTTCATTACATTAAAATAAAACCTTGCAGTAGAATTTTAGACTTGCAAAAAGAAGTATGATAGAGATTTCTTACGAACCTAAAAAATGCACGACCAGTAACGATTTTCATCTTTCTGTATACTGCATTCAGTATAATTAATTTGTATGGAGCGTTTAATATTACTTGAATACGTTCTGTTTCAGGCATTTTGTTTATTTCTTTAAGATATCCCCTTTGTTCCTTTAGATAAGCACCAGTGTTCTTCTGTTTCTGATTCATTCTAATACTATTAGGACTTCTTTAAAGGACATAAAGTTTATGTCCCATAAAACTAAGTCCTAGTGTACGGACATTCAGGAGAAAGTAAAGAAAGATAAAGAAAACAGACATTTTTATTTCCCTAAAAGCTTATTGCATTCTGTACTATCATCGATTGTTTTGTGTAGCATATAACATCCACTAAACTAAAAGTTGTAATTTTGATAGATATTTTAAAAGTTAGGGTGCGCTTTTAATTGAATGTCAATGGAAAATATGAAATTTCGGTGTTTTTTAATTTACAATTTCAAAAAATGACCTTTTAATATTTCTAAAAACAAATAGAATATTTTTTTAAACATTAAAAAAGTACTCGAGTGCGTGAAATGCCTCTTTCGGGTTATTGAATGGATGCTTTTTCCAATCACAAAATAAAATAATGCTTCTCCAATTCATTTTAAAATGTTTAATTTTAACTGCACAGTTATTCACAAAACCAAAAATGAATACTTTACTCACCCACCAACAAGATTTTGAATGTACGGATATTTGTGTAGGGTGTCCCAAAATTGACGCAAGATTTGAATTAAATAGAAAACACAGGTTTTTTTTCAATTTTATATTTTATTTTATTTTATTTTATAGAAACATAGAAAAATAAGGGTTATGTGTGGAATATTTTTTTCAGGACCCTTTCGAATAGATGAGTCTGAATTTCGTTGACGCAGTGTTGAATCCTCCGCACGGTACTTCTATGCACGAGTGGATGTGGGCGTGTCGATCTTTGACTTAATAACCCCAGAGAAATAAATCCAGTAGCATTAAATCACATGATCTTTCACCACATTCATCGTCAAAATAATCCTGAACCAAACGTTCATTATTTTTGAAATGCTGTTCAACAATGAAAACGCGTTGTTCTTTCGTACAGTGGTGCATTTTTACTGACCCTAAACTGTCAGTTCTCAAACTATTTTTCTTTTTTGGTTGCCTAAATTAATTTTGTATTTACATCCAATGTTGCGTCAATTTTGGGACACCCTGTACCTTGCTGTTATGGGAGATAAAACCAACTTTAATAATTTTTTTAAAAATTATACATTTTTGAACTAAACATGCGAAGATTTTTTTCCATAAAATACATTAAAATACAAAGAGGAACACTGGAATGTAAAAATTCCATTTTCATCAAAGTATAAAGTAATGATTAATTTAACTTTTAGTCAACAGATCTCTGACTAATATTTTGACAGAAATAAACTGAATTCAGTTAGACAGTAAGGCTGCCATTTCAGGATAGTTTTGTTTAGTTTGAGTACTTATGCATTTCCAGCGCAAATTTTATTTCTGAATTCTAATCGTTTTCTTTTCAATCAACTGAGCTGAAACTTTGTATAAACGTATAATTGCAATGGCGCTCTGTACTGTTAATTTTCTTTCCTCTATATTCTCAATAGGTTCTATCGATTCAATGTTTTGTTCCACAAATCGTGTTTTCACGCAGATATCAGCTCGTATCCAGCGAACTATTGATGGGGCATTTCTGATTTTTACATCTTTAAATTTTTATCTCTTTTTCGCAGAAATGATCATTCTTATGTGAAAAGCGACTAGAAATATTTAGCTTTATGTAAAAACTATGAATAACTCTTGCTAAAACATTTTCATTTGTTTGTTTAGGATTCTTAGTTTCTTAGGCATCTTAGTTTCTATTACCGGTGTGGAAAATCGAGTTGTGCCATTTTTTTAATGTATGGGTTCAATTGTTAGCATTCAAAATGAAATTCTTACAGCAACGATAAATGATTTCTTATTTCATCTGTCTTATAACTGATTCAGCTTAAAAACCATAAAACAACGAATGGGTTTCTCTATCCAAAAGTTTCTACTCCGTCTACCACAAAATGTATTTTATCTTATATCCCTCACAATTTTCTATCGAATTGTTATATAAGATAGATTTTACAAATAAGAAATAAGGTGTATTTTTAATGAAAACTGTCGTAGCCTATTTTAATGAACACAAACAACAAATGGGATACTAATACTTATTTTTAACCTCACAACTTTTGGCAACAGTCGTCTTTCATGATTTTAGAATACAGCCTTTATTGCTTCAGTAACTGCATTCGTTCACTTGAAGATTTTCTTAAACTCGCTTTACTTTATCATTTGTCTACCAATCGTGTAACAAAATATTACTTTTCCTAGTTAATTTTAAAGCTATACCAAAAAACGTGAATTCTGCTTAATGCTCAATGAAATAACAAAATCACTTAAAGCAGAATTGTAGGTGTATAAGTGTAACTAGATAAAAATGCATTAAAATTATATTTTTATATGAATTTGACAAATGGTTAATCAAATAGTATTATTTATATCAACATTTAGTATTATAGTGTTAGTGTAGTAGAACGTTTAAAGGGACTCCTCTATTAGTTGTCCTTTATCAATTAGCTATGCGGTAGAGAAAATTTACATACTTTACTGCACACACTAAACACACAATTTTATTTACGTTATTAATTCAATATAATTCTTCTTACTCCTATAAATATTTTATAGGAATTCCTATAAATATTTTAAAGGAAAACTACAGATCGATTTCTACCAAATTGATGTATATTATTTCTTTTACAATGATTTATAAACCAATATGAATATGGGACGAAAGCTTTGGGCACTTTGAAACGAACTTTTTTCGATATGTGTCAAAATTCACGTGTCAAATTTCTCGATACGCTGTTTAAACTTTTCCATTTTATTTCAGAAACTGAAATTGGATTCCTCTGTTTCGTGATTATGTATACGGAAATCGTTCAGCCATCGATTAACTCCCGTGTCTCTATCTGGCATGTGGATCTCAATACTGAAAAAGAGATTAGAGTAATAGCCATTTTCCGAAAAGAATTCCACTGACAGAAGTTAAAGAGAAAAAACGAATGGAATTTTCTTCCTTTTTTATACATTCCCTTTCTACAGAAAAGCTACTGCAATAATCTTAGCGCAAATCTAAATATTCTACACTTCGCATTTCACGAAGTTCGTGGAGTCAAAAAGGAAAGGTATTTTATATGATTTGCGAGTCAAAAAATGATTTTATTTTGTTTATAAATTTTTTTCAGGTATAAAATGTTTGTAATGATAGCAGCCCTCCTTATCACATAGCTGTTTTAAAGTGCATTTTAATACTTGAAATATGTTTATGCATTGGCTGTCTTTTTTCGCCTTTAAAAGTGAGGTGGTTTATTTGTTTATAAGAAATAACGATAGTTAATACTTTTTCTCGATTGACATCCATAAAAAACAAGCATTGAAGCATTCTGGAACGGATAATTTATTATTCAGAATCATACATAGTCATCTAAAATGAAATTAAACAATTTTGACTGGAACGGTTCCGCAGACAACATTTTTGTTGTCATCATCGGTCAGTGTCCACTTGATATCGAGTTTCATCTGAAAAAGGAATAAAAATTTTATTACATCATATAACACGGGCAAGAGATGGATTTATGTGGAAGAAAATAAGTCAAAGTTGAAAAAAAAAATGTCAATCAGTAAAAAAGTCAAAAGTGAAAAATGCCACCAGATAACTAGAAGTAATAACGGACACTCATTAAAATATCGAATCTGCCAGATAGATTTAATCTTTAAAAAATATTACTAAGTGTTTCAATAAGAAAAGTAACTTCAGCCTTTATCTTCTAGCAGTACTACCATGCATTCAGACATTTTGAAACAAACAAACACAGTATAAACGACGTTGATTGAAAAAGTGGCAGATTAGTGAACTATTTTACTGTGGAGATTATTGAAAGATAAGTTTACAAAGTATTTGAAATTTTCTCACAGGAGAAAGAAAAACAATATTGTAAGATAATTTTATGAATGTTGAAAAAATCTGAAAAATGCAACTCGGAAGGATTAGGAGAGGTTTACATTTATTTTATCACTTTCAGAAATGACTGGAATGTATATTGTGTCATGTAAAAAGTTTTGATCAGAAGTCAATAATTATTCATATTATTAAAATTTGCGAAAATTCTATCTTCATGATGGATGCTCAAAATATAGAATTATGTGTATCTTATTTAAAAATGAATATTATCTAAATTTGAGCTGAGTACGGAAATAGCTTTTTTACGTCCGGCGATTATTAAAATGTATGTAAAAATTAATAGGATGTTTAACATTGTTGAAATTAATTTCGAAAATAAGAAAATAACGCACCGATGTTCGTTTAAAAAAATTCTACAATCTTACCACAATTTTAAAATATTGCAAAACAAATAACGGGGCTTCACTTGCCAATTAGACATTCGTCAGTAACGGCCTGAAGGTATTGGCCATTCTATTATTGGGCGACCACGTTAACACTCAAGCCCAGCAAGGTATCGAACCCAGACTCACGGTGAGATAGACTGGCTCTTTAATAGCCACTATACCGCCTGGTCCTCATTTTAAAATCTAAAAAATATTAAGATAGCAGGAAGAGCACCTGAATACCGTTTAACTGAATGGTCTATGTTACACTGAACGTATAAAGCATTGAAGACTTAATCACTTGCAATAAACTGTTTCGGGATGTTACACGTATACCTTGTACATTGATTTAATAGTCATGATGCGAATGATATATGAAAGATTTGATAAATCCTTTTAGGATTAGATGATCATTTGCTTTTCAGTAATTAGTATCATCGAGAAAGCTACTGATGAGTATTAAAAATCGTTGAAAATGTATTATAAAACGAATGTGAATCAAATGCTCTCTGCAACAGGTTTGTAGCTTTCCAATGAGCTGTAGAATCGGCTACGTGAAATAGCCTTATCATGGACATAATAGTAGTATACTTTATCAGCAATCGTAGTAGTATACTTTATCAGCAAACGTAGTAGTATATTTTATCAACAATCTTCATGGCTCTGTTTTTTACAAAAATGGGTGGAGCTTGATATAAATGCTGGTAGATTTTTGCAATAGATGGGATTCTGCCAAAATATTTCATGTGGATAGTTAATGGTTCATTGGCTAAAATGTTCATAAAAATGGTTTAAAAATTCTCAACGAATGCCGCCTTCAAGACTGAAAGTGTATATTTTTGTCAAATATTTGTTGTTTCTAAAATACAGGACGGCGAATATATGAAACGAACTACTTAATGCACTTCATTTGATGTAGTACAAACAAGAGTCATGGAAATATTATCTGTCAAGATACCACAAAGAATCGAAGCGTCTAGCTTTTATACTACTATCAATAGTTTTCTCTAAAGGATGCTTCGTTTAATTCCCATTTGCTTATTTTAGCGGCAAAGATGAATTGCAAGATTGAAAAATAATAGTTTCTAAATATGCGTATTGTAGTTTCTAATTTGAAAACAAAATTTGGTTGTACAGTCAAATTTAAGATGGAATTAAAAATGTGAAAAGTAAGAAACGTGTGAAACATTTTTCATTACTGAATTGTTTGTTTTACAATGCATTCAACAAATTTCTCTTTTGGTGATCTCTTGTCAGAGGGAGACTAAACTTGAACGTTCCGATATACTGCACATGTTAGGGAGATCGCACTGTTGTTTTGCATTTTCGTTGGTGAGAAGCTGATTTTTACAAATATAAAATTCTGAGCATTTTTTACTCAGAGCTGTTCTCTTTTGTAATTTTTGTCAGATTAATTATTTTTTCTCTTAACAAATTCCATTGCACTTTAAAATATTACAGAATCCGAGTTTTGTATCAGCTTTGGGGGTCTTAATTAAAATGATGTAATATAGGAAAAATAAGGAAATCTTTTACTGTTCTGCACGCTTATAGTTTAATTAATGATGAAATGATGTCTGTATTTTAGTGTGTTACAACAATATCATACATTTAAATTTGACATATTCCTTTTACTTATTCAGAGACTCATTTATTATCCATTTGATTCTGTCTTAAAGTAAAGCTTTTGATAACATATTGGTAACGGCTTACCGTTCGGTTTAGTTAAATTAGTCAGAGGTATCAATAAATATTCACTATCTTACTGAGTGACTAATTCCATGAAAGTATATATGTTATATTATTTCAAATTACTTTCTTACCTAGGTGTATTTTCCTTTTCATGATCGAAAGTGTTAGATCTACTAATAACACGATTATCATTCATAAGTAAATATTAAAGTTAATTTTAAAATTTAGCTTTAATATATCAGAGGAAATATTTGTTTAGAATGTGATATTGCTGAATAATTTTTATGCCGAATATTTATTTAGAACATTATAATGATGAATGCAGCTGAAATTTGTTTAGAATGTGATAATGTTGAATGTTGAGGTAAGGCAAAATTCAAAGTGTTTACATTTTGACTCTTGTGTTTGAAAGTGAGTGGCGGACACCGAGTTTATAAGCTAATAGCCTTGATAAGTAAAAAAGAAGAAAAATGAACACGAAGAGTGATAAAAATAAGAAACTACCTTGAATTTTAGGTTGGCGGAAGAGACCAACTAATTTGAAAACGTAAATTTAGAATTAAAACTTTTTTAGAGAAACTCTAATCACCGAAAGCTCAATTATCAGTCTCCCGTAATCTTCAATAGGATATCATTTTATGTATGCCATTTATGCCGTACATCTATACCTTATATTCAACGATCTATCAAAGGCGGCTCAATTAAAAAAAAAAAAAAAAAAAGCTAATTCGTCGTAGTTACAACACCAGGAGGATTGTCCCAAAACGATTATTCGCTAGAAATTTAGTTTCAGGCAGTAAATAAATGCTTAGATTTTTCTGTAAAATTTTACTGGCGCGACCGATTACAAAAGGAAATTAATTCAATTTTTCTATTTCTAACGCAAGATAGGTAGATTTAGATAGAAATATCACGAATCGCGAAGGCAAAACAGCTCCAGTTTTATTCAGTAAAGTTACTTTTAAATTAGTCAACAAACAAAATTCTTTTTTTTTTTTTTTTTTTTTCATATCATGATCCTATTCCTTTTACAAAGCGATAACGAATTTCCCATACTTTGTTGAAAAACACTATGAGGAATTTTTGCAAGTGAGAGTTGTTGGGATAAGAAATGAGTCTTTTAAATTGTTAAATTATGAATGATATTTGAAAATCTTTAAGAAAAAAATTATTTGATTTTTCAAATATTTCATTAGCTCATGGAATTTCATTATATTTAAGTAAAACAGATTATTCTGCTAATTGAAAATGAGTTTGAAATTGGCTATAACTTATTCAATATGCTGAAATCATAAATGCGACGACAATTACTTGCAAATTGTGAATAAATATTGACAAAAATACTATTTCATGTACATATTGGCATAAAAAACATTTATTAAATATGTAAGGGATTTTTAATTTTTACATTTATAATAATATCTATATTCATGACAAAGACCGACACCTAAAATACATTTAAACAATATTCAATGGGACGATGCCACACACAACTATGTCACCGTTATCATCTGTCAAATCCCATTTGACATCAAGTCGCATCTGAAAATAGTGTTAGAAATAAATTGAACAATAAAATATACTATAAGTACAGTAGATGTTGACAGAAAGGAATAGGACACAAGAAATGTTAACAAAAAAATAAGCACGTATTAAAAATAGTCGAATAGTATTTTACGTATCTGTTCAAATAAACATTTAAGTAACAGATATGTACTTGCTGAAAAAATTAAAGACGATATGTTTTTCACAAAATCGTAGCTTAATCTTTTCCGAACCTTTGAAAAATTTAACACTGTCGGCACGGACAAATAAACATGTGTGGTATACCGGATTAAATTTTTTTTATTAATTTAAAAACTGCATGTTGGATTCGTTGAGATCTAAATTTTTAAACCTAAGTTAAATTTAATTTTAAAATGTAGCTAAAATATATTAATAAACAAATTATGCTAACACGCTAGTAATAGAATAAGTAGAAAAATAGCATTTGCTAAATATAAGGAATTGTAAAATTGTAGGTGCTTCTGGTGACTTGGAAATAGCGAAGAGCATGTTTCATTTCAGTGGATTTTTTTCTTAATAAAATAATTTGAACTATAATTAGAGTTTATAGTTTGGGAAATGCTTATTCAAAAAGCAAATTAATTTATGGCGCTATATAGTATTTGAAATTTTAGTCTTTTCAAACGTAGTGTACTTCCATGAAATTATTTTATCATATCATACTTAAGAATTTAAATAAAATTGAAATTTGTAACGTATTCATAAATAGTTTTACACAGTAGAAATGCTTTTATAATCAAAACTATATTTTTCTTTCCTTATTCATTAAATTTTAGGTACACGTGCATGAAAACAGTATATAAGATTAAATTTACTTACAGCTGGGTAAGACTTTCGAATTTCAAAGACATTCTCAAATTCGTATGTTTTTCCATTTTCCAGAGGACATTCGATATCTTCAGTCTCGCAAGCATTTGCATTAGGAAGAGGATAAGGATAGGAAACACCTCCGATAATTCCATAAACGTGGGCTTTCAAACTTTCGCTTTCAGTCACTGTCAATTAGAGAGTTTGCATAATGATATTAAAACATGTTTGCTGTATTTTAGTATTTGAAAGTTATATAAAAAGGTTTTAATGAACTTAGGTGTGATTATTTTTTAGCATTCAGGACAGAATTTCAAAGATTGTACTCGACAAATAGCGCCGTATCATTAACAGTCAAATTTTCTGCTGAAGCAGCAAGCTGATTAAATGATCACAGTGTAATTAATCTGATCACAGTGAATGTGACCAGAGACTAAAGAGGGGCATTCGGGGGCACGTGCCCCGGGGCCCGCAAACTCTTCTGGAAATATCAAAGTATCCACTAAAATTACAGCACCATTAAGAACTGATTCGTACCTGGGAATCAAACTAACATATCGGATTGTGCAATTTAATTCATAAAAAATGACCCCCCCCCCAAATTTAAATTTACTTTTTAAATTATTTTATAAAGGTCATTGCAATTTATTTTTGAATGTGCCAAATTTATAACAATGCATAATGATAACTAACCAACTTTTCGTCAATAAATTTTAAGCAAAATTCTTGTCAATTTTCTTTGGAAATGTTTTAATGAAAAAATTTTAGAAAAAAAGAATGCAAAAATAAGTTTTCGCATTTTGCCTACAGAGAGGATTTTTGAAGGAGTTCTACCCCGCATTCACGTTACAGATCGAAAAAACTGCCCCAAATCCAAACCGTCGGATCGACAGCCGCGCGCAAGCCCGAACTCTGGACTTTTCCATTTCATCCTCCAACCATGATCAGTGTCCTTTCCACTCGGCCCATGGTGGTGCCTCTTTTTCTGAAACACATCTCATACGTAACTTCGTATTTATAAATCTGAAATATTGGACTTCGTAATAACATCGGTAACTCCCGTAAAACCAAAATATTGCTCATAGATATTTTTTCATATCAGGAAGACAGGAATCTAATTTATTTGACACATTTTATATATTTAACCTACAGAATTCTGAACAGTGGTTTCGAGACTTTACATGTGGATGATCTGAGATACGTGAATTAGTTTCAAGTTTAATAATAATTAACACTGTGTCATTTTTTGTGAGGAGATTCTTCTGAAGCAGCTTCCGAGGCCCAAATTTGTACTCGCTCCCTCGTTTTCAATTAAAATCCGATGGTTTTCTGCCATTCTTTAAAAACTACACTACTGGCCAAAAGTATTGCCTTGCTGGCCAAAAGTATCTGACCATCGTTTCAAGAATAAGCCCAGAAAAAGTGGACAGGAAATTTGCCCGATTTAAATATTTTAGAGAATTCATGTAGTATAATTGGAAAGAATACATCTGAAAATCACTAAAAACAAAATGAGATCTTCAGGAATCCATCATTTAAGTTGGCACCCTGAACCACCGAAGGAAGTGTTGTAAAAATATTGCGGATTCCATATCTAAAAGAGTGGCTGTTCTGATCAAAGGCAAGGCTGCTCAGCAACATAATCAATGATCTTGAGCTCAATCGCATTTATTTATCATCCTCTTTTTGCATGAAAATTTATTCTTTATTTAATTTTATTCAGGCGAGCCAAAACGGATTATGATTTCTATAATAACCTATATATTTTTTATGCTGTTTTTCAATAAATTAAATAATTATTTTTGTTCTTTAAGTCTATCTTGTCTTTGAAGTCATTAATTTAACATGTTGACATTAAAATATATCAATTATATTAATTTTTAATTTTGACTGGGAGACTTAATCTTGAAAAGGATTAGATTTCTGAAACTTGCAATACTTTTGGCCAGTAATGTACATTATAATGAATTGCTTTAACCACCTGAAAAGCAACAATGTCAGGACTATCCTATTCCATGCCAAAAGAGCCTCGATTTGAGTCACAGGTGAGGTTTCGAATTCTAACAATGAGTTACGTCATCTACAACATCTTTTGACTGCCTAGGAACCCGTGATAAATTAGTTTACAGTTCACTTTCGACTGTAGTATAAGCAAGAAATCCTAATGGCTGATTGCCAGCATTGAAAAACAATCCATTTGAAATGGTGCTAAAGAGAAAATGTTTCAGATGCAAACTTTAACAATTTTCGTACATGAGAATAGATTTTGTATAGAGAAAAAAAAGTTAAATAAAAAATTGCTTTATTTTATATGCAGGGTGGTTCAAAATGAGTCACAAACTGCTAGGAGGGTTAGGTTACTAGACGGTTCACAATGACATAGCTGTGCCGCACAGCCAGCTGCGTCAAAAAAGGGTCTCTAGATCTGTGGCACGCGATGAACGTTTCGATCGTCCGCACTCTAGCTGGTCGTTCAATCGAGCGATGGCAACGGCTGCCCTTTTTTCAACATTGGGCAATCTATCCAGCTGTTCTCGCATTCTTTCCTTTTTCAGCAGATGTCAGTGCTGTTAAAAATAACGTGACCCCTTTTTTACGGGAAATGACGTGCTTAAAGCATTCTCGTGGAGCTATGTCACCCACAAATATTTTGATAGAAATCCAATCTATTCTTCGTGACTGTCAACAGGCAAACGTCAGGTTTGGTGTTCCCAGAGAGGGAACACTGCGCGTTAAAGGGTTAATAATCACTTTAGAAGAAGTGGTCGAGTAATAGCGAACTTTCCGATCACGGTTTTCCAGAAACTAATGCATATTTCACAGATGACACTGGATAAAAATTGGTAATTCTGAAATCTTTTTTTCAGTACATTGATGAAATTGCAGGAGGCGAGCCCATTGTTTATGAAACTGGATTAAGAAATGAGGCGCACACTTCTACACTTCTTTCAAAGAGATTATTAGCAGATACGTGAAGACGAGGTTTCCGACCCCACATTGCTATGGGATTCTGAACCGTCTTGATGCATCCTACTCCTCCTGAAAGTTTGTCCCTTAATTTTGAATCACCCTGTAGTTTGTTTCAGTTAGCGTATTTAAATCTTTAGGACATATTCTCATTACAGCATACATTGGAATTACTGAATTCAGGTGATAGGTTTTGAATTTTTATAAAGCAAACAGTATTAAACATCATAATATTTTTGCTCTTTTTTCACCTATAGGTTGATTCATTCTTGTAGGAATTACGTTCACCGATAATGCTGCAAGACTCCGTATTAAGGCAGCAGATTTAATAAATTCTAGGGATAGATTGAAAATGTAACCAGTACAGAACAGATAATGACCTGATATTGAGGATATGCAAAACTTTTTTTCATATGTAAAATCAGTAAGATACACATTAACGGCGCGATATTAATCCTACAAGGCTGACTTTTTTTTTTTTCTGTGTCTGAAATAAATAGATGTGATAGTTAGTGATTATTTTTTGGGGAAAAATAGTTTTAAAAATAATAACCTAATATTTTACTAGAAAATCAGTTTTTTATTTCAGTTTTGTATGCGGTACTTTGGGCCGTAGGTATGCTTTTTCGGTATTTATTCGGCCTAAAAATGAGTAAGTTCATTAAGAAAATGCCCATGCGTCTTAAAAATAAATTTCTCTGAAAAAAATCTCTTATTAACTGCTCTTACTTAACTATAACACATATCAATAGGCATTCGTTTAACGATTATATTTTCCGAGCAGTAACCTATTAAATCAAATTAAGTATTAAAATAAAGTCTTGAAAACAATTATCGATTTTTACATAGGCTAATTTTAATTTATAACTTGTGCCTAACCATAGTGAACTTTTGTGCCATTTCACATCTTTTCAAAAAAATTCTCACTCATGTAGCTTTTCTTTATTCTAAAATGCAAACAATTATTATGTATTCAATCACTCGATATATCAGTTTTCAAAATAAAATCATAACTTTTATTTGAAAATGGGTCGATTGATTGCTCTTTGAAAAAAGTAATTTCTCAGATTTGAGAGTTAAGAGAAGTTTATAATTCGCCTTTGACATTTAATTCATAGAATCTTTTATTTCTTTGCGTGAATTTGCTTTTCATTGGTGTATTAAATATTAAAATAAAATATTATTTAACTCAGGAGTGTTGAAATAATCTTTTTAGCGATAGCTTAGTAAAATTCATTTAACTTTTGATGATTATTTTTAATCATGCTCTGAATAATTTAATATTTAAAACGAAAAGAATAACCATAAAAATTCTGCATATGCTATGTGTTTCTGAGCCTTTATTTAGGAATACTGTTTGACTATTTTTCTCGGAATATTTAAGGTGAATGTAGTCTTTAATGTCTTGTCATGACTAAAAGTAAATTGTGGGGTTTTGGGTTTCTCCTATTTTCACAGTTTTTATTGAAATAAATAATAAACTCTAACGTTAACTTTTTACACTACACGCTACATTTAAAATATAAGTTTTTCTGCATTTCAATACAAAATAAGTTTTTTCTTAATAAAAGTCTATTATTTTCTCCGGAAAAAACAGTAGGGATGCAGTTTTGCCAGTTAGAAGCTTATTAGAAATTATAATTTCAATACACGTATATAGTACTTACGTGATTCAAAAGTCAATCCATAGGTATAAGTTTCACCTCTCTTTAACTCACAAACATCCGTTTCTTCACAACCGCTGATTCGAACATCAACAATTCTACCAGTTTTGGAGCCTATTTGTGCAATCATAAAATAGTGGGTGAGTTTTATAAAGCAAAAGTTAGTTGAATATGTTTAGGATAAAAATATAAAAATCCTTAGACATTTAACAAATTATTTGATTACATTTTAAAGTGTATACAATATTTAGCAATAGGAATACAACTGCTATTGTCTGATCTAATCGGCAAAAACCTCTAGCATCAGGTATTTAAGTATAAGACTACATTATTTCAGAAAGAAGGTATAGTTCAAATCAGGAATAGGTTGTTACAATAAACGAGATTTTTTTCTCAAGCCATCATGCAATTATAGCAGATCTCGGTTCTTAGAATAATGATAATTGTATATCGTGTAAAAAATTATTTTACACATTTCCTTTATTTTTTCTATATTCAAAGATCTAATAAAGTAATTTTACGAAAGATATAAACATTAAAAGCGAAAATTTTAAAGTTAAATAGTATAAACCTCCAAAACAGAATTAAATGTGGGTTTTCTTTACAAATGATACTGATATGTAACCCGTTCATAACACAAAAATACGTCAGCTAATTTGGTTGCATTTATTTCATTTCAAAGCATACATTTTTCTTAAAATTTAGCAATATTTGAGACTTGAAAAGATTTCTTAGCAAAGAATACAGATACTCAGTAATAAAAAAAAGGGTTAGAAATTATCTTTCAGAGAAATCACAGTTGTGATGATAAAGAAAAATACAAAGCAAAAACAAATCGATCATAAAATGAAACCGAATGAATGAATTCTAACTTACCACAATCCGTGTACTTCAAGGCGAAAGCCTGAGAAGCGAAGAGAAAAACTGCAACGGCAAAACGATACATATCCGAACTACAATCCCTTAGGTACTCAGCAGTGATAGATACTGAAGCTGTGTTCGCTGTGTGATGAGGCAAATCGTGCCACCGTCTCGTATTTATACACGTCCAACAGACCTGCCCGCATTCTAATTGATACCACGATCATAAAATAGAGGTCAAATCGCGCCCGTTGTTATTCATATAAAATTTTTCGTTTCCCACATACTTTCACGAAAAAAACACTCAGCATAAATTTATTTCAAAAGCTGTAATTGCTCTCAATGTCCAATATGGGTAGATTATGCAGAGCTGAAGTGAATGAGTAAGCCCATGGATCATGCACGAATCGAATTTGAAGGTAATCTAAGGGTGATGAACTCAGTGGGGAGGATATGTAAGCTTCCTTATTTTGTGAAAATTTGTGAATTTTCGATTTGCCCGCATATGGTTTTAAAAGAATAAAGATTAACTGTGGAATGGGTTTCTTTTGGGTGTTCTATTGCACGAATAAGGGGCTGAAAAAGATTGGATTGAAGAAATAAATTATTTTAGTGGATGAGAAAAAAGGATTTTTAAATTACGATTAAATGAAATTTGCTTTGAAAGTATAATAGATGCCCGAATTCCGAAACGTGGATAGAGATTCGAACAGATTTTTAAGAACAAAAAAATTAAACTCGCAAGCACGTAATACTCTTAACATTATATTTAAAGCTTGCTTATTGATTAAATTTGTTATTTAAATTATTATTGAAAGTTGTTGCTGCTTAAAATTTATTGAAAATGTTGTTCATTTGTTTAAATAGAGGCCTAATTCGCACTAAGTATTTTGCCAAAGACTATGTTTGAACCTTTAAATAATCTAATATTAGACAGTATACATTTGATCAAAACGAAAGATCATGCCTATTTATGTACTTTTGCTTATTAAAAATAAAATAAAAATATTTAATACCCTCATAAAATATTTGACACCGCCATAACAAAAAATATAAATGCCTATTTCAAATGTATAAAAATCTTCAGCTTAAGTTAAAAAAACAGATAAAAATTGAATTTTATGTGAAATAAGAACACTTTTGAAAGGAAAATGTAAGTTCGGAATGAAAACATCGACAATTTATAAAAAAATAAGTATACACCTGCATACTTATGTTCAGTCATCCTATATACTTTTGTACAGCCATTTAAATACTCAGCTATATTTAACAATTTCTTAAAAAATAAATATACACCTGTTAGTATTTGGATGGCTGTACAGAAGAAATGTAATTTACCCTAATAAAATACTGATAATTTGATCATCTAAAGGTTACTGTTACTCCTTTGTTTCCAGTATTGGAACTGGAACAGAAATGAAGTCTATCTAAGGAACGACATATATAACTGTATACATAGCTTCATATTCTAATTACTTTTACAGTACTAGTACTATATACACAGCATTAATCCCCCCCCCCTTCTACAATTGTAAAAGTTGAGAAAATTGCATTTATTGGGTTAAGCAATTTTATACTAATATGTTGACGATTTTATATTAATATGTTGACAAGAGAGGGTTTTATAAATTTATAATTAATATTTTGCCTTTTGCGAGATAGTTATTACCATCTGCAAAAAGTAATCCATCCATTTAAATAATAGCCATTTATAAATCAGTCAATACGTCAATATTATATAAATAAGATTGTAAAATAACTTTTTGAATGCTGTATAAATTTCACACTTTCAGTGAGTGGCACAAATAATTAGTCGTAGCAGGAAATTTATCAATGTTTTTGATAATAGTCAACAAACTTAAAAGGTTAGGATGATCCATGATAATTCTTAATCGGCTATTTACATTTTGAAAATTATTTTCTTTGAATCGAATCGTGGATTTCAGGCCCTTTTAAGAGTTACGCCGTGGATAGGGAGGGCTATCGTACTTTAGACCCTCTTAAAACGAATGCCGAATTAATTAATAATTGTAAGAAAATTACGGAACAGTGGTATTCTTTTAAAATTATGATTCAATCTTATTCATCGATATGCATTACTCGTCAACAAGATATGTTGATGTCTTTTTGTCTTCCAAAATGTACTTTAACTTGGTTTTCAAAATATTAGAAATCTATTGAATGCAAGATAGCGATTTTTATCATATATATACAGTAGATTTGAATTAAACAGCAAAGAATTTTTCCGTAATTCATACATCTATAAGTTTCAGCAATTTTCATCCAAGGCATTTGTTTTCTACATTAATTATAAGAGTATAAGGAAGCATTAGGACAGCCTGTAGAATGTAAGAGCTATTTCTCGATTTTTGGAGTTGTAGACTTCAAGATAACTGATTTTCTGAGGCTGCGGATTTTAAGATTTCAAACTGAAATTTTGCAGTGACATAAACGTTTATTTGTTGTAATTTACACATTGCAAGAAGCAACCTTTGAGAAAATTTCGGATTCTCAAGGCAGTACTGGATATTTTTAATTGTGACAACAAATACTAGATTCAATAGGCCTGTAAGACGTTTTGTAAGAGTGTATGTTTGTTGTAAGTAAGCTGTGAAGCACATAAAATAAAAACTTACAAGATGATTATTATTAAATTTTTCTATAAACACTATTTTGTTGTGAAAACGGGTGACAGGATTTCTATGAGCTTTGATGCATAAATCGGTGGCGTAGCGACTGTTATTGACAGTGCCTTCGCCAGGTTTCTTTAAAAAAATTAAATAAAATTTATTAATTTAGTCTCAAAATCTTTCGACAAAAAAAAAAAAAATATTTTAAAGAAAAATTCCGAAAGTTCTTGTTTATCTTGAGGACTATTGACGCCCCACTGCGAGACACACCAGAGACATAATAGACCCCTTGCCCCCCTTCCCTACGCTTCAGTAAGCAGCAATTAAAGTGATGGAAAGCAGTTTAGTTCGCAGTACTTTTTCAGTTTTAGAACTCAGAAAGTTTTCTATAAAAAAAAGAGCTCGACAAGCGAAGTAGTCTTAAAAAGGAACACTACCTTTTTGAAGGTAAAAAAAAAAAAAATGTATAATTTAATTTATTTATTTCTATTTTGTACCGTAAAAAAAAAAAAAAAAAAAAAAAGGTTCGTGATGTAGGCGAAGGCGACAAACAGCGAATTGAAGTCTTAGGGAGAACAATTACCAGTTTTTTCACTAGAGCGCGAGAACGCGAGAATCTCGCATTTTTTTTCTTTTTCTCGCATTAAAAAATTATTGCTGCGAGAAATTCTCGTACCCCACAAATCGGTTTCTCAAAGAAAAAAAAATAAAGAAGAACACAGAGTGTAAAAGTGGGTTCTGAAGAACTATAAAGTCTATGAAAGAAAAAAAAGAAGGGGCCTAGGGGTTCCTGGGAACATTCTGATCCTGGGGGGACTGCATGAACGACATACCCGATGTCATAAAGTATTTAAAAACTATGTTTATTAGCCGACGTGTTGCATGGGAAAAATGACGAATTGAAACTAGTCTACTTATAACCAAGAGAATAAATAATAAAATTGTACAGTTGGTCAATATGCTTGGTAAATGCATTTATCAAAGTTGGCGTCAATATCTTCAACCCTTTTAGGTTTAAATTTATTAGTTTAACCAAATGGTTAATGTGGTTTAAATTAAACTCTTTTAGTTTAGTTTTCTCTACTTATTATAAAAGAAGGTGTCTGTGTGTGTGTGTGTGTGTGTGTGTGTGTGTCTGTCTGCAGCGTTACGGACAAACGGCTACACCTAGAAACACCAAATTTGGTATTCGGGAAGATGTAAATATGTAGTTGTGCACCTCGAAGCGATTTTTTCAAAATTCGACCTAGATTTTTTTTTATTTTATGTTTTATGCGATTTTTGGCATTTTTTCTCACCTAATTCGTAATAACGGCGGAAATTACGCTCGCAGCAAAACGGCATTTGTATCATCGGATAGAGGAGAAAATTTTCTTTTAAAAACAGTTTGTTCTGAATACTTAACCTGATTTACCGATTTTTAGGAATTTTTTTACTAAACATCTGCTTCGCGATTTTTTTTCGTAAAATAATTTTAAAACTGTCGCATCTTGAATTCTATCCGTCATAACTTTTAGATATTTTGACAAATCGTGAAACATTCTTTTCTCCCTCTTTTAAAATAAAAACGAAAAAATTATGTAAATTAGATGATTTTTTACGAATTTTAATGCAGCCTAATGTTTAGAATTTAATAGCATCAACGCGATCTTACGCCATTCATTACATTGCGATCATGGCACGAGAATTTATGTTCGGCTGTTGCCACAGAAAGGATTAGAAAAAGGGTTTTTTCAACCAATAGAGTTTTTAAATGGGATATCAGAATTTCAATTCGCAAGTGAGGATCTATGACGTCAAATGCTTTAAGATACCCAAAAATTACGCCATAATTTTAACTCATTTATTCCAGCTCTATTTTCAACACAGGGAGACGATATTTTGATTAAAATTTACTGTAGAAATAAACTAAGAAATTCAGGATTATTATTATTAGAAGTGGTATTTTAATCCGGTGCTTATTTAAAAATTGAAATGTTTTCACGGCGCTGAAAATGTTCATTTTAAAAGTTACAAAGTTCGTTTCAAAGCGCGATATATTAAAATTTTTCTATTTATTATTTTTATTTTTGGCATTTAATTTAGCGCAGGCGTTGCCTAACATACGCATGCAGGTTGCGAGTATAGTTTTATTTTAACGTTGAATTACGTTCCTCCATAAAGGTCACGCAAAGTTTTAATGATACCGTTTGAAAACAATTATGCGAAATATCGAAAGTAACTCCGAAATTAATCTACCGGGGTATCCTTTACGGCAGTCAAACAGTGACGTCATAAATTAAAAAAAAATTGTGAAATTTGTAAACTCTGCAACTCTAACGCCCTGTTACAATTAAAATGGGAATAAGTAGCTCCTCGAGATTACACAGTTTGATGTTTTTCAGGAGACAGGACTATGGAGGATATAAAAGATATCGCTATTGGATATTTAAAATGGCACCCCTTGGATATTTTCTCCCCACAGTAAGATGAAATGGTTTACGGCGCTAAATACGCCAATCTTATAAAACTATGTATAAATTAAATATATATGGAGAGTTTCCTTAATGGCAACCATTATGTGAAATGATTATTATTTATGCTAATGCGTAAATTGCAAAGAATCGCCACAGAATCAAAAGATCCCATTGAGGCCAAATAATCTAAGCTGTTTCTTTTAAGGGAGCCTTGAAGAGGGAGAAGCGAGTATAGATAGTATTAATGTACGTAATAGGTAGTATTATTAGATTTGTAAAGATAGTATGAATAAATCGCAATGTACCACGTTAATAAATATTTCATGAAATTAAAAGTGTTTATCCTTTTTCAACGGTTGTCTTACAACCAACTAAACGATAAGTAATTCTAATTTGCGTTAATATATCCCGCAGTCATTTCAACAGAGGGGATTACTTGAACTTTTTTAAAAATGAAATTCTGTTTTGTCACATGCAGATATGATTTTAGTAGTAAAATATTCCCTTCTTCCCGTATGAAGAGCCGGTGCGCAGCTATTTTAAAAACATCTCTTGAAAATAGCATAAATGAATTCAGAAGACCTCAAAACGTGTAAATACACCAAAATCTCGAAGTCGAATTTTTTTCATGATTGCAATACTTTCCTTATATGGTACATTTTCGGAAAGAAATAAATGGTGCTCCATTTCATGTAGTGTCTTAGGTATTTAATGCTTCAACTTGAGCCTAAAAAACAGTATGATGTAGAAATAACACATTTTGAAAGCCAGGAGTTCTCTGCAAACCATTAAGCTTTCCACTTTTTTGATAGTGAATGACACTGACGTAGTTTTTTGAGTCATTATACTGCAATGATCAGGTTAGTACTCATGACACAAACTTTACATTAAGAGTCAAATAATTTTGCTCTTTTTTTTTTTTTTTTTAATTCCACATCACAAATAATTTCGAATTACACATGTAAGGAAAATTTTCGTTTCCTACCGTGCGAAGAACGGGCACGCAGCTAGTAATCACATAAAATAGTGCTTATGTAATTCGTAATAAAGTGTACATTTTTACATTGTCCGATATTTTTTGAATAATGAAGGATTTATGTTAATAATTTATCCAAAAAATATAAAAGTAATTATTCTCAGACTATCGTAAAATTAAGAAAAATTTCGTTTACTTTATAAATGTAACTTTGCTGTAGAATTCGTAAATATGACCGACGTTAAAGTCGACATAGAACATTAATACCTAAGAGGGTATTACATTTTGTATTTTAAAATAACGAAAACATCTTGTTTAAAAGTACTAATCGATCCTTTCATAAATGACGATAAATACACCACCAGCAAAACTTTCCGTCCTTGACTTTAAGAATTAATTAACTTGAGAAAAATAAAACAGGCTTATCTCTGTTTTGTTTCACAAATGTCCAAAAGTGTATTATTAACCTGTAAATCAGTTTTTTCGATTTCGAATATTGAACAAGCGGCCAAATAATTCACCTGCTCAGTTTGAAACTTGAGTGGTTGAGAATTGGAACAGCCTTCGAGTTTGAGACTTGTAGAATCTGAGCAGCTTGTAGACAACTGATTCAGCCGCCCAATTTGGTTTTACAGACTGAATTAGTTTCTTCATTTTTTGTTTACGAAAAGAAAGCTGGGCTTGGGTTGCCAAACGCTGATTTAAGTCATACGCAATATATTATTTTATATTTTCTTTGGTGTGTCTAAGTAAACATGCACTTTCTCTTAATTTTCCGACAGTTTAGAAAAAAAATCAGTTTAGCCGGTTTTGATCGTATACACAGATTGGTTCGTGCTTCATAAGCACCCGTTTTTGTTCAAATGTACATATTGAAAGCTTGAAGAACTCTGTTTTTCAAGAGTAATTTAAATTGTGTATGCATGTAATTTAATGTTAAACTGTTCTATGCTTATGTGGATACTTTCAGTGATTCAAGTTACTGTTCAGAAACATCAGTTTTATTAATGAGCATGCTTGTTTTATGTTTTTCTGTGGCATTACGGCCGTTTAGCTACGCGTGGGCTCTAGGTCGAGGGGTCGGATGCCCTCCGTGGGAGTCTTTCTAAGGGGTCCTAACTCGTATTTACACTAAATTTCGAAGGAAACCACGGAAAACTCCGAGCGGCGGACGCGACCTGGTTTCGAACCAGGCACCTTCCGTCTCCTAGTTCAGAGCGCTATGCACTATGCCTCTGGTTGGACACTTGTTTTTTGTAAATGTACCATTCAGACACTTTAATCTAGTTAAATAATTTCTGAGGAATTGTATGCATTTTTTGTAGCTGAGTACAAGAAATATTTCCACTCGCTATACGTTCTTTTAGTCCAGTGATTCCCAAAGTGGTCCAGGTGGACCCCTACGGGTACACAGGAGACAAGACAGGGGTCTACGTTGGCGTGAAAAAAAGTGGGATTCATTCACATTTTTTGACGAGATTTGGTAATATGGTAGAAATGTAACAGCAAGAGGTCCACCGAAACCAGTAAAATTTCGAAAGTGGTCTACGAGGAAAAAAGGTTTGGGAACCTCTGTTTTAGTCCATACTATGTTTCTAGTCACATTATCATTTCTTTGTATAAGAGCATTCCACGTGACCAAAGATGTGCCACTCCATCGAAAAATAATACATATGTACTCCTAAAGGTGAAAAGGAATAGAAATTCTACCACTGGTCAGATATTCTAGATAATCAGTCAGTAATATGAGTTTTACTTTCTTTCTCATGATTGATTTATTGATTCTAGTCCTTCTCAACACGTTTCATATTTGTGGTTTATTGGATAATGTTGTCCTTTTGAATGAAGATTACTGGACATTCAGTCATAAGTTTAATTATTTTATTAACGGTAGTTCGTGAACTTTGTAACAGGGGAAGCACAATTTAACAACACTACCAACTCATATCCGAAAACTAATTGTCGACGGTGAATTTTGACGATTTGTATATACGGAAGCCTGCTAATGCCTCTGTAATGAGCACTGTCGCTGAGGTCATCAACAATGGCCTCGAATCATGTTCTGTGACGAACCCCGTTTTACCACGAAAAACATTTCGCGAATGGACGTTTTTTTTAGTTGTTTAACATGCTAACATGTTAAGTTTAACATGCGAATTAAGTTATCATGCCTGGCAAACTGAAATAACTTGATTTCCATAGCAGTGACAAGAATGGGATTAAGTGTTAAATTTTATTGCTCTTTCATGTATCTGTGCATTTTAAAGATTTTTCTATCTGCATTCAGCACTATATTTTCATCTATTGGCAGTCGCTCTTTACAAAATTTACTTTCTGTTTATTACATTGTACTACAAATAGTCCGGTATTTTCAAATCTTTTCCTTCACACTGAGATTTAAAAAACTTTGTTTGTACTTGGGTATTGTCACAGACTGTTCTAATCAAATTTTATTGGAGCAGTTCGGATATTTTCCACTCATGGCATATTATTCATTGTTTGGGGACTTGCGTATGCGCTTAATAGATAATCAATTTATGTTGAGGTTGCCACTAAGGCAGCTGTCCATATATATCGTACGTAGCGCATTCAGCAATGCAAAATATTTCATCTCCCTGTCTGTGGCAAGATCCAAGCTGTACCTATTCAGCGGTGCTTCACGCTGTGAAGATTCCCATAGCTCTCACCCTTGACTTTAAGGTTGACTCCGTCGACCAAACTGACAGACTTCGGCGTTCAAATCTGTACCTTTTTTTTGCACCCAAACGATGCGATTTAGCGCCTTTATAGGAAAAACTGATACGCAATACCAGGTTACTAAAATTTGCTAACCCCATTTCATAGTAGTTGAAAAGCCACTTATGTATTTAACGAATTGCCATTTTTAACCTAGCCAGCTGTAAAATGAGTTTTGGAAGTTGGAATGATTAACGCCAGTTTACATAGGTTGACGAGATAATCCGTGAGTATGCTTTTTATCTCCATTGGCCAATTACAAATCAGTGGCGTAGCTAGGGTTTTCAACGCCCGGGGACAGCTGAAGATTTTGCGCCCCCTCCTGTTTGCCAAACTGCAACGAGGAAGGTTTTATGTACAATTTGGCTACCCTTGGGTGATGCGCATGGATATAGATGTCCCTTCCTCCTTCCCCTAGCTACGCCACTGTTCTCATCCAAATGTTAACGTTAGGAATGTAACAGTTTGGCTGCATCAATCGAATAAACTCTTTCAATAACGAGTGTCAGAAAAATGGCAGCTTCCTCCCGTACGAAGAACGGGTTTTTCAGCTGTCATAATACTAATAAAAGAAGAAAGATCCTTATCACTTAAAAATATCATCTTTTCGGAAGGTTTGTTTGTCTGCCAAACGTAGGCAGAGGATGTCATGTGTCGTTTAGAACTACATAAGAACTTCCAGAAGTTTTCCGACAGTATTTGGATCTTCATCAGAAGGTGCGGTACTTCTGAATATTGGCACCCTTCAGGAGCTGCTAGCGATCTCCGAGGGAACTTCCAGAATCACGGATTTATTTACGGTGCACGTACACCGCATGTACACGGCTGTTTTTAGTAGTGAGCCGGAATGGAACCCGCAACCTTTCGGTAGTGAATTTAATTCCTTAACGACTGCGCTACTACGGCCCTTTTTCAAGTGGTTGGTGTTAAAATGGGTTTGACCTAGGCTTGCCAACTTTTATTCACGAATTTGCGGGACTTTCGCGATCAAAATTCGGGACACGATTTAAAAAAAGCGGGACCCAGCTTACTTATTACAGAAAGGCGAGATACATAACGTGTAAACGGGTAGGATAAAAAAAGAATAAAAAAGTTTTAATTTAAAAACAGTGTAAAATGAGTACCGTGCAAATCGAGGGATAGGTGTAAATTTGTTTTAAAATTATTTGTAAATGTGAAGAATTAAAGAAATTCATTTAAAAACCGTGTAAGCGCGAAACCGCGTAAATTCAGTACCGTATAAATAGAGAGATGAGTGTAAATTTGTTTTGAAAATTATTTGTAATTGTGTAGGATTAAAAAAATTCATTTAAAAACCGTGTAAATTGATTACCATGCATACGCTCTGTAAATTTGTTTGAAATGTAATAGCAAATTGTAGGATCCAATAAATAAAATTTAAAAAACCCTCTAAAGGAAGTTTTAATTTTAAAACAGTGTAAAATGAGCACCATGCAAATCGAGGGATGCGTGTAAATTTGTTTGAAAATTGTTTGTAAATGTGTAGGATTAAAAAAAATCATTTAGAAACCGTGTAAACGTGAAACCGTATAAACAGAGAACCGTGCATATAGAAGGATAGCGGTGTAAATTTGTTTGAAATTAGGATCCAATAAATAAAATTAAAATAAAACATCTAAAATAAGTTAATTTAAAACAGTGTAAATTGAGTACCGTGCAAATGGAGGGATATGTGTAAATTTGTTGGAAAATTATTTGTAAATATGTTGGAAAAAAAAAAACCTAAAAAAAAAATTCATGTAAAAACCGTGTAAACGCGAAACCGTCAATTGAGTACCGTGCATATGGAAGGACAGTTGTAAATTTCATCGAAATGTAATTCTAAATTGTGTGTGTGTTGGATTCAACAAATAAATAAACTCTAAAGTTCTTATTTGAAAACCGTGTCAATTGAGTACCGTGCAAATTTAGGGATAGGTGTAAATTTTTGCTCGAAGAGTAATTATAAATGTGCATCTGTACAGAAAAATTGCATCAGGCTAAAACTTGCACAGAAGTTAAGCAAAATTCCATGAATTAAAACATTTAATTTTTAATTTTAAATAATTTTATTCAATATTATATTTTACTTCATAATTATACATGCAACTTGGTAAATAAAAATTAAAACGATCAGGCAACTAATGAAAAATTAACGTAATTATTATGGAGATTTCTATCTCTTTTCTTTATAAATTATAACGAATAGTACTATCATTAGCCATTAAATTAAATGATCTTTTTGGTTCCTTTCAAAAACAAAAGCAAAATCTTTTTACTTTGATAATCTACAAATAATTAAAACAACCTTTAAGAGTAGGTTTCAGTGATATACCTTTATAATAGAAACTTCAAGTGTTAAATTAACATCTTCTAGTAAGATTATGATAATTATATATTTTGAAAAACAAAAAAAATACAAAACCTATGCTATATTAAGCCACTTTTACTGAAATCAGAATATTACCTATTTGGAAAAGAAACATATTTATTTATAAAAGAATATTAATGTTTATAAATGTCTTCTAATTTATTAAATTATTAAAGAACTTAATTCTATTCCAAAAACGGGACATTTCGCGTCCCGCACACGCCTTTTGCGGGACGTGCCTCTAAAGCTCTAGACAGGGCTTCGAACCGAAAACCGAAACAAACAAACAAACAAACAAACAAACAAAAAAACGCGTAATTCGGGTCGGAACGAAAACCTGAAAAAGAATATCGGTTTATTTGGGTTCGATATATCTTCAGTCATTTCGTTACTGTAAACAACCAATGAATACTGTATACTGTAACCAATATACGCTTACCAACTTACCGATTAAAAAATGAATAAAATCTTTTAAACTTTGATAGAATTACATTTTTTGTTTATGATATAATTATACTTTTGCACAAATAAGAGTATACATAAAATAAAACTAATCATTCGGAACTAAACCGAAAACCGTTTATTTTTGGCGGAACGAAAACCAGAACTGAACCGATATATTTATTTTTAATTGAGCCGGAACGAAAACCGAATGCTTATGAATACTGTATACTGTATGAATACTGTATACTGTAACCAATATACAGTAACCAACATTACCAATTAAAAAAGGAATAAAATCTTTTAAACTTTGATAGAATTACATTTTTTTATGATATAATTATATTTTTGCACAAATAAGAATATACATAGAATATACATAAAATAAAATTATTCATTGGGAACTAAACCGAAAACGGTTTATTTTTGGCGGAACGAAAACCAGAACTGAACCGATATATTTATTTTTAGTTGAACCGGAACGAAAACCGAATGCTTATGAATACTGCATACTGTATGAATACTGTATACTGTAACCAATATACAGTAACCAACATTACCAATTAAAAAAGGAATAAAATCTTTTAAACTTTGATAGAATTACATTTTTTTTTATGATATAATTATATTTTGGCACAAATAAGAATATACATAGAATATACATAAAATAAAATTATTCATTGGGAACTAAACCGAAAACGGTTTATTTTTGGCGGAACGAAAACCAGAACTGAACCGATATATTTATTTTTAATTGAGCCGGAACAAAAACTGAAACGAAAAAAATTACAGTTCGAAGAACCCCAACCCCCCTGGCTATACACTTTACTAAAATTCACACTGTCGAAGAAGCCTTTGAAACAGGACTCGGGTCCCGCAGATTTCTAATAATATTCGTTGTGCGCGATTTTTCTCCCACTAGACATTGTCTAGACGGAAAGCGATACTAACATCGATCTCGTCTGCTACCCATAATCAAGGAAATTGAGTCGGAAACCAGTCGGGTTTTCTATATTCTCCCAAAAATTAAAGAGAAGAACAAAAGAACAGGCATTTTAGATTTTATTTTAATGCAAGGTTTGAAAAAATATCGTTCTTCCGGCTTCATCCTTTCATATATGAAGCTATAATGACCAATTTCGAAGAGTGTGGCATCCATTCATCATAAGAGAGAGCCACCTCCCCCGCCCTACCAAACTAAAAGGTGAAATAAATAAGCAAATGATAGTAACAGGTATATAAACCCAAGACGGACTGTTCAAAATTGGCGAGATAGTTGATAAAGAAGGTGCTCTGTCCCGACGGCTCCAAGGAAGGGGTTTCTGATTAATTTTCCGAACGAGATTGTTGCGTGACAACTCATCTGATAAATGTTTCTCGTTCGACAATTGAGGTGAGTGAGTTTTTTTCTTTGTTTGTTTGCAGCACACAGTAGTCTCCCTATAACGAATTTAGCCCTGTAACGAAATTTTTTATGGAAAAGCGCAAGCCCTAAACTTAATGGAATATTTCTCTCGTCTAATTTATTTTTATTCTGTTCTCAAACTTCGTCTGCAGCGGACGTTTTATACATATATATACGGGGTGAATCTATACTCTTGGGTAAAATTTTAACCCTTTGAGACGCAACCTTTTCCCAATGCTGAAAAAAGGGCAGCCGTTGCCATCGCTCGACTGAACGACCCGGAAGAGGGCGGACGATCGAAACGTTCATCGCGTGCCACAGATCGAGAGACCCTTTTCTGAAGCGGCTGGCTGTGCCACACAGTCGGCTGCGTCAAAAAAGGGTCTCTCGATCGGTGGCACGCGATGCACGTTTCGATCGTCCGCCCTCTTGCGGGTCGTTCAGTCGAGCGATGGCAACGGCTGCCCTTTTTTCGGCATTCGGCAATCTATCCGTCTGTTCTCGCAATCTTCCCTTTTTCAGCAGATGTCAGTGCTGTTAAAAAGAATCGTGACCCTTTTTTTACGGGAAATGAACGTGCTAAAAAGTAAAGGATTCTCGTGGAGCTATGTCACTCACAACTATTTTTATAGAAATCCAATCTATTCTTCGTGACTGGCAACCGTCAAAACGTCAGAGTTGGGTGTCCTCACGGCGAGGACACCGCGCGTTAAAGGGTTAAGGGGTGATAGGGCACATAATAAGGAATCAGAATCACATAGCAATGTGGGGTCGGAAACGTCGTCTTCGTGTAGCTGTTAATAATCACTTCGGAAAACGTGCCGAAACAACAGTGCACATTCTGACCCTTGTTTCACCAGAAACGAATCTATTTTTCTCCGAAAACAGAAGACTAAAATGGATAATTTAAAGATTCTATTTTATTTCATAGATGACATTTTTGGTAACGAGCCTATTGGTTATGAAACCTGGTTAAGAAATTAGACGGACACTTCAATGCTTTTCCAAAAGTGATTATTACCGGGTAAGTGAAAGCTGCGTTTTTCACCCCAGATTGCTATGTGATTACGATTCCTCATTGTGTGCCCTATCACACCTAGATTCACCCTGTATATAACTTTCTACAATACAAAGGATTAGCTAGGGTTTTCAGTGCCTGGGGACAACTTGAAGTTTTGCCCCCCCCCCCTCCGCCTACTTGACAAAAAATAATGGGAAATTTTTTATATACAATTTGATGCCCCTTGGGAGCTGTGGCCGGGGACAGCTGCACCTCCTTGCCCTCTCTAACTACGCCATTGTAAAAAAAAAATTCCGCTACAGGTTTTTGAAAGTACAAGTTTTTACATGGAATCCTTTTGCTTATAAGTTTCTCCATCAGTTTCCTAAAGTTCGTGGTCCAAATGTTACTCGAGTGTCATTTTCAAGTGTCAATTAACAAGCGATTAATTTATGTAAAGGAATTACGGTTTCTTGCGAAGTAATATTCCCTGTTCAGTAGCTATGCAATGTATTTTCGTGGTTTTAAAAATGATTGAACTTTTTATTATCATTTATATTTTATAGCTTAAAAAATATTTCTTTGTTTGTGAAAAACATCTTTTGGACGGTTTAAAAAGTAAACCGCAGTCATCTTCGCTTTTCACTATTAGATCCGATTCGCTTTGGTTATAGGGTGTATTTTCATAATTAATTGTGATGAGGAAAATGAGTGTGCATAAGCAGGGTTACTCACTAAAGAAAATGGTGACTTTAAGAGGCCTCTGTAGTCGGCTTGCGGAGATTCACGTCCCAATGCTTTGCTATGGAGAAAAGTGCCTTAACGCCTAATCATTTTTCTCGGAAAGTATTAGGTATTTTTAAATGAAAATTTCCTGTGTGAATCTTGAGAACTATTCGCAAGGATTGCGCGAATCAGATTTGAGTTCATTGAGCCGAAAGAGATTTTATATCAGTCTAGAATTTATGTTACTTTTCAGACTGCAATAAAATCTCTTTCGGCTCAACCATTAATTTATGTAAAGGAATTACGGTTTCTTGCGAAGTAATATTCCCTGTTCAGTAGCTATGCAATGTATTTTCGTGGTTTTAAAAATGATTGAACTTTTCATTATCATTTATATTTTATAACTTAAAAATGTATTTCTTTGTTTGTGAAAATCATGTTTTGGACGGTCTAAAAAGTAAACCGCAGTCATCTTCGCTTTTCACTATTAGATCCGATTCGCTTTGGTTATAGGGTGTATTTTCATAATTAATTGTGACGAGGAAAATTAGTGTGCATCAGGGTACTCACTAAAGAAAATGGTGACTTTAAGAGGCCTCTGTACTCGGCTTGCGGAGATTCAAGTCCCAAATGCTTTGCTACGGAGAAAAGTGCCTTAACGCCTCATCATTTTTCTCGGAAAGTATTAGGTATTTTTAAATGAAATTTTCTTGTGTGAATCTTGAGAACTATTCGCAAAGATTGCGTGAATCAGATTTGAGTTCATTGAGCCGAAAGAGATTTTATTGCAGTCTAGAATTTATGTTACTTTTCAGACTGCAGTCCAGAATTTATGTTACTTTATTGCAGTCTAGAATTTATGTTACTTTTCAGACTGCAATAAAATCTCTTTCGGCTCAATGAACTCAAATCGGATTCGCGCAATCTTTGCGAATAGTTCTCAAGATTCACACAGGAAAATTTCATTTAAAAATACCTAATACTTTCTGAGAATGATGAGGCTTTAAGGCACTTTTCTCCATAGCAAAGCATGGGGACGTGAATCTTGGCAAGCCGACTACAGAGCACTCTTAAGGGATTTCAGTTGCATATCCGCTCACACACACGATAATTTCCGACATACATATTTTTCGCATCGTGCCATAGATTATGTATATTCAACAAAATATTGCAGACAAACATACAACATGCAAACCTCTCCGAAATCTTTTACAATCCACAAACGAGAACAATATCCTCTCGATTTGTCCTACACTTTCTCGAGCTTATCCATATAACAGTTTGGATTCTGCACTTCATTAGTATTGGCCGGTAAAAGATGGAAAAAGCACTTTATCTCTTATGTAGCTGAATAACTACAGGAACATACTGAGAAAAGTTTGGGATGAATTCTGCCTGCTGGATAGCGTTCTTGTTTTGGTGGGGGTCACACTGAACATGTATAACCGTATACATTTTAAAATGATGTTTTTTTAAAATTAAATTTGTTCAAAAGGGTAGTCACTTCTTTAATCTTGAAATTTGTCTAACTCTTTGTAAGCATCCTGTTGACTCAACTACCAAGCATCGCTCGACTTAACTACCAGCAAGATGACGACAGCTGGCTGTGCGGCGGCACAGCCAGCTGTCGTCAAAAAAGGGTCTCTATATCTGTGGCACGCGATGAACGTTTCGATCGTCCGCCATCTTGCTGGTCGTTAAGTCGACCGATGGCAACGGCTGCCCTTTTTTCAGCATTGGGCAATCTATCCAGCTGTTCTCGCATTCTTCCATTTTTAGCAGATGTCAGTGCTGTTAAAAAGAATCGTGACCATTTTTTGACGGGAAATGTAAAGGATTCTCGTGGAGTCCCTATGTCCCCCGCAACTATTTTTATAGAAATAAAATCTATTCTTCGTGACTGGCAACAGTCAAAACGTCAGAGTTTGGTGTTCCCAGAGCGGAAATACTGCGCGTTAAAGGGTTAAACTTACAAAGATTCTGTCATCTGCTGAATCCAATACTTTTATGCGAGATATAGTTACTAGAAGCTTCACTGTGGCATATATAATCAGCTGCTTAAATTTTCAAGCTTTTAGTGTCCCACAATTAAATTTAATAACATTTATCTGTATCTTGCACCTAAGTGCAAGCCTTACTATGGAACAGTGGTTATGTCACTGTGAAAACGGTAGACGGGCGAAGTGTGAAGGTCCCGGGTTCGGGTCCCATCGCTCGGTTGTCGATATAACCGTGTGGAGCTTCGGTAGGTTTTCTCCAGATGTAACGTGAATACGCGTTAGAGCCCCTTAGAAAGTCCTCCTACCAAGACACCCCTCATTCTTGGCAGATCGCCCTAGCGTAACGTTGCCATAATCACACAAGCCAAACCAAACCTAAGTGCAAATTTGATTCTATTAATAAGCAAATTCATAGTAAGACTTTTATCTCATATGTCTTTTATGAGATAAAAGTCTCTATATGTCTTTTATGAGATATGTCTTCTATGTAAGAGATATGTCTTCTATGTTAAGAGAGTCTTCTATGTTTATGAGATAGTCTTCTATGTTCTATGAGATATGTCTTCATAGTAAGACTTTTATCTTATACTGTCTTTTATCTCATTCTTAAATTGTTATCCCCTAAGATTAATTTTTTTTCTATTTTAATACGAAAAATCAGCCCAAAAATTTCAATGTTGAAAGCCTTCTGAAAGTATATAAAGGTTTACATGAGTTATTTGAAATCATAAGCGGAAAAATGTGTGTCATTTTTCAAAGAACTAACCGGCGCAAACTATTACATTAAGATGTGTTTGGTTAACTAGGTTAAGATGTGTTAATAGTAGTCACCGGAAATTATTTAAACAGTCATAAGCAAACTTTAATTACCATTTTTTTAATCTATGATATGAGTAAGTGTTATTAAGTTTTTGTAAACCTGTGTTCGGCGTGATTGAAAAAATCGAGTACGCTGTATAGGCTGTAATACGCTGAAAAAAACCCCACTTGCTGTTTATTAGGGCGTGGTTCTTTGTACAGCAAAGCTATATACGCACACCATTCGTTTACAAATAGCATGTACTTTAATCTCCTATTCTTGAAATTGCATAAAACGCCGTCTTTATATAATTTGGTATCAACTTCGGTTTTTTATGGCAACTGATTATTTTGGGTTTATTGATAGAAATAAAACCTTCAAATTACCCTAAATGTAAATTCTCACTATTTTTTATGATTAATGTTCAGGGAAATCGTGATTTCTTTATTGGGTGATATTAATGGGTAATCCGCAAATATTAATTAATTGAGAACAGTATGTGAAGAAAAAATAATTTTGGCTTATATAATTTTGGCTTTCGTAGAGAGTTACAGAATGTATCAGGTTGTAACGAAAGTTTTCCGCCAAATCTGCCTGAAAAACTCACTTCTAACTCCTTAGATAATTGTTTATGAACTTTCGGTATCAAACCTGCACAGTGTCACATGATACAACAATAGTACTTTAAGCTGTACTCATAATTTGTTGATATTCTGTAGCTGACTTTTTGCAACACAACTGGAAGTCAATGATGGTTCTAATCCTCTAGAGTGATAGTGTCATTTGAGACACCTTGTACTTAATGATAACTCTATTTTTTACAGATTTCACACCATAGTGTTATAAAGTAAGTCTCATTCTTCCAAATGCCAAAAATCGTTTGACAAAATAGGAGCAAATAAGCCAACGCGAACTGTGTGCTGACGATGTTTGAGGTGGCGGGAAACTTTCGTTTCAACCTAATACCTGTTTCGAAGAAATATAGAATTATAACCGTCGCTGTAGTTCGAAACAATCATGTAATGTTTTGTGCATGAATATGAACAAGCTAACTATGCCAGGGACTTGCAGTTCCTTAAGCTGTCTCTTTTTGAGCTATTCTACATACAGAAATAAACGATGAAAAATATGTCAGTTATGAAAGAAAAAATTCATCAGAAAAATGCTGTAAAATCGAAAATTTTGCTGAATGTTTCGACAAATTTAGCTGTGCAATTCCGCATTTAATAATTCTGTCAGAAAGTTTTATAAAATGCACGCACAATTCTTCCGTTTTTCACAGTATGTAAAGCAGTTTATGAAGAACCACCCTGAATATCTGGAGACCCTGACGCAATTAATTTATTTTAATTTGTGCACGAACACCATGAAGCTGGTTTTGTTTGTTCGAGCATGAAATTTAAATAGAAAAATGTGCAAGGAAATGTAGAGAAATAAAATCAGCAGTTACTAATTTTTAATAACTAAAATCGCATTCCGTTGAAAAGTGTAAGTGTAATTTTGTTATAACCTTGTAAAAGGCTTGTAATATAAGCTTGTAAAAGGAAAATTATAAGGAAATATTTATAAATAAAATATCTATTTCCATGCGCACATGAAACTTCTGTTTTTAAAAAATACAAATGAATGTCAGTGTAGTGTGTGGGAACTTATTGCTTTCTGGCAATAAGTTCGTGCAAAAGATTTATAATACGTGAAAGCTAATTTTTTGCGTTTTTTCACATACGCTATAAAAACCATTAATGAATCTATGATCTGTGATAAGTCCGATAATTAATTATTAACTTGATTTGCACATTTAAATTTTAACCCTTTGAATGACAATAAAAAAATGTGTTTCTCGCGAAATTAAGTATGTGTTTCAAAACACTTTGGTTCTCTATTCTTTCTAGAATAGAAACACTTGTCTATCTTTAATTTCAGACTCTATAAAACTAAAATATCCATTGAATTAGAAATAATCTGAAAGAAATTCACGAGAGAAGTACGGTAGTGTCTTCTTACACATTGTATGCGGGAACATTCAGGAAAAAGCCACCACAATTAAAGTCACTAATATCTTGAATTGTGGTGACTTGCTTACCTTTAATGTAGCTCCGTCACCGTAATAAAGCACATACAGCCCTCGGCCATATTAATCTGACAACCACCGAATCTAATTTTTAATTTCTGAACATGTACTATGTAAGAAAAATGTTGGAATCAGGAAAAAAATCGACTATGAGATTTTGATACTGACACGTTTTGAGATATTTGGACACCATTTCTGCTATTTTTACGGTCATGTATGTATGTGTATAGTTTTTTTACAGGGCTATACAAAGAATTTTTGAAAATTACGGCCTAAGAACGTAAATTCTTGAAAGTGCGCTATCGTTTAAACGGTGTATTCGAGTGAGTTCAAATTGGATATGTACATAAGTCACGGTTACATGACCTACATATATTTTGGGGTGTAGAATTCGACTTCAAGATTTTAGTGTATTGACTCGTTTTGAGGTCTTCTAAATTCATTTATGCTGTTTTTAAAGCTGCAGTCGAATTATTCTGTCTTTTTACTTCTTCTTTTACTTCTTCTTTTTACTTCTTCTTTTATGCTTCTTTTTAATTTTATGCTGTCTTTTTACTTTCCGAACATGCACCAAGTAAGGAAGGTATTGTAATCATGAAAAAATTCGACTTCAAGATTTTGGTGTATTGACTCGTTTTGAGGTCTTCTGAATTCATTTATGCTGTTTTTAAAGCTGCAGTCGAATTATGCTGCAGTTGAATAAACGCTTCAGTCGAATAAACGCTGCAGTTTTATGCTGCAGTCGAATAAACTCAAATCGTGTATGCATATTATAGGTCACCGTAACACAAGTTGTAGAGATATTGGCTACGTGTAGAACTTATAGTTTTTTGTACGGGGCTACAAAAAATAATTCTTATACATTCAGTATTCGACAAGTCGAGTGGATTCACTCCTGAAATTTTTTCTTTCCTTCCTTTTTTAAGGTAAAACGTCTATGAATCTATTGCTGTTTTACGGTAGGGGCAAGTCTTCCGTAAATATTTCCAAACAAATTTTTATTAGTATGATAACACTGGTGATGTGGATAAAATATGTCTGTGATCCGATTAATATGGAGGGGATTATATATTCCTGAAATGTGTAGTTTCGATTTTCTTACGCTTCTTCTTCTGTCAAAGAAGTACTCTCTTTTTATTTAATTTTGAATGTCTCTTGCTGATATTGAGAAACGAAATATTTCAGTGTGGGCGATATATTTTCATTATGGGGGCGCTGAGCATTAGTTAACAAAACACCCCGAAAGCAATGTGTTAAACTGGAACTATCTTATTTGACAGTCTGGAAAAATTGCTGAAAGTGACAGTGGCTGTCTAGAGGTTTTAATAGAATACAATATCCCATAAAGTGATAGCCGAGTTTTCAAATTTTCCTTAGAGTAGCGAACCATTGCAGGTTCTTAATATATCATTTTGCTAATTATATCTCACTTATAAAAGAGGATTGTGACAGAAAAGCTTTATGTGTTTATACAAAGGCATGCCGTACGGGTAACCTCCTCTTTATTAATTTCAAACGTTTGTTTTCTGCTACAAGAGAATTCTTCCTACTACCTTATGTCTTTCCTCTGAAACTTTTGTCTCTCTACGATTATGCGTGTGTTTCAAAAATGCCTTGAATCAATGTTCAAATTCCAAAACATTTGAAAGTTGTGAAAAATAAAAGAACACCCACTTCAAGATGTTTCACCTACCTTTAAAAGGGAGACAGATAGACACAACGTTCCTCACATAATGTTTTATTCAAAATTATAGGATTACATCTACGGAATGCCATAAAATTGGAAAACAATATACTTACTTCCATTATTGAGCCTGGGGTCGCCTTCGATGGTGATGCCGTGTTTTTCGCACTTCTTTTTACTTTCCGAACATGCACCAAGTAAGGAAGGTATTGTAATCATGAAAAAATTCGACTTCAAGATTTTGGTCTATTGACTCGTTTTGAGGTCTTCTGAATTCATTTATGCTGTTTTTACGAGATATATGTATGTATGCGTGTGTGTATGTGTGTGTGTGTGTATGTGAGTGAACACGATAGCTCCTAAACGGGACCTTCGATTGAGCTCAAATTGAGTATATATGTTATAAACCACCGTCGCAAGAACGGTATTGATTTTGGTGTGCATAGAACTTATAGTTTTTCTACAGGACTACAACAAAGATTTATTTTACATTATGGCCTATGGGGGGGGGGAAATTCTAGAAAGTACGCCATCGTTTAAACGGTACATTCGATTCAGCTCAATTTGGGTATATATGTTAAAAACCACCATCTTAAGACCAGTATTGATTTGGATATGTATAGGACTTATAGTTTTTCTACAGGGCTACGACAAAGATTTCTTTTACATTATGGCATACGGTGAGAGATTCTTGAAGGTGCGCAAGCGTTTAAACGGTGTATTCGATTGAGCTTCAATTTGGTATAAATGTTTGAATGATTCATCGATTAAAATTTATTTAAATGTTTGGTAATGATCTTAATCGTAAGTGTTCGGAAAGTCGAGTGGAGTCACTCCAGATCTTTTAATCTTTTAGAATTTTCATCTCCTTTTGTTAACTTCTTCCTCTACCTCTTTCTGTATCTTTGTGTATTTTTGTGTTTCCTTCGTGCCATACCTTTCTTTTTGATTTTGATTTTATGTATTTGTATAATTTCATGTGTATGGAATCGAGTCGGAACAAATGCTGAAAAATACCCTTACATCTCTGAAATATCACCTTCAAATGAATCGGTTAGTATTGGGTTGGCAACAAAGTAATTGCGTTTTCTTGTATAAAATTCAAGCAAATAAGTTTTCAACAAGTTTTTAATGACAGGTAAGCTGTGCCTGAACATACGATTCATATTTGTTACATTTTAAAGTAAGAATTTCACTGGCAGTATTTTTTTTCGTCCATAAAAGATGGCCACCCTCCCCCTTTTTTCGCTTCTATCCGCCTTAGAGGACACTATTAAAAATGTCCTGAAATTAATTTTTAGGTATTCGTGACTGCTGTATTTTACAGAAAGAATTTCACGGATAACTCTATTTTTATTTGAGATCACGCGGGATATGTGAAAGGAACTTTTTGGCCCCTTACCCCCCCCCCTAAGATTACGAATTTTGGAAAATGCTCTCTGATCTAGCACCTATGTTGAAGAACTCACGTACGTGCCAAATTTCGCATAATTAACTTCAGTAGTTTTGGCCAGGCGAAATATTGACATACGGAAAAACGCAATTACTTTGTTGCCAACCCAATACTTGCATCCTTTCTCTGATTATCTCTAATAGCATCTGTTTTAATTTTAGGGAGAATATACAACTTACCTGAAGGAGGATATTTCGTTTTCCTTCATGCGGCGAATGTAACAGGCCGTTCTTCTAATTCAGAAAGACTATCAGTTTATGCGAACTAATTGAATTTCAATTCAATAGGAACTCTTTGCATAGAGCGTCCTACCTTAACGACAACGATACCTGCTTTCAAGCTTGGACGCTTATACTCGGGTAATAGCAGACGCTAACGAATGCGCTGATTTGAGATTTAGCTAGAAAAAAATTGTTTGCAAGATCGGTCAATAATAATGATAGTGAAGGAGCTTTAAGTTTTATCAGGATGACTGCTATTTTTACAATTATTATTATTATTAAAAAAATCTGGAGTGACTCCACTCGACTTTCCGAACACTTACGATTAAGATCATTACCAAGCATTTAAATAAATTTTAATCAATGAATAATTCAAGCATATATACCAAATTGAAGCTCGATCGAATGTGCCGTTTAAACGCTAGCGCACTTTCAAGAATTTCTCCCCATAGGCCATAATGTTAAAGAAATCTTTGTCGTAGCCCTGTAGAAAAACTATAAGTCCTATAAACATCAAAATCAATACCGGTCTTACAATGGTGGTTTATAACATGTATACCCAATTTGAGCTCAATCGAATGTACCGTTTAAACGCTAGCGCACTTTCCAAAATTTTCCTCCATAGGCCATAATGTAAAAGAAATGTTTGTCCTAGCCCTGTAGAAAAACTGTAAGTCCTATACACATCAAAATCAATACCTGTCTTGCGAAGGTGGTTTATAACATGTATACCCAATTTGAGCTCAATCGAATGTACCGTTTAAACGCTAGCGCACTTTCAAGAATTTCTCCCCATAGGCCATAATGTAAAAGAAATCTTTATTTTATCCCTGTAGAAAAACTGTAAGTCCTATACACACCAAAATCAATACCGGTCTTGCGACGGTGGTTTATAACATATATACCCAATTTGAGCTCAATCGCATGTCCTGTTCAGGAGCTATCGTGTTCACTCACATATACACAAGCACACATACACACACACACACACATACACACATACATACATACATCTCGTAAAAATAGCATAAATGAATTCAGAAGACCTCAAAACGTGTAAATACACCAAAATCTCGAATTCGAATTTTTTCATGATTACAATACTTTCCTTACATGGTACATGTTCGGAAAGTAAAAATGTAAATAAAACATTAATGAAGAGAGCTCAATGAAGAAAAATATCCAAGAAATGACATTAAAGTGTTGTGGAAAGCCTTTGTTTTTACGTGATTTCAAACAAACCCCAAATGATAGATAGCAATTGGCCCAACTCTGGTAGTCTATTGAATGCTTGTGTCTATAAAGCATTTTCTCAATGAGACCTTACTCATGGTTCTGTTTTTATTCCTTTCCTTAATGAGCGGTTTTTAGTATTTGAAATGAATGTGTTTTCAATAAAACTATTTTCCGTATTGCTATCTAGACAAGTTCTTGAAAGATATTTATCATTGTAGATAATATCTATAGTAATTCGAATGTTTCATACTAGAACAGTTATTGTATCCTAGAATTTTTATAGAATGGATACATTTCATACATTACCGCTAATATGTATTTGAAATGAATGTGTTTTCAATAAAACTATTTTCATGATTGCTATCTAGACAAGTTCTTGAAAGATATTTATCATTGTAGATAAAATAATATCTATAGTAATTCGAATGTTTCATACTAGAACAGTTATTGTATCCTAGAATTTTTATAGAATGGATGCATTTCATACATTACCGCTAATATGTATTTGAAATGAATGTGTTTTCAATAAAACTATTTTCATGATTGCTATCTAGACAAGTTCTTGAAAGATATTTATCATTGTAGATAATATCTATAGTAATTCGAATGTTTCATACTAGAACAGTTATTGTATCCTAGAATTTTTATAGAATGGATACATTTCATACATTACCGCTAATATGTATTTGAAATGAATGTGTTTTCAATAAAACTATTTTCATGATTGCTATCTAGACAAGTTCTTGAAAGATATTTATCATTGTAGATAATATCTATAGTAATTCGAATGTTTCATACTAGAACAGTTATTGTATCCTAGAATTTTTATAGAATGGATACATTTCATACATTACCGCTAATATGTATTTGAAATGAATGTGTTTTCAATAAAACTATTTTCATGATTGCTATCTAAACAAGTTCTTGAAAGATATTTATCATTGTAGATAATATCTATAGTAATTCGAATGTTTCATACTAGAACAGGTACTTTATCCTAGAATTTTTATAGAATGGATACATTTCATACATTACCGCTAATATGTATCATAAATGATATACCGTAACAATTATAGTTAGCGTTTAAAGCCTTTCTGTAAAATCTGCATAACGTAATATAAAATAGATTTGTACAAGTATAGTGACGGGAAGGATAAGTCATCGATTCTTCTTATCAATTAAAACTTGATAATCGTTGGTCACCTTTGCGAAAAAGCCAAATTGAAATTCAAATGAAGGTATTTTTATTCCGTCCACTTTAGTTTTTCGTTTGAAACCTTCTTGAGAGATCGAACTATTTTCATTAAACTATATTAAAAGTCAAATAAGTTAGCGTTATCAAGCGAAGAAAAATCATGAAAACATATGACAATTCTTTACTTCAAATAACTAAAAAAGGAAAAAAAACAATTAACTAAATTCATACCAGTTGTTCGTTCCATAAATCAACTCCTTTAGTGTATTTACCAAAGTTTCATACCATTACTATGGTAATTGTTTGAGTTAGGATGTTTAAGGTTAAAGCATAATTTTAAAAATCTCAATTTTAGAAAAAAGCAGAAACTACTTAAGTATTAGGCTTTACCTATGAAATGATTCATATTAAAATTCCTGCAACTCAAGTTCTAATCAGGATAACGACAAAATTAAAACTGATTTGGAAAACTAAGACATTCAGGTTTAATATTATGCAATAATCACACAATTAGATTGTTGTCCGAAATTTGCATTTTAAAGGTAGACAGGCATCTTTCAGAATATGAAAATTGAAGTAAGAGAATTGTGTGTGAAACAATTATTACTATACTACAAGTCGAAAAGTATTATCTTGCATTCTAAAAACGTAGTATTTGCAGAAGTAATAACAGTTGATTGAAGAGATGAGAAAAGAGAATCTCTCTCTTCTTAACTTAGAACTATACATAGTTATACTTGGTTGTATTTTACTATATTTTGGCTGTTACTGTAGTAGTAGTTGCGATGGGTTTTAGTAGTTGCAACATTCTATTCTATTTTATTCTATTTGACTTTTTAATAAAAGAAAGACTTATACGAGATCCTGCGTCAAAAAAGCTTTTTTCTTACCCCTTTGGAAATGCAGTTTTCATGAAATAAAAAATCTTTGTCGACAAAAAGCCGAAGCAGTTTCCTTAGCACCAAACACTTTCATTTTTAAAATTCGTTTGTAGTTAACACTATATAACAGACTTTCTAACCATTGTGGTGCAAAACGAAAATTCTAGTAATACAATCAGCTGTTAGTATGATTCAAAGGAAATTTTGCTGCTGTGAAATTTCCTTTGAGTGTATTATTTTCCTCTTCACAAGTGAATTAAAATGTGTACATACCTGATTTGAAAATTCTTCCATATCTTAATAAGAAATGTAGATAAAATGGTAAAATTTTGGGATCGCATATATATGTTTTTATCCAGGCATAAAAAGCTTGGGCTCTCGAAGTACGTAAAACATGAATTAAGAGTTTAATTTAATAAGAAATACTTAAAGCACCATGATCTTGTTATTTTGATGGCTGTGTTTATTAAAAATGCAAATACTAAACTTGTGATCTTGTGAGTATAATTTTGTTTGAGAAACTCCCTTTCAAATATGCATAGCTTTTACATTAAAAGTAATTAATACATATTTTTTTGAAAGTGTTGAAAAGCCAAATTTTTAAAATGAAGATAAAAAGTAGAATCCTAGAAAATTTTGTCTTTAATCTCTCACAATATTTCCTCATGCATTTGAGAGCCTCTTCTTCTGCTTCCCCTCTCAAAACTGTACATTTTTAAAAAACCACTTCTGTTACTAGTAGTGAACTGGTATGTTCTGCTATGGCTGTCATAAATAACAATATGCAAAACGAATTTAAACTTTCAGCCGATAGATCGGCTCTTTGAGTGTTCCTAAACAATTAGGAGAAGCCGATAGACACATCGGGCTTCGAAAAGTTGAATTCGCCTTATGGTACTTTGATAAAAACTGACTTTTGTGACAGCTACAAGTGCACTTCTTTTATCGTGGCATACATAAACCTAAAGTCGAAACATAAAGAAAATGTTTCATGAATCATTTGTGTATAGTAAGAAAACTAAAAAAATCTTGAAAAAATATTTACTTACTTCACCGAAGATCACCGTATCTTAGTTTCTTAATATTTAAAGTATTAAAAAAGATGTTACTTACCTGAAACTATTGTCCAAGGATACGTCCGAACGTATTTCTAGAAGTTTAAAAGAAAACTTTTATCACACACACACAAAAAAAGATCCTATACTCCCCCTCCCCTTTTTTACATTCTCAGTGAATAATATAATACAACTTTGAAGAGTTTTCTTCTATATATATGCTGGTGATGGCATCTAACTGTGTCCAAAGGAACCTACTTTGTTATAAGTTTTTCAAACTGTTTTACTTGTTTCTTTATCATTGTCGATGTATTAAAATTGTTTCATAGTTGTTCTAACTTCTAATTATATTAAAAGATCACTGAATAAGTTTGAAAAAAAAACAATTACGAAAAACGAACATTTGTACATTTCCATTTCATCTAAAAGTACTCACTTTTGTTTCTAAAACTCCTAAAAAATACTTTCTTCTCTCATATATGGAATATATACTTTTTAGCTCATATTTTTTTCAAAGCCACGTATGTAGGGATATAGGGTGCCTCAAAAACATTGACCTAAGCTTTTAATATTTAAATATTGATCATACAATAAATTACAAAATTATGCAAAAAAGGATAAAGAATCTTATGGTATTGATTTTCAGGATATTAAATTTAAATAAAAACAAAATTTAAATTTCATACGATCGTGTACAGAAATTCCCATTAGTGAAATACACCCCATACATTAATTGGGTGATTTAAAAGATTTAAGCATTTCGTCCCCAAACGTTGGAGTATCGTACGTCGGAGTGTCGGAGGTATGGAAATAAATATATGCTGACTTCATTCATTTTTCAATGAATCTCGAGGGGAAAAAATTCCCTGTGGGTGATCATGTTTCAGGGGTCAGACATAAATTGAAAAGGTAAACAATGTTTGCATCAATACAGACCCAGGAAACACACACAGGTTCTCTGAACGTCTATTAAGTTCAGAAGACGTTTTCTGAACGTTAATAGACGTTCAGAGAACCTGCGTGGGTTTGCTGGGTAATCTTTTTGCTATTAATTGGTATTGTAAATCCCTTCATCCATTTTGCTTAAAGTTGAAACTTTGGCTGAAACTTTGTGCTTCACTTAATTAATGTATAGGGAAAATTTTACTAACTGAGAACTTTTTGTTCGGGGCCGTATAAAAATTTAAATCTTGTCCTTATTTATATTGAATACCTGAAAATTTTTATCTATACTATAAAATTATTTACCTTTTTTTTGCATAATTTTGTAAGATATTGTAAGACTAATATTTAACCCTTGAGGACATGCGCCGGGCTTCTCAGGAACGAGCAAAAAAAGAATTACTGTAAAAAATATTTTTCTGAATAAATGTAAAAAAATATTTTGCAAATGAATTCTTTTCTAGAAAAGAGTTTCTTTCGGTATTCCTTGATCGATACCAGATGGCGGTACCTTTCCTGACAATTGGATTTTTTTTTTAATCCTGCGAGGAAGAAGTAGATTTTATTTCCATTTTTGGAATATATGTTCTTATAATCCTTAATATAAAAAAATGCGAAGTTTCAGTATTTAAGAAGTAAATATTTATTATGTATAGCAAAGCTCTACTAATGCTGTTGTAAAACAAATTTTAAAAACTTGAATTCAGTTTAGGTTTTTGTTAGAATTGATGTGAAGCTTCGATTCTTACAAAGTTATATTTATTATGTACAGTAAATTTCTACTAATGCAGTTTATGTAATTAATTTTTAAAAATGAAATTCTGTTTTGGTATCTCTTGTTTGGGATTTCTGTGTTTGTTTCGAACCGACTGCTTCTGAATAGACACCTTTATATTTAGAATAATTTTTAGTCATTTCTTCTAACATTTAAGTATAATATTTGATACAAATAAACATATTTAATTCTAATGTCTCTGCCAACTTAAACAATATCGAACGAAACAAGTTTTTTTAAAGGTTAAATGTAACTTCTATGGCATGGATATTTGAAACTTCAAACACAAGTGCATAACTGCTATAATACGAGACAAAATCGTTTGTTTGCTCCTTTTTATAATGGAATTTCCCCTAGGTCGATGCATGTATCGTATGGTTGAGGGTTTCTCAAACTGTGGACCCCGGTGCCTGCTTGAAAGTAGCAAAGGCTCCGAAAAAAAAATATAGCGTTAGCCTCAAATTCGTTAAACTCAAATTCACGGAAGGTGCTCCTTCAAAATTCGACTCTCAAAGTGCTTCCTCAGAGAAACCCTCCCTAACAGCACAGTTGCTCACAAATCAGTCACCGTGACATCATAATGTGCCCGAGTAAAGAAAAAAAATATTTTTAAAGTTTAATTTATATCAAAATTTATCGTTGAACTTTTTGAATTATAAATTTTACTTCTGTGTAATGTGTCGAACCAAGTAAAATCTCAAGATATCAATAGCAAATTTTTTAATAAAGTATATAAATAGGTAAATGCAAAAGCTTTGACTCCTAGAAAATGATATTTGGATTTTTTGTTTTCAAAAAATTAATTTATACCTTAGTTTAATCATATTCTTTTTCCATTTATCATGTACGCCTCTACAACTTCATTTTTAAAACTACTTTTTCAATTGCTTCACCTTTTAAAGCATTCGCGTCAGGGACGTAAGGGGGTTAAAAAAATTTCGGATGGTGCCCAAAAGGGGAAAAAAGTAGAATTTCCCACGAAAATGCTTGATTCATTGACATCTAACCTGGCTAGGTCCCTGATTCGCGTAAAACAATCTTAATAGGATCGCTAGAGGCGGAAAGGTTGTCTCGTTGTTTTAACTTATCGTTTGGAAGCGGTTCGGGACATTTTCGATAGATGTCAGCACCAACATTTTTATTTCTATCGGGATCACATTGTCACATCCTAGCATACCCGTAAGCCAGTGGCGTGGCCAGTAATTTTTAATGGAGGGGGTTACGACTACGAGTGAACGTAAACTTACGGTTACGAGTGAAAAATATGCATTTTGTATGGCAAAATATTCCTCAAAGGGGGGTGTTATGCCCCCCCCTAACTCCTCCCTCCCTTGGCTACGCCACTGCCGTAGGCAAACATTTCGACTGAGCAGTGGCCACACATCTCCGGTCAGAATAATCACGCTTGTGATTGTCACTTTATGGTCGATTTTTAGTCACGGTGCTATGAGGCCTGGTATTACAGTTAAAAGGAAAGAGTTTATGAGTTTTGAAATAATTCTAATTTAACTTCGTTTCTAAACCATCTGTTAATATGGAAATAGTAGTAATCTTTAAATAATCTACGTTTATTCTGAATACTGTGTTACCTCTTACTGCAATTGTAAAGCTAAGTCCTTCACGTATGGAAAATTTACCCGAGTCAGAAGTGCAGAATGTGTATACTGTATATCCTCTTTACATAATAACATACTTTGCATTTATTGCAGTATTTTTGTTTAACAGAAATTTTAAAATTTCGTTTCTTGACACTTTACAAGAAACATGGAAAGTTTTTATGATTTCGGCTTGTACGTCTGTATGAACTATTTACCGACCATTAAACTTGTGAGTTAATTCATCAGAGATAGTTACTTCAAAAGGTAGAGGCGAAAATTGTATTCACTATGCCCTATATAACCGTTACCATGGAATCTAACCAATACGGTTTTGTCTTTGTTGAACACCTACTGTGTCTCTGAGACAAACCGACCCTTCAGTTTACCTGACTGAGACATGCCGTTTGGTGAATATTGTTGTAACTGTAGTAACTATGCGTTGATTGTTATAAAAGTTTTACATGCTACTCTTATGACCTATCCCACGTGCCATTTTGAAAATATTGTGTAGATCACTTATATTTTTTAACCAAAAAATAAATACGTAAATAAAAATATAAAATAAAATAAGGACTTAATTGTCTGTCAGTACATTGAGGTTTACGGGCAATCACTGATTAAAGTGCATTTGAGAAGCGATCTTTTACAAGTATATATAACGTAACAAAATTAGTATACAAGGTGTCCCAATAAATAGAACGAAAAACGTTTAAGGGAGGTAGGACACATCATAAGGATTCAGAATCCCATAGCAATGTGGAGTCGGAAACGTCGTCTTCAAGGAGCGGCTAATAATCATTTTGGAAGAACTGGCGAAATAATAGTGGACTTGCTGACCACGATTCGTGAGAAATAAATGGATCTTTTGCATAAAGGACTTGACTAAAATGGATAGTTTAAAAATTACATTTCATTACATGGATGAAATTCTCCGAGACAAGTCCTTCGTTTATGAAACTATTAATATATTAGACGCCCACTTCAACGATTTTGCCTAGTTGATTATTAAAAATCAATGAAAACGACGGTTTTTTATATCTGGCTAGCATTATCTGTGTTCCCTGCCTCCTCTAAAACTCAGGTGATGTATCTTTGCGACACTTGTGTACTGGTGAAGTTTGTAAAAGAATGCTCTTTGTTGCAAAAAGCCATGCCTATAGACAAGAAAAGGACTGTCATAGATTTGGCAGTGATTCAATGAAATACAATTTTCTCGAACCTCTTCGAAAATCGTCTTCAACAAAACAAAGAAACAACATATGCAGGAAAATAGTATGTTTATTAAGAGTTACAATTTGGCATTCTCTCGTTTTTCGATGACATAACAAGCTTAAGTGGTTAAACAATTTTAACAGGAATAAGAACGCAAGCAACATCCTCATTGTTTTCGTCCTTCAGCTGCCACTTGACATCCACTCGAACCTGGAAGAAATGAGACGTCATTCATTTCCACTGAACTGCGTAGGAATAGACTAGGTTTTCTGGTACAGTTGGTGAGGGTCATAGAGGGCAGAGAACCAAAACGATTTGGGATGATATGTCCACGCAGGGTTACAAATGGCGTTACCACATACATGTTAATCATATCACAATGAACTAACCTTAACTTTACTTATTAAGGGGACGGTGGACACCCAAATCATCAAAATTGGACCCAAAAATGTGTTTTTTTCTTTTTTACATACTAATATTCAACAGTTAAAGCTGAACCATGGAGAAAAAACCGCGTATGTCTACGAGAATTTTTTTAGAAAGATATTATTAGGGTTTGAAAAAATTAAAGGGACAGTTAAATGCCCACAAAAATGCAAACAAACGCGTCAATAAACACGTGACAATATTTATTGGACGTTTTACAAAATAAGCTAATATTGGAATGAAATTATTTTTAAAATATGTTTTTTTAAGGTAAAATCATAAATAAAATTATCCAGAAGAGAGGGTATTAAAGGTAAGTGGAAAATTACATTTTAAATTGGATTTTCTCCAAATCAAGTTTTTTGTGATTTTCTTACCTTCGAAATGCTCCATGCGCCTTAATTTGGGTCGGAATTGTACAAAATTGACTACAAAAATTCTTCTCATATATTACAATAAATCTGCGTATCCTTTTTAAATAGGGTCAAAATTACGATTATGACATTTCACTTTTATTTACGAAAACTGAAAATTTTCGGGAAAATTGGGTATATATCCGTGAAAATATTTCTAAAAAATGAACTACTCGGTCGATTCAAAAACCAATACACATACTTTTTTTTAAATGTATTTTTATGCTATTATGAAACAAAATTAGTAAAAAAAGTTAAAAATAGAACACATGGAGCATTTTATTCGAAATTGAAAGAATAATTAATTACTAATATTTTTTAAATTAATTTTTTATTTTTTTTCAGTTTATAATGCTTTTAGTTTAATATATTAAAGTACAAAATTTCATAATCCTATCTTATTAAAAAAAAAAAAAACTTTTTAATGTACACCGTCACCTTAAGTTTTATGAGGAGTGATTTTTGTTATCCGAAAACTAAGTCATTCAAAAGGAAATACACTATAAAAGGATCTCTTTTGTTAGTATGTTTACAGAAAAAGTAGTTACGTTTCAGAAAAATGTAGTTTGGACTCTTCAGCGATTTTATTAAGTGATTCTTAAGAGGTGTTTAAAAACGTCTCTTTTAATCCTAGATTGCTATGTCATCGTCTTTTTGTAACAGATATTTTTAGATACAAGATACCTGCTTTGATAAAATGCTCCTTTAGAACTAAAACTACTTCAAACTGAGTGATTCATTAAAACTATCGACACATTGCTGGCAACATCTTTTTGAACTCCTCTTACTAACAAAGTAAGGAACAACCTCGATCGTTCCTAATTTTGTTAAGCTTGAGAAATTATACTTCAGCACAGCGTGTTTGGGAGATGAGTTTGGGTAAATTCCTGAATGAGGATTGTTGTCTTTCCTTTTATATTGGATACTGCTTTCCAACTAACAGAAACATAAATTTAAAATATTCCAGAGGAAGTATTGTCTTAATCATGTACATTTTGATGCCAATAAAGTACCGCATTTACGGCTAATGTCAATGTTAGCTGAAACATGAATTACTTTAACTTTTGAATATTAAATAAATTCGACGAAAAATACTTAGACACGCGTTGTTTTTTAATACAGACTGTCCTAAAACAATTGCAAATCTTACTGTCATTTAAGAAAATTCGTGCTTATTCGAGTGGCGTTAACTTGGTATAGCTGTAGAATATTACTGATTTCAAAATGGCGAGCAGTTAAGCATGCTCATTATGCCAATACAGGGGAAGTTGGGAGCTCATGGGACATGGGGACTAATGAGAATATGAGTTATTGCATTCAATAATATAGTTATCTGTTCAGCATTTCATCTATAACCCCAAGTGATTTTTTTTATAGGAAGAAACTTGAAAGTTGTTTTCATTTGGATTGGAATTTATGTATTTATTGTATTTCATAAAAATTGAAATGAAAATATAAATTAAAGGAATTTTTTACGTGCAAAATTGTTTTCAGTGTTTAAGTACACTGACCCGGAAATTTGTGAAATGTTTATTTTAAAACTATAGTTCGATAAGAACTGTTAGAATCAATTAATGATTTCGTAATATATTGAGCATTTAAGTTTTCTAGTCTGCAAATATTTACTATTATTAATTTTACCAAGCTGTTGATAACGCAACTTGATTTTGACTGTATTGTATCATAGCAATCGTTGAAAAATACCATGTTCCTGCATGCGGTGCTGATATTAATTCTTGTTACCTAATAAAATATGTATTTACAGGGTGTCCCTAAAGGCGTACCTGTTTTAATTATGAATAACAAACAATCGAATAGAGTTAATAAAAAATTCTTGCAGGAAACGAATGTGTGATGGCTTTAAATTTTTTTGGAACACATTATTATGTTAGTACAATATCTTGCACTGCGGATCCTGTTTTCAACAGCAGTGGTTGGTTCTTTCATGATAATATTCTCAAAATGTCCGCCATTCATAACGATTACATAGCTGCCAACTGCTACGAAATCTCATTAACCAGTTTTTTTAAACAAGAGTTTTCGCGTTAAAATACAGCAAAAATTTTGTACGACGCACGCGAGCTGGTAACTATTACAAAAAAAAAAAAAAAAAAAAAAAAAAAAAGAACGATGTACTGTTTACAAAAGTGGTTAATTATATTCGTAGAAGTCGGAAGCTGTGCAATTAATTACATGTCGGAGTTCAAGAATGGAATTAGCAATTAGCATACAGTTTGAGCAATGTCTCTGATGTAATGACTGCACACAGATTAATCTGCAGCTCCGATAGAGAAGTTGGATTTTGGAAATGAACGACTTCCTTCAAACGGTCCCGAAGAAAAAAATCGCACAGATTTAAATACGGTGAGTAAGACGGCCAGTTCATACTCTTGCGGTCAAAGTACCAATCGGTGCTGCAGCGCCACCTGTCTACAAGATTTTACACTAACATAATAAATTGTAAAAAATAAAAAAAAAGAACCGGCTATCACGCCATCATTTGCTGTAAGAATTTAATACTTACTCGTCTATATACTTATAAATCATGAAATGAAGATTCTACTAAAAATAACTAAATGGACACACACATTTGTACGTTCACACTCACTAAATAAACTGAAAAAAAAACTTGTCCGTTTGTAAATGTTTTCCATAAACTAAATTGCGGCTAAATTACAATGAAATAACACAAAATGCATGCACCGTTTATAAGGAAACTTCACTGCCAGTTACATTTTCTATTTATATTTTTATACTTAAAAACAAGTCATTAGAATTAACATTTCAAATTATGAATCATTTTTACATAAAAATAACATTTTTCATAAACTGAATGGTGGTGAAATTAAAGTTTAAAAATTTAAAATACACGCATATCACAGAAGAGAATTCTCGCCGATTACATTTCTATTTATACTTTGTCAACAATTCATTTGCATAAAAACACGTTCAAATTATCAATCATTTTTTTACTTAGAAGGAGCGATTGTTCCATAGGAAAATCGTTCGTTTAAAATAAAAGAAAATTAAAAATTTATAATTCAACTAACAGGCTTGCACAATCAATGCATTTTAGGAAATGAGTACACCGGTAATTATTAAGTGTGAAGACACTTCAAAATGTTGCTTTGAAAATAATCTCTCGGTAATCTTATCTTACAGGAATAATATGTGTATTATTAGTGTCATGAATTTTAAAGGATTCTCCTTTAAAGCGCACAACACAATTGACTCAAAGTGTGCTTATGAAAATCTATAAATGTAATAATATATATTTACTTTTTTAATTTATTAAATGTAAAAAATAAACTCGGTTGAAATGAAGAGAATTTATTTATAAAAGTAAATTTATTAATAAAAGAAAAATGGGGTACAATGTTCCCATGCATCAGAGTTTGGAAGAGGGTAAGGCATTGAGATTCCGCCAATGACACCATGGGCTACTGCTTTCAAGCTTTTGCTGTCTGTTACTACAATAATAAACGTGTTTTGTTAATGCTTAATTTTTACATGCTATTATAAACGTTCCTTTGGAGAACCGTTTAACTATTATAAACGTTCCTTTGGAGATAAGCTCTCGTTCTTGCAACTTTCAAAAAGAAAATTGCTTGTAAATACCTGGACATTAAAATCTTTTTGCTAAAAATTACAAATTTTTATTGCAATTTAATTTACTATCCTAAAGGCGGTTAATAATTATAACTGATTTTTATATAATTTAATTTATAAGAACTTATATAATTAAAATAATTCATAAATTATTGTGAATGACAAACGTTTAATTCCTATCGCAATGCAGCTGCAATGTTGAATGGCCGAGCGAATGAAAGAGAAAATGTAACATAGTTTCTTTTTAAATAATTGCTTGGTAAAAGTTGGCTAAATGTATCTGAATGACTTTGCTGCACTGATTAAGAGGGTAAAGTGTCTGAAATTTAAGGCGTTGATTTGACTCGAATTCAGTCAACGGATGGTGAAGTACTGCATGCACTTTCTCTTTGTATAGTTGTATTCTAAAAGGTGCTTCGCTGCAGTAACATTAAAATTACTGGCAGTTTTCTTATTTATTTAACTGTTGCCGAAATATAAAGAAAAATATTGAAACAATTAATTGAGACTAATATAATATAGGCTGTCTTAGTGAACTACTCAACAGAGTCAGGAATTATTTTTAATATTTAAAATTACACATGAAACCTTTTTCAAGTCCGGGCCAAAGTAGCTTCCTCTTCCGCTGTTGTTGCGATTAAGTTTTGGAAATGACTAATATTAATAAAAACTTTACTTACTGTTGGATACGACTTGCTGACTTCAATATCATTTCCGTACAAGTAACTGTTGCCACTTACTAGTGGGCATTCAATGTTCCCATGTTCGCAAGCATCAGAGTTTGGAAGAGGGTAAGGCATTGAGATTCCGCCAATGACACCATGGGCTACTGCTTTCAAGCTTTTGCTGTCTGTTACTACAATAATAAACGTGTTTTGTTAATGCTTAATTTTTACATATAATTAAGCATTTTTTGAATGGCATATGAATGCTATTCATAATATAGCTCAAAGTATCATCCTATAGGTTGGCGTTCCTATTCGTGATGAAAAATTGTGATTTAGAATTCATTAAATAAAAATTATGTAACAAAAATTCCCGAGCATTTAAACATGCATTTTCAATTATTGTCCTTAAAGTATTGGTATATTCGTAGCGTTGAATATAAGAACGAATTATTTTTAAGTCGAGAACTGCCAGATATTAAGGGGACATGGGACTTTAAAATTGAAAACTGTCATTTCTTAATTTTTAGCCTCAAAGTATACGTAAAGTTGTTTAAAACAAAGGATTACATTTGCATTAATACTAAAAATAAAAATTGTATTTTTATTAAAAAAAATATATATATTAATATCTTGAAGAAAATGCACATTCAATATTTTTCCAAAATTACCCATGCACATCCCAAATTAATAAAAAGTTGTATTTTTTTTACAGTACACTTGTAGTGCATGTATGAACATAATTGTGCATTAAATTTTCAAACAAAGGTTATTTAATAGAGATGTAGGAATTTAAATGTAACAATAGGATGGAAAATTAAAAAAAGCTACATCTCACTTGAATTTATTTTTTATATAAATATTACCCCTGTCACATATAAAAATGAATGCGCAGATATGTTCATACATATATTGCAAGTGTACATTTAAAAAAATTATAGCTTTTTATTAATTTGGAATGCGCATGGGATATTTTAAATAAAAGAATAGGAAGCGTATTTTTTCCAAAAAATATCAATTTTTCATTAAAAAAATTATTTTTTTAATGTTTTGTTCCAATATAGATGCAAACTATTATGTTAGACAACTCTGATTTTGTGTTAAACAACTTTACATATGATTACAAGTAAAATTTCAAAATTGAAAATTTTGAGTATTGAACGTCCTTTGTCCTCTTAATTCATTTAATTTTTTTTCACATCAAGTTTAATCACTATTTTGGTGAAATTTTCCATCTTTTTGTTCTCTCACAATTCAAGTGAATAGCTAAACTCATACACGGAATCGGAGAAGATTTAAAGCATTGCTTGGAAAGGTTTCAATAAATTCAATACTTTCTTGCTAATACGAGATAATATGAATACCAGGTAATAAAATATTTAAGAACAGCATTAATGAATTATACCCTATGCCTAAGGTAAGACTGTCATATTGGATATTTTATCTTTATTTACCTGTCAGACCAATAAAAGGTTATTTTAAAAGAAAAAAAAACGACAGTATAAATAGGCGAATTTGAGTAAAACAAATCAACACAAACATTTCATTCTATACTTAAAAGGGTAAAAAGTATGTTAAAATTAACAGATTTAATGAATGAATAATTTATATTTAATAAATGATTCATTCAATAATCTCATTATTCATTATAATCGTTCATTAATAAATCATTAATCACTTGTGAAAAAAAAAATTCAGTTTTTGGGTTTTGATATGCTTTTTGATATCGTTTTCGGACATTTCGCTAACTAGGATTGTCATGCAACAAATATTTTAGCCTTTGAAATTAACAGAGTTACTTATTTTTAACAATTTACAAACAAATGTGACAGCCAAGATGCTTCCAAATCAAACACCTTACTAAGTTTTCTTTTTTTTTTTTTCTTTTTTTTTTAATGAACTACCCCTTCAAAAAGTCACGAAAAAGTAATATGAATCTTTATTTTAGACTGTCGATCTAGGTATTTTATATTATTCAGAAAACCAATGCAGGAGTGCTTCGGGTTGATTGGTGGATATTTTACTGGAGTGTTGGGCACACTAATATGGCTCTTGTAACGTACGGGGTTAGAATTAAACTTCCCCTATAAACAGGGTTCTACAGCTAAAACTCGGGAACGGTTGACTATGCATGAGGTGCATTCAAGGAATTTCGGGAAAAAAAGTTCAAAAATTGTCCACTACCTAGTGTTTTTTTACATGGAAAACAGCAAATTTTAAAATGCATACGACTCACTCAAAAGTAGAAACCATTTCAACATTTATTAAACAGTACTCGAAAATTTATTAACTAACTTGAGTCGCTTCTTGAGATGAATTTCTAGTGGACAATTTTGGAACTAAATAAAAAAAATTCCTTGAGAGCATCTGTACAGTCTATATGCCGAAGTGGGTGGCAATTGGCTCACCCGTTTCAGAAACGGAACGTTGGTTATAGCTGAAGTTTATTTATAACCACCCTGTATATGTTACAAAGTTAATGTTACTTTTGTGAGTTATGCAAGGGGGGTTGGGGCACAGTGGTCCGCTTTTCTGCTTTTCATTTTTTATCTCATCAAAAAACTAACTATACAGCTCGTTTTTTTCCACAAGACCCATTACACATTTCTCAGCATCCAATATATTTTTTTTCAAAATATTCTGTGCGTAATCTTTTTTTATATTTATTTTTCAAAACAAGGTTGGAGAGTGGACCAAGGTACCCCAAGTCTTGGGTACCTTGGTCCACCTTATGGGGGCGCATTGGACCATGCTATATCAGAATTTTTAGTTATAGCAATATTTGAGAATAAATGTTATCCAATATTGTAATTGGATTATTACTTTTTCTTTCTATAATGAAACATTACTTTATTAGATTTGTAGATCCAGTTAAATTAATTTTCATCAGCAAAAGAAATCCTGAATTGTAAAAAATAAAAAGCAATCACTCTTAGAACAAAGTTATTTGGTAAACATTGAAAAAAAATAAATCTTTGGCATTTATCATTAATAATTTAAAACAAGCAAAGCTGCAGACTCTTGTCTTTTTTTTTTTTTCTTTCTTTTCAATCCTTTTATTTGCTTCATCTTCTAAAATTGCTTCAACATGTGTATCAGTAATAATTCGAAAGAATCCCCCTTTCTGCTTAACTTTTACACTCCCAAGTTTTTTTTAATTGTTAAGTACTTCAGGCTTGTGTATAGTAACTTAAAACGAATAACTGTATGTAAATGTTAACATAACCGTGAAACATAAATAAAATAATATGTAATTGTAGTTAAAAACAAAAAAAAGGCTAAAAAGTTATTTTTTATTACTTGGGGTAGGATGGACCATGTTCCAATGTACCCCAACTCGAGTGAGCCAAGGTATCCCATATTCTTCAATTTCAAACATATAGTAATATTTTTTTTTATCATAAAAACTAAAATAACTGTAAATAATTATTAAATTAATAAATTTACCTTATAACAGAGATACAGTTTAGTACTCCAATCTTAATTAAACAAATGTTAGGAAACAAAGTAGCAGACGTCTGAAAATGACTCAGCCGTGCTAAAATACAACTCAAATAAAAATGGCTTCTTATTACTTTAATATTTAGTTTCTTTATAGGATTTGTGCCACTACTAGGGATATTAGTGGATAATAAAATGAAATAAAATAAAATTATTTCAAAAATAACTGAGACTGGTCCACTGTGTCCCTAGGTCCAACGAGCCCTAACTCCCCCTATATAAATTTATTTATTTTTATATCTCTATAACATCAGACATTTTCAGTGCTCTTGTAAATATTTCCCATAATCTGGATATTTAAACGCATGTTTCGAATGTGTGGTTTTTATACTTGGATTGTTCCTTTCGGAGTGTCTACAGACTGAGTGATTTGGTTTGCTACAAAATTTATGAGCTTCTGGTATGGTATTTTGACATATGAATAGCCTTAGTATCTTAGAGTACCGTGCAACGAAACACCGTTTTATAAGCTTTCTTAAATCGGTGCATTATTCACCATTGTCACTTTAAGACGTATTAAGTTTTTGATTTTTAAATCTAAATTCCGATCTTTTTTTTTTTTCAAAATAAGACTAACGAATCCTAACGCATGAAAATAATTTTGCCTGTCGGTCCTCGTCCTCGTATTGTGCTATTTACTTCTGCTGGGTAAAAATAAGAGCTAGACTTAACATGTCGAGGAACTGTTAGGAATAGCTCCAATTTTATTATTTTTCCTACTTACGTGATTCAAATGACAATCCATAAGCGTATGATTCACCACGTTTCAATTCGCATACGTCACTGTCTTCACAACCACTTAGGTAGACGTCAGTAACTTTGCCTGTTTTGGATCCTATAAAAAAAATGTAGAAATAAATAATGCATAGAAAGTAGTACATATTTTCAATTAAAATTTTACTCTCAATAGATACTCAAAAATACTACTAAAATTTTTGGGATGGCTTATGCATAAGTACACAGAATTGTGAAGGTCGTTTACAAATTCAATACTTCAGAAACTGAAAAAGTAATCTGATATTCTAAAACGGAAAAACTGAAGATCTTTTACTGTCTTACGCTGTATTTTACAATTTGTTCAAATAAGTACAATTAGAGGTACGGAATTTTCGCAAATAAAAATTCAAATTTTCGCAGAAAAAAAAAACGAAATTCTGAAATTTCAGCAAAATTCCCATAACTACTTATAAAAGATTTTTATACACTTAAAATTTATACTCAATGTTAATTAAAAGCAACATTGTTGTCATTCCAACGTTTTACTAGTTTAGAGTTGTTCTTGTCATTTCAACGTTTTACTAGTTTTGAGTTGTTCTTCTGTCCGTAACGACGACGCCTTGATTTCTAAAAAAGCGATCTGCGTCTGAGCTATCAGTAGGCTTCAAATGCTCTCTAAAGCTGCTTCAGAAAAGGTTTGGAAAGGGCATTTATTAGCTCACAACATGTCTTTAACTTCTGGATCTATCGTTGTTCATTGATTGTAGCATTAAGCGATGAAAGTGGTATACCCCCCAATGAGCTCATTTTTAATAAGTACTCTGAAGGAAGCAATTTTTGAAAAGCTTTCGCGTAATATTATTTTAAGTAGTCGTAATTGTAGCCACGGATGGGCAAATTATTTACCAATGTGAAAATAGCCTTCATTTATTGTATTTATTTTCACGCGTAAGGGACCACATCTGAAGTTTTTTCAGATGTGGCTTTTAACATTTTGTTTAGATCCAAATGCCCTAACTTTGTTGCTCAAGAGTTGCTTAGCCTTCTAATTTGTTCTACAAATAGTGAGCAACTGGCTAACTAGAATTTTCTAATTCGTTTATAAATTTTATTGATTTTGCGAACATCTCTACTATATTTGAATATTGAGTTTATTTGAATATTGAGTTTACGTTTGAAAAATTCATCGACATTTAATTTCTAAAAAAAAAAAAAGAAAAGAAAGAAAAGAAAAAAAAAAGAAGATAATTTTGCATTTCCTGACAAAGAAATTTTCGCATAAATTCACATTTGTTCACAAATTGCTTATATCTCGCATCTATTCCAAATATAAGAAAATTTCGCATAATTCACATGTATTTCGCAGAAAGGAAAATTCCGTACCTCCTAAGTATAATATAAAAAAATGCATCGCAAGTTTTGTACTTGAAGGAAAGTTTGTTATATTTTTACAAATAAATATATTTTTTAATGAGTTAATACGTTTAATCTGTTAGGAGAAAATATTTTTTTCAGGGCATTGCCCATTTAGCCACTTATTATCAGACACAAGATATTATGAGTTTTAGGTGGGCAAAAATTGCCACATTTAGTACATTAGCTCTTTCGGGCCCGAATTTTGAATAGAGCAGGAAAAATAAATAAATGAGTGGTATAGATGTGCTGCACTTTAAGTATCTTAAATATGAAATATTATAACATTCAGCCAAATACCAAACTAATTAAAAAGTATTCTAATAGGACATGAGGCCATAATTGAGCAAAATGAGAAACAAAATTACAGTTCTTTTATATGAAACCTTTTGAAACAATTTATTTGTGCGTGAAAACATGAGAATACTGCGCACTTTTCATGCATTTTGATGGCACGAATTCATTCATGCATTTAACTTTTGGCTTCAAGTAGCTTGGCACGTCCATTGTCGTATCTGCTGGAGATTTTCTGCCATCTACAGAGCGAAAATAGAAACGTTCTTGAATATATTATTAGTAGGACACTAGGTTTTGGTGTTAAAATTCTTGGAAATGAAGATTATTAAGTAATAGACACATGTGTTCTAATATTAGGACATCGGGGTCGAAGGGGTTAAATATACTGTATGATAATGTTATATATTATTAAATAGATACTCAATAAATTTAATTGCAGGCTGAATTCTGCATGGAAACTATTTTCTTGAGAGCAACTAACCAATATTTCTAATAACCGTATCATTTATACGAGGAGCAAAACATAAAAGTTTTATTATTATTATTTTACAAGATATTAAGTGAAATTTTCAGTTATTCGAAATGATTGCCATGCATATTTTTTTTTGCTATTAAAGTTCTCAATTTAAAATTTATACTTAAAACTGCGTAATAAGTACTAAAACCCCCCAAAAATATCCAGATAAAGCATCTATTAAAAATATTTATTTGCAGCTTTCCGTTACTGACATCACAATTAAATATCTGAAATTCATCAGGATAAGCACCTAAACAAACATAATAAAAATCCTAAATCAAAGTTTTCCGGAAGTAGAATGGTTGCAGTTTGTGCGACAAATGAATACTTGAGCTTCCATTAACGATTTACTAAAGAAATTCCAAAAGGATTGTTTACAATCAGATTAGAATTCTTCAATTTTACTTACCGCAATCGGTGTATTTTAAAGTAAATGCGCACGATGCCATTGAGAAGGCGAGAAAAACCGTCAAATAATGCATTCTAACTAGAATTTCTAACTCCACGCAGATTCCAAGAAAAAGAGAATGATACATCCAGGAAACTAAAGCATTTTTATATAAAATATCAATAGCCCGCATCTCAGCAATTAACACAATCGTAAATATAAGAGGTCAAATAAACGCAAGTTTAGATAACATAAGGTTGCCCTCATAGACCCGCAATTGATTTTCTGAAAGACAAAAATAAATTGAAATACTGAAAGAAAATTGAGAGTTTAAGTCATATTATATAAAGCTATTTTTCATAGTACTTCTCAAGAAATATATTAATGAAACATTTGTTTAATACATTTTTTAATGCAGTATAATCTATAGTTCTGCCTGCAGTCTTCTACAGGACAAAAGTTTTGAATTTTTTTTTTAAAATTAATAATATGAAAGTGAGTAGCGTTTTATCTTCAAAATGCTTTAAAAAGCTGTTCCTTTCTATCAAACTGGATGAACCGAGTGATCACAATTTTAAAATATAGGTTGGGCTTTTTTATTTTCTTTTCTACTTTCCCAAGAGATGTGGGGATGAACACCTTGTGTTTTCGCGGAAAGTTGACCCATAATTAAGTCTCTACTTTCAATTAGCCTGCGGAGCTGTCTGTCGCCAAACTTTGTTAATTATTTTCGAATTCTTTCCGAATGAAAGTGACTCTACTCGGTGTGCACTTTATTGAAACAGAAGGCCCAATTACTGTATAGGCTCCACATTCTATGACTTTCTATGCTTTGAAGTATTCGCGGGAGATTACTCTTTAATCATAACTGTCGGTCATTTTGACTACTTGTCATCTATTTTAAAAGTTTATCGAAGCAGAATTGACACTTAATCAACCTGTTCATTAATCACTCTACGCCTTATTTATTTGATGGTACGTGAAATCTTATGAGACACCGCGATTAAATAACAAATTATCGATTCATTGCTCTTTAGCCGGTTTCAGGTTTTTAAAATTAAGTAAGGTTCCTTTGGAAATGTTGATTGTATTAGACAAGTTATCAATGTTGATTTTATTAGGCAAGTTATCAGTGAGATGTTGATTTTATTAGGCAAGTTATCAGTGAGAGAGGTTTCTGTTTTTTGAGCAATTATTGAAAGCAATTTCAGAAAACATTCATTTAGACTTCCCTGGTTTAAAAAAAAAAGATAAAAAATATTTTACTGTGTAATAATAATTATATCTATCAAAATTCTGTTTTACTTTGTACTATACACACATGGCCCTTGTCGTATAGTAAGACGATGTGAAGTCCCCCCCCCCCCCCTACCCTAACAATAGCACTTTCTATTCCGCTTGGAATAATTGGAAAGTTGGTTGGCAAACTCTAAAAAAATATTCTAATAAAACTATAGATAATCGACTTTTTTTTTCGGATAGACATCACAAAATTCTAACTTAATTTAATTTGGGACACAAAGGGTTATTTTTCCAAAAAATAAGTTTGAAACTTTTTTATGTAGCATTGGAAACATCTCATATTAAGTAATGTTTTTAAATACATCTCATATTAAATTAATTACTAAAGTATAGGCCCTGCGATAAGACCTCGTTGGGCACTTATCGCTGACTTATTTTCCTATCAGGGTAATAGCCTAAGCTTACAGTTTCATATTTTGCTTACAACTGAACTTTAGCTTACAATTTGATACCAGGCCCGCCGAAATAAAATCCTGGCTACGCTACTGTGCCCTATTAAGCAATTTTACTGATGGGACTTTAAAGTCCCGTCGAGACATAAAGGGTTAAAAGGAAATATCGTTGAGACTTATAAAAAAAAACAACGATATTTTCTAATTGTGGTAGATTAGAAATAATTCTAAAACAAGTTAAAAATCTTGTAAATCATTCTTTTCTTTCAATCCAAACCTGGTAGATTTGACAAAATTACAAACTTAGTCGAAATTCTTTAAATAAAAGCTATCAAATCGTTTCTGTTCCTGGTAGATTTGGCAAAACCCACTGGGTAATGCTTTTAAATAAGTCTGTAAAAATTGATACTTCACTTGGCAGTTTAAAGAACTCTCCTCTCTAAAAAATGTCTTGGCAATGACTTTGGCAATACATATGGATTCTAATGATTTACACAGGGTTTTCCTAAACTAATGGTATCGCTAGCCATACACGGTTGAAAACGTCGTTTTCATTTAGCTGCTAATAATCCCTTTGGAAAAAGCGCTGAAATAATTTCCGACCCTTGTTCGTCAAAACTAACGTATCTGACAAAAAACACATGACTAAAATGGATAGTTTAAAACGCTATTTCAATTCATGGATGAGATTTTTGAAGACCAGCCCATTGCTCATGAAACTTTGTTAATTAGACGAATACTTCATCACTTTTCCCCGAAGCGATTATTAACAGGTGAGTGAAAACAACGTTTTTGACCCCACATTGCTATGTGATTCTAATTCCATATTATGTGTCCTAACTCCCCCTAAATTTTGTACCAATAGTTACAGGACACCCTTCATAGTCTGGAAAACAATAGTATTAATCGTAAAACAAAATGATTGTTTTAGAGAGTTTATCAAAAAAAAATCTGGAGTGACTCCACTCGACTTTCCGAACACTTACGACTAAGATTATTACCAAGCATTTAAATAAATTTTAATCGATGAAACATTCAAACATATATACCAAATGGAAGCTCCATCGAATGCACCGTTTAAACGCTAGCGCACTTTCAAAAATTTCTTCCCATATACCATAATGTAAAAGAAATCTTCGTCGTAGCCCTGTAGAAAAACTATAAGTCCTATACACACCAAAATCAACACCGGTCTTGCGACGGTGTGTAATAACATATGGGCCCAATTTGAGCTCAATCGAATGGACCATTTAAACGCTAGTGCGCTTTCAAGAATTCCCCCCCCCCCCATGGGCCATAATGTAAAAGAAATTTTTGTCGTAGCCCTGTAGAAAAACTATAAGTCCTATACGCACCAAAATCAATACCGGTCTCTCGACGGTGGTTTATAACATATGTACCCAATTTGAGCTCAATCGAATGCACCATTTAAGCGCTAGCGCGCTTTCAAGAATTCCCCCCCATGGGCCATAATGTAAAAGAAATTTTTCTCGTAGCCCCGTAGAAAAACTGTAAGTCCTATTAATACCAAAATCAACGCCGGTCTTGCGACGGTGGTTTATAACATATATACCCAATTTGAGCTCAACCGAATGTACCATTTAAACGCTAGCGCACTTTCAAGAATTTCCCCCGTAGGCCGTAATGTAAAAGAAATCTTTGTCGTTGCCCTGTAGAAAAACTCCTAAGTCCTGTCCCTCTCTGGTCCCTCTTTAAGTCCTATACACACCAAAATGAATATTGGTCTTGCGACGGTGGTTTATAATATATGTACCCAATTTGATATCAATCGAATGCCCCGTTTAGGAGCTATCGTATTCACACACACACACACACACACACACACACACATACACACGCACATACATACGTACATCTCGTAAAAATAGCATAAATCAATTCAGAAGACCTCAAAACGTGTCCATACACCCAAATCTCGAAGTCGAATTTTTTTCATGATTACAATACTTTCCTTACAGGGTACATTTTCGGAAAGTAATAATCATAGCACATCGGTCTATTTCAACTTTTAGGTGAAGTAGTGCGAACTGCTCTAGCAAGTTATTAACCTGACTTTGGACCACTAACGGTTAAGAAGAATAATGTTCGTAAAATATTCACACGCAAATCAATTTCTGAAACAAAATTTTTCATAAAATCAGTACTATTAAAAAAAATGTTTTTAGAGATTGTTAAGAATTTAACTTGCAAGAATTTAAACAAATTACCTACTTTTAGAAATTGAGAGGTTTAAGTTTACCTTATTTTATATATATTTTATTATATGAGCTGAACTACTTGCCCACGAGAACCGCATGCGGCTCGCGAACCGTGCTATGGCCAACCCTGGGCTACACAATCCCAGCAATAACAAAATTATGTATTTATGTAATCATCGGTTTTTTTTCGTAATTTGTGTTTGATTCCTGAAATGTTATCATCAGACGTGATTTTTTTGCCTTCGAGAGCCATTGAAAAATGGTTTAAGTCAGCACAAACGTTTATTTTAATATCTCCGACACTTTTTAGGATAATTTGACCAAATTTTGTCCATCGCCTAATATATGGGACACATTTTACAAACTAAAATAGTCTTGTACGGGGGAGGGGGTGTATAAAAATTTAACTTTTGTATTTATTTAGATTTAATTTCCAGCAAATTTTAATCGATAACTCATAATTATGTACCTTTACATAACTTAGTAAGTTATTGTAGATGTTTATGATCAATATTTAGGCAACAAAAGCCTAGGTCAGAATTTTTAGGACACCTGGTATATATATATATATATATATATATATATATATATATATAATGAAATTTTACAACTAAGCATTTAAAATAGGTATTTTCCTGGGTTACTTCCTCCCCCCCCCCCCAATTTATGAAATCAGTTTTAAAATGTTAGAGCTTATGTAGATACATCGAAGTCATAGTTTGAAAAACTGCGAACAGGGCTTAGCTTTTTGTTGGACTATGCAAATTATGCTAGAAACTTGATGTTAAAAGAATGTTTTATCACAAAATTATCATGTTCTTTATTAAAAGAATGATTTATCACAAAATTATCATGTTAAAAAAAGAATAAACCCATAGTACCCATAAAATATTTAGACAAAAAAAATATGATAAACATACAAGTCGTGTTGGCCAGTAAACACTCTAAAAAAAAGAAACAGTTAAAAAACTGTTACTCTTCCAAAAGGAAATATCAAACTACCATTGCTTAGTTGCTTTTTACCATAGATTTAGGAATACCTAGAATGCTCATCCAATGTTCCTAATCGGGTGCTTTTTGTTGCCAAAAACGCACTCTATTTCTGCCACTATCATGGCTGCCGTCGATGTAAAATAGAACATTCATTGCATTACTTCAGAAAAATAAATAAGTTCGAGGGAAAATATTTCGATACGGGTACTTTTTTAAATACAGATCGTTCTAAAATGATTGAAAATACTATTATCATTTAAGTTATTGCCATTCTGCGCATGTGCATGCCACTATCGTGGCTACCGTTTGGAGGCAACAAGTTTTCTCTCGTTATGCTCAATCTAGACATTCCTATATCTTTGCTTTTACGAGAAGACGTTTGTTAACTCTTTCCAAAGTAAGCCTTATCACATTTTTCAGCTTTTATTGAGAGTGATGGTTAATTTTGGAACGGTTGTTAAATTTCAGTTAGATGAAACATCGACAACGTTTCTGCAGCGTATGAGTCACATGGGTGAAAAATGTGCATAACGCTTTGTCACCCTTTATCATTTTGTGCACCTCTCATTATTATCTGGTGCGTAGACGTAGGAAGATGGAATTATGGAAGTGAAACATTCATGAAAAGCATGAATGTTATAAATATGTGGCTAGAATGTCTACCACTGGACGTGAAGTGGTTAGGGAAGATCACGATACGTTCCTGAGACAAACAAAAGCTTTCCAGTTGCTTTCTTTGATGAAAAATGAATGAAACCGACGCTATGAAAAAGAAAGAAAAGGATTCAAAAGGAGAGAGTAATGATTAAATTTGGAACGGTTGTTAAATTTCAGTTAGATGAAACATCGACGACGTTTCTGCAGCGTATGAGTCACATGGGTGAAAAATGTGCATAGCGCTTTGTCACCCTTTATCATTTTGCGCACCTCTGATTATTATCTGGTGAATAGACGTAGGGAGATGGAATTATGGAAGTGAAACATTCATGAAAAGTATGAATGTTATAAATATGTGGCTAGAATGTCGACCACTGGACGTGAGGTGGTTAGGGAAGATCACGATACGCTCCTGAGACAAACAAAAGCTTTCCAGTTGCTTTCTTTGATGAAAAATGAATGAAACCGACGCTATGAAAAAGAAAGAAAAGGATTCAAAAGGAGAGAGTAATGGTTAAATTTGGAACGGCTGTTAAATTTCAGTTAGATGAAACATCGACAACGTTTCTGCAGCGTATGAGTCACATGGGTGAAAAATGTGCATAACGCTTTGTCACCCTTTATCATTTTGCGCACCTCTCATTATTATCTGGTGCGTAGACGTAGGAAGATGGAATTATGGAAGTGAAACATTCATGAAAAGCATGAATGTTATAAATATGTGGCTAGAATGTCTACCACTGGACGTGAAGTGGTTAGGGAAGATCACGATACACTCCTGAGACAAACAAAAGCTTTCCAGTCGCTTTCTTTGATGAAAAATGAATGAAACCGACGCTATGAAAAAGAAAGAAAAGGATTCAAAAGGAGAGAAAAATATTTTTATTTTGTTTGTGTCCGAAAAAAGAGAGACATTTTTTTAATTTGAATTATATTTGAGCGTGAACAGGAGCTCCACGAATTCAGCGAAATACTGTATACTGAAAAATCTCTTCTTAAAATTTGAATTAATTTTAATTATGCAGCTATTTTGCTCAGTCAAGAGATTTGGAAATATCACTGTTTGGAATATATTTTGGGCGTTGTTAAGGATTCTTTGCATGTGTTACGAGATGAGTGAAATTCATTGTGACAGATCTTTACTTCGTTTATTTATTCCGAAATTCCTGGATTTAATCTGCAGATGCGTTAGCATGCAGCAAAAATATAAGTTACCTTAACAGCTTTTAAAAGGCGTTCATATCTCTCTAATCAATCTTCCTGAAGCTAAGCGCAATCTCATAAAAGATAATAAATTACAACTTCTCTATATTCATTTAAGAACATTTATGTTTTGTTTGCTCGGGAAAATTAGAAATCCCCCATCCGTTTCCTAATAATACTAGAGGAACCACTTAAAAGCCATAAGTATCCACTAATAAGTAAAGTAAGTATTCAGGTATAGACTAATGTTCATTAAGTAGGAAATGAAAAATATTTATTATGGAATAATTTGTCTTGTGACTACTAATTATCCATTAATCTTTCCCGTGCGAGGGAATAAAACACACTCCCTTTGTTGTAATAAGCACAGAAGTCGCTGTTTTGATGAATCGCGTTAATAAGTTGAAACTGTTTTGTATGGGAGCTATTCCTATTATTTACTTACTTGAGAGGTAAAGAGAATATTATTAAATGTACTATGTTTCTCTCAGTAAGCCTTATACTATGTACTGAGAATTCATTAGTGTTGCTTTAATAGCATTTCAGTTGGATTTCTTTAAAAAAAAAGTTTTCTTTATGAATCAGAAGCGTTATTAGAGCCGTGAAAATGGTACTAAAAATACGTAGTATGAAGAATTCCCAAATGATTTATAATATATCTCTTGAAAATGATAATCAGCACCGATTTATTGCTCATAATACAGTCTGTGCATAGTTAATTTCCTTTTGAGAGCAGAATAAAGCAAAAAGTAATGATCAGAAAGCTACCAGATTTGAAATCTTTAATGCGACGAAGGTGAGAGATTTCTCTGGGAAAAATTTGGTTCAGAAAATCACCGCCAGAGGGCGTTGCTCAATGTTATATTTGATCCTATGCAAATTCTTTACAACCTCTTCACTGTCCTTCGCGCTTGAGAATTACTTAGCAACTCTTTTACCAAAACAACGATTCGGAACCTGCGGTTTTGCACCTACATCTGACCTTAAACGAATTTCAAAAGGTTCAATGACTACTATAGGGCTAGGGGAAATTATGGCAAAATTTGAAACAGCAGGATTGTAGAATTCATTTTATGCATTTGTCAGCTTTGTACTCATTGAAGCATTGTAAAACGTCATCTGGTAATGATTTTTTTAACTACACGCCAAAAGTGTTGTGTTGAATTTAACAAAACTTGCCTGGTTAAGTAGTTTGGTGGCTTTATTTTGTTGATTTAACAAAAGTTTCCTTGATTCAATCAAACTGATTTAACAAAACGCTTTGAATTCTGACAAAACTTTTCTGTTAGAAGCTCAGAACGAATGAAATTTACGCATGCGTCATGGGCATGCGCAGGACTCTGAAAGACTGATCCAGACCTGCCCATACGGAAGAGGAAGGATGCCAATACATCCAAAATTTAATAACATCAAACACAAAAATAAATTGGCTTTTTCCTCAGTTTGTTGAAAATTTCAGAGGTAAACCTAATTAGTTTTCTATTTATAAATATTTAGATTTTTATTTTAGTATTTTTACAAGTTTCTACAGATTTAGCTTAAAGCCACCAAGTGTCCGTTAGACTAACTTAGTTAAAACAATCAGAATCACTTTTCCACAATGCAACGGGCAGCAAGGATGTAAAAAATCTTGGTCCGTAAGAATGATTATTTATGTGTAGGCTCGATGTAAAAATTCTTGCATATAGGCTAAGCTAGACAGTACCAAATTATAAATTTTTTGAATGCATTTCGAAAATATTTTTGTTGTTTAAATTTTAAAGCGGTACACATATTTTTAAAATCCATATCATTTTTTTATGTAGCAAACAGTTTAATTCAGCTTCCACGCCGGAAAGAAAATCACTTACAGTTTTAGCACTTTATTTTTTTTTTTTACATTCTTTCTAAGAAATAACATTCATTTTCCAAATGAAACATTCCGGTGATAAAAATGCTTATATTACTTATAATGCTATATAATGCTTATATGATGCTTTATTAGCTTTGTATTACATTTGTAAAAGCGGTTAAGTTCTGCTAGATAAGTGATTGTGTACGAAATAAAATAACTGGATCTTTTGGCACTCTAAAACACAGCTTTAAAATAGCTGACGCTAATACCCCACTTCTCGTTTTCACAGAAATCTTGATCATTATCAAATAAACTAGATTTCTCGTTATAAAGGAAAGTTTGAGAAAATATGCATATTTATTTTATTTATCACGAAGCCGAAAGCAATTTCTGATTACCTTACTCAGTTTTCGCATGAAGGAAAAAAAAATTGCCGTTGAATTACTTTTATTTAACTTTTTAAATATGTAAAAATACTAAAATAAAAATGTTAATTTTGATGAATAAATAAATTATTTAGTCTTATCTCTGAAACTTTCAATCAACTATATGTAGGTTAAAAAATTTAACGGTAAAAACAGAAAATAATTTTGTTAAATGAGCCAGCACGACACCAGTTAAAAGAAATTTTTTTAATTCAAACAAATAATCTGGTTGATAAACCATTTAAACAAATAGTTTGGCTAAATTAGCAAATCATTTGGTTATATTCCAACCAGATTGTTTGGTTAAATTGACAAAATACTTTGTTGAAATAACCAAATAATTTTAACAAAACGATTTTGTTAATTCAACAAAAAATTTGTTGGCGCAATTTCAACAACATAATTTTGGTGATTTAACAAAAGTGATTTAACAGTGCATCCTGGGAAAGGAAGGTGACCCAGGAATCTTTCTACCCCGCATTTTTGTGCATGTAAACAGGCTTATTAAAGTTTTCTGTAAATTGTGACATAGCTTTTGCTCTACGTAGCTCGGTAATAAGAGAACTTAGAATTATGTACTTAATCTACTTTGACACTCGCAAGCTTTTAAATTGGGTCTGAAAAATCTGCGTAGAAATTTGTATTCATTTTCAAATCTCATTCCATTTCCCCATCTCTCTTTCCTCTATCTCTCTTAGAATTTTTGTTTTCACAGGTTAAGAGGTTTCAATTTTTAATTTTATCAGGCGACGATGCTGATTTTATTAAGCGGCGATATTTATATTGATATTTGACTCTTTTTGACGATTAGATCAGATTAAGCGATTGATTCTTTTTTTTTTAACCAGTGATTTTATTAAGCGGCAGGTAACTGTATTTGTTCGCGCATCACGCATAAACCACTGAAGCGGATTAAATGGAATTTAGCATCATGGTAGACAGTCACTTAACTTAAACTATCGGTGTCAAAATATTTAAAATTTTTAAAATAAATTTTGAGATTTTGTGAAAATCATGTAAATGTTTGCTCTCGCATCTCTTAAAAACGGCTCAAGAAATTTTTTCAAACAGTTAAAAACTGAAATAGTACCAGTCAAATAAAAAAAAATTAATAAATTAAAAAATTTGTTCAAAAATTGCATTTGTTCCTTATCTCCCCCCCCTTTTTCTTTGGGGTGGGGAAAAGCATCATTTTTTGCAGGTAATATGATAGTTGGCTATTCAATTTAAACAAAATAAAAACAGTTTTTCTTTTAAAAATTTTTACTTTTAATAAAAAGTTAATTTTTTTTTCTAAAATTTTAAGACTTTTTTAGATTTTGTGAGAATTGCACCAAGTTTTTTAAGACATAATATCAAAATATCGACAGTTTTTAAAAATAATTAGTTACAAGCGAGGAGATTGATAGACTTGAATAATAATGTTTAAATTCTTTCAAATTCAATTTTTTTTTTTTTGAGAAAATTGTGCCTGACAGGACCGCCACGTGAAAGCGGCGTTGTTATAGAATGTGGCTACTGAATTTACAAATGCTGGCTTTAAATTTTCTACAAATTAGAAAAATATTTTTGGGGGTATGACGTAAACTGTGAAAAGTCATAAGTAAAACATCTAAATACAATCAAATAAAACGTTAGTCTTGAATATAGACTGCTTGCTATTAAGAGTATTTTCCATATATTCTGTTTTCAATTTAATATTAAGTTACAGTATCTTTTGTAAATTTAAATGACCTCTTGGCGTCAGAAGCTCATTCCACGGAAAGAAAATGTTAATTTTGAAAAAAAAAAAATATTTTGTGTTTTGACAATTTGACTCAGCAATTTGTAACACTCTAACCCCTGTAATCTATTAACAATATACAGAAGTTATTACTTTGCTTTCTATATTTTTGCCAGTATACTAATTCCAATTAATATTCCTAGAATGCAAACAAAAATTCAAGCTTTTTTTAAAAAAATCTGCATTACACACTAACCCGCCAACGAAGGGTATTTCAGATAATAAAATTATAAATGTAAGAAAGTGAAAACGCAATGCCTCAAAAATAATTTCGTTTCTAATTTTACAGGTCTCACAATAAATACTTTATTTGAATACTGTTATCAATCAATGCTTAAGCATGCACAGTAGTATACTTTGATCACGTACAATTTCTATTACATGTTAAGCCCTGGTGGTATAGATAATTTTAAGAAGAAGGAGCCTGTAATTACACGGTATACAAAAAAGAGCCTAGACGTCATAATCCAACATGTCTGACTTTGTCGGATTCAAAACGAATTCTCATTTATTTAGATTGAATGTATGCCGAGAACAGTTCTGCCTTCCTATGAGTATCTAATTATAAGTAATTAATTTCTTCACGGCTCAAATGCATTTTGAATTATCTTTTGGCATGAGGCACGCTTTTTAACTCGAGGTTATCATTTCTAATCTTGGACTGGAGCAAATGGTTTGTCGTTACTCATCGTCATCAGTTAAAAACGTGTTCAACTTCTAGCACACGAGCACTTAAGCCTGCGGTTGTTTATGCGTTAATAAGTTTTCTGAAACCTAGAAAGTGAGATTTAACTGTCGTAGTAAGGAATAGAGAGGAAATTGGAAGTGCTGAGCACTTAAATTGAATGATTTCAAGTTCCGCAGGTTTTTAAGGCATAAGAAACTTGTTAATTATTCAATCTACAGACTTTTCCCTCGTACATATTGGCCTTAATCCCACAGCAATAACATCCAATCTACAGATTTCAACTTTCTGTACTAAAATATTTCCGAACTCAAAGCAGAAATCATCATTTTTCCCTTGTTTCTATATGCAGAGTATTATATCATTAAATGATCTGACTATGGATTTTCCAATTTTTATTACTATGAAAAAATAACTCACAAACTGTACAGTTTGCGTTTGAAAATAAAAAAAATTAAAATAAAGAATAATATATATTTTTTAAATATAAAATACAATGTTAAAGAGAAAAAATTTGGTTCACAGCTTTTGACGCATTGATTTGTGTAAGTATGTCTATAGTATGGAAAGGGTGTTTATTGAAGTAGAATTTAGTGGGGGAAAATGCATCTTAGCCGCTCAGAGGATTTTTTACTTGATACGTAATTTTGGTGCTACCAAGTAAATGCCGATGGAAACAATCTGGGGGGGGGGGGGAAATATGTTTCTTAATAACATTTTTAGCATTTTTATCATTTAACACATTATATCCCCGCTGAAGAGTCTTACTAAAATAAGTTACTTTCGAAATGACTTAAAATGCTTTTATGTTTCGTGATTTATTATAAAAAGCGCTTAAAAGCTGGCCTTGTTATGTAGAGGTTCTTATACATTTATGACAGGCATAAAAGTAATGTCGAAAGAAATTAATTTCGATACCTAACATAAGGGATTAAAGCTTTACAGCTTTCGCTAAGATGAAAGGATTTAGTTTATAAAAGCGGAGGAGTTGTTTAATGTATTACATTGATAGTATGGATATTTTTACATAATTCAATTATTTTTTATGTTATATGAGTTAAGAAGTGGGCCTTGATGCATAGTAATTAATAAACATTTTTTTTTAGTGCATTGGGTAGTTTAGTTTTAAGCTTTTCTGTTCCTGGTCGATAGTATAGAAAGTATATATTTAGGAAAAAAGAGGTCTCTAAATAATAATTACTTAACAAAAAAACACTAAAATTGGCTTCAAATAATCTCAAGAACCCTTTTTTTTTTTAGTTGAACTCTTTTTTTTTTCTCGGGAATTGTGTATTAAATATTCCTAAACAATTAATTACGATAACCCTTCATAACTTCCTCTCATCTGTATATTTAAAAGTTCTTTTTATCTCTCTTTTGCTTATCTTTTATAGCATATTTGAAAAATTTTTATTCCAACGTTGTCAATTATGTTGGAATTAATGTTAATATTTCATGTATTTAATTCATCATCTTGTTTCCTTTCTGTTTCAACTTTCTTTATACAATCTGTTTTTCAGATAAATTTATCCTTTCGAAATAATTTCTGTTTTGGTATATTTCGTAAATTTGTTTAGACAACACATGTGAACCTGTTTGGTGTACAAGAGTTACCATTTCCGTATGTCGTAACGAAAGACAAAATTCTATATCGGTATTAATTTCTATGGCATCTGTAAACTTAGAAAGAGAAAAAAAAAATATTTTGGAATTTCAAATCGGCTCATCTTAAATAGTGCCTGTTTTAAATCCGTAGCGACAAAATATTACCTAAATTAGTTTTTAGTAATTATGTTTATAAAATGGAACACCAGTATCGTCTTTCAACTGAAGGACTAGCAATTAAACTGGTTCATTACTTTAAATTGGTCTCTTTTAGTTGTTTTATTTTACCTGATAGAAGACACTGAAACTGAAAAAAAAAATTACAAAGGAAATACCCGCCTTTATTTGTTTCATTTGAAATTAAAGGTATCCTTAAGCTATAGACGATTTTAAACGTCTCAAGGTTTTTAAGCCTTAGTTTTGAAAAAACCTTACTCTTGGTTAAGCCAGAGGCTCTTAAATGCAAGTATAGTAATGAAATTTTTCAAATTTGAAAACATAATACAGAGCTGAAAAGATGAAAATTTTAAAAATAAATTTCCTTTCGAATTAACAAAATTTTAAAACTGTACATATTGAGGTTTTACGTTAATAATTATATCTTAACCATTTAAAACAGGAAAAATGTAACAAAACACCGAAGAGTATAAGAATTTCTTACGCACTAGTCATAATATTACTTTCACTGGTGCCTTTGTAATTGCAGTCTACTGCTGTAGCAATTAACAAATGAACAATTGAAAAAAAATTTCGTCTTTTAGTCAGATATTTTTTTAAGTGTTTGGAGACTATGCATGTTGTGTAAGTAATAAGTGTTTTTATTATAAAGTTGCCGTTGAAAGAAAATAAATCCAAATCTTAAAGAAATCTACTACACGGCTTTGAATTCAGAATAAATTGATGTTTTACTTTAACAATCAAAAGAAGTTTTATATTAAATTTTATAAATATTCATGCATAATTTAATAATTTGAAAAAAACAAAATATGTAGATTTTGATAATTTGAAAAAAGAAAAAAATGTCGATTTTGATAGTTTGAAAAAAAAAACAAAATATGCACATTTTAAGAATTTGAGAAAAACAAAATATACAGATTTTAATAGGAAAAACTTTGTTCCTTTATACTCGCATTAACGAGAAAATAATTAGTTCTGAGGCAATTTTGAGCCGTCCAGGTGGTGTAGTGGTCAACGCGCTATTCTACTGCACCTGGGTCTAGGTTCGAAACCTGGTATGGCCTTGGGTATTTGTGCTGCCCTTGTTAGGTGTTGCGATGGCCTCCCGTTGGGTGCCCATTCACAAATGATCATCACTGGCGGCTCGTGATCCATTTCAGAGGGAGGCCTTATATATATATATATTTTTTTTTTTTTTTTTCTGGAAAAGGCAAAGCATAAACCTAGCTTTTGTAGATCAGTTTTTGTAAACAAAGTTTTGTAAACTTCTATTCGTCTTTTTTTAGACTAAATTTTTCAATAACGTTTTCATTGAAATCTGGACTTTCTCGAATAATATCTATGTCAACGGAGAGAGTAGCAAGTGAACTTTGAAAAAAATCTGGCTGATAGTGTGCCCAAGTATTTTATTCACTAATTGTGAATGAACTTAAAAAATTGCAGACATAGTTTAATGTCCTTAAATATATTTAATATTTGACAAATACATTGACCTATAACAATTCTTATTCAAAAAGTATTTTCATAGTAATTGCCAAATCAAAAACTGAAAAAAATAGTAAAAGAAATTGTTTTAAACAAACGTAACAAAAAAAAAAAAAAATGTAGCTTTTAAAGATTATTTATTTCGTAATGCCACAGTGAATTTGTAGAAGTATCTTTTCTTCAAAGTTGAGGTATACAAACTCAGAATGAAAATCCTCATAAATAACTGTTACTTCTAAGTACCCGTTTTTTAAAGACCATTTTAAAGAAATTGCATTAAAACTATTGCAGTGGATACCTTTCTTGCTTTATATTGTTACAAGTTTTGCACTGAAAGGTTCATGGAATAATATAAATTAACACGTAAACACACAAAAATAATCATTTACGAAACTATAAATTTGAGAAGTTATCATTACACGTTTATTCGAAGATGTCTCAAACGCCAAGCTACTTTACAGTTTTCAGCACAACAGTGACAAACGGCCTACAAAAACTTCTCTATTTTTTGTTATTCTATTATCTTTTGTCTTCTATTATTGACAAAAACTTCTATTTTTTTAGAAGTAATAAATAACAGAAAAATCGCCAAATTAGCCAAACAATAGGTGACTTAGAGATCAAAATTTCCGCTAAAAGTAATCTGATTAAAACTTGCCAAAAAGCCACTGTCACGTTAATTTACAAATTGCTAAAAAAATATCCATAAATCACACAATAAAAATTAGGAATTAGACTAATTGCAATACTTACACAAAGTGAACGATAAATCATGTACCTTTTCCCAAACATTCAAATTTTATTTATGTTAAATTACTTTCAACATTATTATTTCTTTCCTAACTTTTATCTGTCTCTCAATAAGTGTTTAAAGTAAATAGAAAAAGAACATTAGTTGAGATCAGTGTTCTAAGAATAGGTGGAAGTTTAAGTGGACACTGAAGTGTCCAACTCAAACGATTTCTTTTCAAAAACGAATCTCATTTGTTCGGAAAACCTCTTGAAACGCGGAAGAAAACTTTGCTGTTTTTATTCTATTATATTTATTCCTTAGAAACTAAAATGTCCTGTTTCTACAAACGTTTGTTTGGACTCATCTTTTATTCTTCAATTTTTTTTTGCTTCACTTGAAAACCTAATAGTTGAAATGTAATGCCTTTCTACATGGTAAAGTATTCGAAAAATAGTTGAACGCATTACAGGTTTCAATATGAAAAAATCCTATTAGTTTTCGCATGAAAATCGGGGATAAAGCAAATTGAAATAAACTGAAGGATAAGCTGAATTACGTTTGTGAATAGAATTGAACATCGACTCCTTATTTCGTGACAGCATGAATTCCATTTAAGAAATAATGCAAATTTTGGAGCGTTTTCACTCTAGATTCAAATAACATGCAAGGCTTAAAACACTCAGAATTCCACTCAAAATTATAGGATCACCACTGAATGTTGGAAAATAGGATTCATAGGGCAATAATTACTATTTTCAGCAATAGAGAAGATTTATGATAGTAAAACGATGCCTTTCTTTGGTCTGTGCATCCATTATAACGCAAAATATTGCTGGTCGGTTCGAAATTTTTATGTTGGGTGAAGTGCTTTAAAAAGGCCTAGTATGAGACGTTAGTTTAAACGAATGTTCGAATTTGTAACATTAAAGTGACGTCATCCATTCTCTCATTAATCTGTCAGGTACAGCTGAGTTACCAAAATAGATTACCTTTGTTTTGAATACGGTGCGGATGAGTTTCGGATGACGTCATAACTCCGAATATTCGGTTAAACGAACATGTTAGACTACCTTCTCGCACATAATGTTTCTGCAACAATGAAACTGTAACAAATTAAAATAAATACATCTTATAATCGATATTTTAATTATATATTTACAAATCTAATTAGATATTTACATCATTACAGATTTTTTTTTCTCAATGTTACGTGTTAGTAGAAATTTAGAAATTTTTCATTTACAGATTTGTGGATTTCTGCAAATGGCCCCTAAAAATATGCAAATGAACACCGTGTCAAGAAGTTTAAGTCGCTAAACGTCATGTTATATATCTTCGTAAATATTGGTCGAACAAATTTTGAACTTTTGTGTTTGCAATATTTTTGTGTAGACATCATTTCTCTAAATTTGAATGTAGGGGACCTGGAGGCTGTATACAAATTTAGATTATGTACCTTTTTAATTTTTTTTTAATTGCTTCGAACTTTCAATATCTTCTTTCTTTAATTTTGACCATTTTTTGGAAGTATGCATCTAAGACTAGCAGTTGAGAAAATAAAGGTTGGTCAACTTAATATTGGATATGCTGCATGATGTAGAAAAAAAAATATTGCTGTATTTCTTAACATAGGAAATTTTGTGCTCACCTTATTAAAAGTAAATAGAATAGTCAAAGGAATACCCGGCGCAATAATACGAGATACCCAGTTTACAATCACTCCAATCCCGAATAAAAGTAAGTATGAGGCATATAATTAAAAATGTGAGTTGGCAAACATTTACAGAAGTAACAATCAATGGTTTTCTGTTTAACTAAACTGAAATAGACAACAGTATTGAATGAAAACTATTTACTTTTCACTCTACATTTTGTTAGAAAAAAAGAAGAAACGGAAATGCGACCAAGATATGACTAACTATGCTTGTTTTAAGCGATGTGATTTATACAATAGTGTGTTCTTGTGTATGTTTTTAAATATTTGAGACGTTTTGATATGATGATGCTCCTTCGCTTATTTTAGTAGAAACAAAAGTACCGAAGGAAAAGAAATAACTACTTATGTTAGTTTGGAGTTTCCTTTGAGAGCATGGTTGTATCTAAATTAGTATCTCATAGTTTAACTCCCGATGAGTATAATTAAAATTCTGATTCAAGTGTTCTCATACTGTGCATCCTAAATCAGTTAATACAGGTAATTTGTTATTTATTGTATTATTTAAGTCATTTTTAGCAATGTATGCTTCATGCATGGCATTAGACAAATTTGAACGTAATTTTTCCAACTATGAGGAAATACCTTTATTAAAAGAACTAGCTGCGTGCCCGTTCTTCGCACGGTAGGAAACGAAAATTTTCCTGACATGTGTAATTCGAAATTATTCGTGATGTGGAATTTAAAAAAAAAGAGCAAAATTATTTGACTCTTAATGTAAAGTTTGTGTTATGAGTACTAACCTGATCATTGCAGTATAATGACTCAAAAAAATACGTCAGTGTCATTCACTATCAAAAAAGTGGAAAGCTTAATGGTTTGCAGAGAACTCCTGGCTTTCAAAATGTCTTATTTCTACATAATACTGTTTTTTAGGCTCAAGTTGTAGCATTAAATACCTAAGACACTACATGAAATGGAGCACCATTTATTTCTTTCCGAACATGTACCATATAAGGAAAGTATTGTAATCATGAAAAAATACGACTTCGAGATTTTGAGGTCTTCTGAATTCATTTATGCTATTTTCAAGCGATGTTTTTAAAATAGCTGCGCACCCGTTCTTCATACGGGAAGAAGGGAATATTTTACTACTAAAATCATATCTGCATGTGACAAAACAGAATTTCATTTTTAAAAAAGTTCAAGTAATCTCCTCTGTTGAAAATACTGAAAATTACTCGTTTAGTTGGTTGTAAGACAACCGTTGAAAAAGGATAAACACTTTTAATTTCATGAAATATTTATTAACGTGGTACATTGCGATTTATTCATATTATCTTTACAAATCTAATAATACTACCTATTACGTACATTAATACTATCTATACTCGCTTCTCCCTCTTCAAGGCTCCCTTAAAAGAAACAGCTTAGATTATTTGGCCTCAATGGGATCTTGTGATTCTGTGGCGATTCTTTGCAATTTACGCATTAGCATAAATAATAATCATTTCACATAATGGTTGCCATTAAATGTCCTGTTAACCTTTTATGTCCCAAATGAATTTATTTTACGAAAAATAAGTTTGAAACATTTTTATGTACTATTGAAACATCTAGTATTAAGTAATGTTTATATAAATAACATTCACCTCGCGTTCAATCAAATATTAAAATACAGAAAATGAATGACCTGGCTCGGCGTTTATTGCAGATTTATGTCCTATTAAGCAATTTTACTGATGGGACTTAAGTATCTTCGGGTCCTAGCGGGTTAAACAAACACGGATGTTGCTTTCGCGATTGATATTTGCCTTAATAAATAAAATAGCATATTTTTTTCTGTTGTCATGAACAGTTACCACTTCGACAAAAAAAAAATAAGTGAATTTCTATTCGTTTTCATATTTTTATTTTCAAATAGTTCGCTAACGGTTTTAGGGAATTTATTTAGAATGCCTGTGGTATAGCACGACTAAAGGCATGCACTGACGTCTAACACCTTAGCTAGTTCTCAAGTGGTTGAATACTGATCTTCTTCAACAAATTCGCGCAATTCATCAACATCAGTCGGCCGGCCACAACGCTTTGCTTCTTGAATCCTTATTTTTAACTTTCAGTGCCAAACCTTCACATTGTCATATAATAAAACAGTAGTAACTGAAGGTGTACGCATAATTTGTTTACATTCTGCAGTTGACTTTTTGTAACAGAACTGGAAGTCAATGATGGTTCGAATCTGGTAGCGTGATAATTCCATTTCAGACACCTTGTACTTAATGATAACAATTTTTTAAAAAACGTTTTTACAGCACAGTGTTCTAAAGCAAGTCTCTTGCTTTCAAATGCCAAATATTGTTTGATGAAATATCAGCAAACACGACAACGCGAACTTAGATTGTTCGTGTTGACCGCCACTGACGATATTTATGGTGGCGGGAAACTTTCGTTACAACCTAATATTTTATTTTATTATATTAGGTTTGGTTTGTATTTGTTGCAACCTATTTCTAACAAAGAAGGCCCTATAACTCTCAGAGAGAAAGGGCTTGAAACGATAGAAAAGCTCTCTCGAGAAAAAAATATGCAGTCGCCTACACCAATGGTTTGAGAGACAAATCCCTCAACAAAGAAGCTGCTGGATTTCTCATCCTCTTCCCAGATGGCAGAAATTTCAAACACAAAATTAATAGAGGTATAATCACCTCTTAACTTCGCTAGTGAACTCTTAGCGATTAGAGAGGCCCTCTCCATATACCTGAAAGACTCGCAAGCTATTGCTTCTACCGAAGGATTTCCCCTTTCAGATTCCAAATCAACTGAAAGGTACCGAAGGATTACCTTTCAGATTCCAAATCAACTGAAAGGTACCGGAGGATTACCTTTCAGATTCCAAATCAACTGAAAGGTACCGAAGGATTACCTTCCAGATTCCAAATCAGCTCTAGAAGCTATCAGAAACGGAGAGACAAACATCTCTCGCATCCGAAATCCCAGGTAGCACAAACTTGTCCAAGGGCCGTAATTTCCACGTTCAGATAGCACGTTACCATCCCGTACAGATTTACAGTGTCGCTTACGTCAGAATGTCCGGACAAAACACGTATAATGCTCGTCAAAATTTGGATCCAGTTTAGTGTTTCTCCATACGTACTTAAAGCGTTGTATGGCTAATTACGCAGGACGTACTGTAAAATAAGTAAATAACCGATATTCTACAGCTTTTTTTGAATCAGTTTCGTTGTTTATTTGAATCGACGGCTAATTAATAGGATTGATGTTGCTTATTGAAATTTTCGAATTATAAATCACATTTTGAATTATAAATATATTACAAAATTGTTTGTGTAACTTGCACTTACTTCGTTAAGGTGCAGAACAGCAAAATGTCCAACCACAAGTGTTTGGTGGCAAACGGCACTGATTGGGTCGATGTGCCTTTGAACTTCTTCGCGTTGGTTTAAGGCATGGGATTAATTTCAGTAGTAGGCCTCTAGCGAGTATTTTTGTCGTCGTTTTGTACTACATTGAACCTTTTTTAGTACGTGGTAACGTCACTGAATTATAGAACGGATTGTAAAATGTGTTGTCTGTACGTTAAGCAGTCCCAGTAAGAAAATTTTTCATAGTGGATACTTCAGAGTACTAAAGTAAAACGTGAAGCTCATTTAGCCGAATTTTGAACCAGAACACGTTTTGCACAGTGTAAGACGTGCTAATCACGTTCTGACAGCTTGTATGTGCTACTTGGGATCATTATTCTTCTCGAACAGATGCACAGCAAGGAAAAATCCTGTGTCCTGCAATGGATACCTGCACATGCCAACATCGAGAGAAATGAATGTGCGGAATCTTTGCCCACAGAATCGAGAGACCTCGATCAAAAGTGTACCACGATCATACTCGCTGATGCGATGCTAACGCAGTAGCCAGACATAGAATTATGTCTCATGCATATAAAAAAAAACACACTCATAACGGAATTGGACTTCCCCAGAAATATTACATCTACAATAACTAGACTGTGAACTGATTATTATAGGAGCATGAAGATTCGTGCGGACAAAACAAGATCCTATATTCATTGTAAATACTGTCCTGGAGTCCAGCTCACGCCTAATCACATCTTGGAATGCCCAGCTGTCGCCGCGAATATATTAAAAACTAGTCGCCTTCCGGCGACCCGTTGGTTCGCCATCTTAATAAATCTTGTTCGGAGAAAGAATGTTTCTCACTGGCTTACTTGGCACTGAAATCTCTCAGATCCCGAATGGAATTTGAATATTAAGATAGTTACAAATAAGAGCGGCCCTAGGGTAAATGGCGCTCCCTGTTAACGTTAAAAAGCGTATTCTAATCCATTGGTCTTCCCTATTGTCTTTCCTCATTCCATTAGTTTGGAAAGTATATCATTATTCATGAGTCTGATTAAACAAAATTAAAATTGATATTTCTAACATCCCTTTTCTGGATGTAATACATTAGAAATAGATGGGAAAAAGCCGCGCAGAAAAATGCACAATTCGAACTGAGTGAAAGTTTCAAAAACTTATTCAGGTGTATTCATAATCCAAGTAGTAGAAAATAAAATGACGATAAATTGCTCCAAGCGCTAAAATCACATCTTCTGAAAATCGCATATCAATCATTTTATTTTTCGCCAAATTAAAAAGTTTCACATTTTAGTCTCGGAAAATCTCCAAATCCTATTTTTCTTTTAACATTTACAAAACATTTCATTCCTGCACTGATTTCACATGCACACTACATTTTAATTAAAATATAACCTTACAAATAATCTGAAAAAAAAATCGTTATACTTTTATTTTTACTTCAAGAAGCTGAATCATTTAATGAACTTGCCAAACATGGCAACCTAGATATGCTTAATCCTCACTTTTTCCACTGCGGGGTTACAATTGCGAAATATCGGAAAGCAAACATTAGCCTTTTGCAATGCGTTTTTTATCGATATCTCCTATAATAATTCGAATTTCGAAAAAATCGATTCGAGGAATATCGAAACCCGTCCTGGAGAATTTCCATACAAAATTTGGTAGGTCTAGGATCACCCGTCTGGGAGCTACGCGAGACACAGACAAACTAACTCATTTTACAGTTCGTTTTATTTATATAGATAGGAATCGTTCCACTAAGGGACTCGTTACCAGAAATCCTGCAGTCCTGATGCACCATTATGTATCGGCAGTAGTCAAGACCTTCGACGGGATTTGGAGACTGTACTCCACATTTCATTACTTGATTCTACACTTTAATCGCCTGTCCTTGGACACCAGAACAACAACATTAACGGAATAGACCAGTGGTTCTCAACATTTCCCCCCCTGTGAGTCAGGGCCGTAACCAGAGGGGGGGGGCTACGGGGGCTGAGCCCTACCTAGAAGTCTCTCAGCCCCCCCCCCTAAGATTTTCAAAGATTTCAGTAAATTCACTGATGAATACAAAAGTTTAGCAAAACATACACTATTCCTTGCAACTTGATTTGCTACTCGGGGCAGAAATTCCGAGGGGGTAAGGTAAATCCTTAAAACTGCCGCCACGCTTATCCCACGTTTCTTAGACTTATATTAGGCAGTAAATCTCAATGAAAAAATTGTTAATGGAATAAATATTAGTAGATAAATATTTTAAAATATGGCATTTTGTGAAATAAAAATTCTAGGTGAAGATGTAAAAATTGGAAGAAACTCCCTTACCCCGAACTACTGATACTTATATTTAGTCAGCCCCCCCAAACTAGATTCAAAGCCCTACCTAGCATGTCATCTTGGTTACGGCCCTGCTGTGAGTTCTTTCTAAAATTCCCGCTTTATATAATAAAAGTAAGTACCCCCTCCAATGGCTTAAGAACCATTCTACATTTTTTCAGCCTTGGGAGCGGGTTCGAATTCCGGCTTGGGCTTGCTTGTTAACTTGTCCGTCCCTTCATAGGGGATAACGCTGACCGCCCACTGGGTGGTCAAGAATACCTTTGGGCAATTGTAGTGGAGAGTGCTTAATCGGCCTTTTCCGCCCGTTGAGAAGAAGAAAAAAAATTGCCTTCTCGTTGTTTGAGGAGGGAGGGGGGGTGACTTAACCTTTTGAGGCGCAACCCTTTCTCAATGCTGATAAAAGGGCAGCCGTTGCCATCGCTCGACCTAACTACCAGCAAGATGGCGGACGATCGCGGCATGCCACAGCCAGCTGCGTCAAAAAAGTGTCTCTAGATCTGTGGCACGCTATGAACGTTTCGATCGTCCGCCCTCTTGCGGGTCGTTAAGTCGAGCGATGGCAACGGCTGCCCTTTTTTCAGCATGGGGCAATCTATCCAGCTGTTCTCGCATTCTTCCATTTTTCGGCAGATGTCAGTGCTGTTAAAAATAATCGTGACCCTTTTTTGACGGGAAAGGACGTGCTAAAAAGTAAAGGATTCTCGTGGAGCTATGTCACCCGCAACTATTTTTATAGAAATCAAGTCTATTCTTCGTGACTGGCAACAGTCAAAACGTCCGAGTTGGGTGTTCCCAGAGCGGGAACACAGCGCGTTAAAGGGTTAACGTGATACTAAACTTCTTTTCCCTTAAATCCCGTGTAAGCGAACCCTCCATTAAAAATTTTTTTTTTTTTAAACGACTTTTCATCGCGTTGTTTGGGGGGTCGGTTTAACGGTATATTACAATACGCTTATTGTTTGTATCACGTGCACGTGAAATCGACTTCTTAAAACTGTTATCAAGATGCTCTCAAGGAATTTAAAAAAATTAAGAAGTTATCTACCAAGTGGCCTTTTGCAATCTAGAAACAGCAAATTTAACGATGGAAATAAGCAAGAGACACTTAACGGTCATATTTTGAAATTAACTCTTCAAAAAGCTTTCTTGAGTTTATTTAGTGTTCAGTTCAAATTCCAAATTTGGCAATCGAGAAATGTTTCAGCTGTAGAACGCTGCTTATAGGGGAAGTTTAACTATAACCACCCTGTATATGTGTCTACAATATTGTTTTAGGACGCGTTTATTCATTTATGCCTACACATTTATAGAAACGTGAACAAATAAGCATAAAATAATATTTTTACAGTTTCGGGAAAGTTACACGGAATCAGTTTGCAACATTTACCATTTAAAGGAAAACGGCTTGTATAATGGATAATGATAAGCTATTATTTGATTTCAGATCATATTAATATGGATGTAATTTTCAATTGCATAAATCGAAAGTTCGAGTACATATTTTGTGTCCATCCATATTGTTTTAAGACTCCATGAATGAATTACCGAAAGCTGACAGCCAACGAGAATATTTTAGTACTAAATAATGCATAAAGCTATAGATTAGGTTTCTGTCAATCGCATCAATTAGCATACAGTAAATATGTAAATGCACAGTCTGATTGGCTTCAATAATTGAGACACGTGAAATTTTGGTATCAAACATACTTGACTGATTTCTACTGCAAATGTTTATTTGTCGTATGTGTTTCGTCTCTAATGTTCAATGTGCACTCGATGAATATTAGATAAACTTCACCATACCCTGATGAGAAAATTCATTGACTTGAACAATGGTAGATTAATTGTAAGTGAATATATATACAGATCTTAAGTTGTGGGCTTATATATATTGGGCTTTTTCGAAAAGTAATAGAGTTTTTCTGCAAAAAATCCAAACAAATAAACTTTCAGCAAGTTTCTAATTATGTGCCTGAACATAGGAGTCATACTTGTTAAATAAAGGACGAGGTACTACTTTTTTCTTTCTTCTGTGACTCTTTACCCCCCCCCCCCATAGGTTACAAATATTGGAAAATAATCCCATATCTACCACATATGTGAGAAAAAAAAAATCACGTACATGCCAAATTTCCTATTTGTTTCAGTAGGTTTGGCCAGGCGAAATATTGATGAACGGCAAAATCAATGATTTTTTGGCCAACCAATATATACATAGGAATAAGCCACCGTTCAAATGTTAAATGGAGTACTATTTCTGTAAGAAAATCAGATACATAGATGTTATACAATTTAGAGATTAAAACTACCGAAGTGCACGTCAGAGTACAAAATACTTGAATCATTGGATTTTTTAAAATACCGAAACAAAGAGCACTTCTAGTATCTACGTCATAAGAGAAGGCAAATGGCCATAATTTATCACAAAAGTGAACAAAAAAACCCCTTTAAATTATTAAATATTGTACACATACCCTATTAAATATTGTACACATATTGGCATTTCGTACGTTTTACTCAGCTTTTTGTTTATTTTTATTAGATGTCAGTGAAGAAGAATATAAAAAAAAAGAAAAAAATAGAAGGTGAAAGTGGTCATATGCACTTGTAACCATTTTCGAGTGTACCCCTTTTCACTTTAGCATTATAAAGAATAACGCCGGACACATTTACGTCATGGCTTTGGATCTCGAAAATTTCATCGCATACGTATGTACGTCATAGCGCACAAAGGGTTAATCAGCATTAGAACTTATTGCTGCGGATTTATTTCAGGTATTTCTACAGAAACACTTCAAAAGTGTACGATTTGAACCACAAGGAAACGAATATTTCAACAACATATATCTCGCTAGAGACAACGTCGGGTGAAACACTGACCACCTATACGTTAAATGTTTCGAAATATCACATTCATACACATTACTCGCATAGTTCTGTACACACTTATTTATTCATTTATTTTCATTTTATGATTCTTTTCTCGTCATGAAGATAGAACGTCTTGAGTGAAAAAAGTTTTTTTTTTTTTATTTCCCAGTATCAACTAGAAACCCATCCAAATTAAAAAAATCTGGAGTGACTCCACTCGACTTTCCAAACACTTACGATTAAGATCATTACCAAGCACTTAAATAAATTTAATCGATGAATAATTCAAACATATATACCAAATTGAAACTCAATCGAATGCACCGTTTAAACGCTTGCGCACTTTCAAGAGTTTCTCCTCATATGCCATTATGCCATAACATAAAAGAAAGTTTTGTCGTAGCCCTTTAGGAGAACTATAAGTCCTATACACACCAAAATCAATACCGGTCTTAGGATGGTGGTTTATAACATGTATACCGAATTTGAGCTCAATCGAATGTATCGTTTAAACGCTAGTGCACTTTCAAGAAATTCCCCCCATAGGCCATAATGTAAAAGAAATCTTTGTCGTAGCCCTGTAGAAAAACTATAAATCCTATACACACCAAAATCAATACCGGTCTTGCAACGGTGGTTTATAACATATATACCCAATTTGAGCTCAATCGAATCTACCGTTTAAACGCTAGCGCACTTTCAAGAAATTCCCCCCAGAGGCCATAATGTAAAAGAAATCTTTGTCGTAGCCCTGTAGAAAAACTATAAGTCCTATACACACCTAAATCAATACCGGTCTTGCGACAGTGGTTTATGACATATATTTCCAATTTGAGCTCAATCGAATGCTCCGTTCAGGAGCTATCGTGTTCACTCACATACACACAAACACACATACACACACACACACACATACACACATACATACATACATCTCGTAAAAATAGCATAAATGGATTCAGAAGCCCTCAAAACGTGTAAAAACACCAAAATCTCGAAGTCGAATTTTTTCATGATTACAATACTTTCCTTACATGGTACATGTTCGGAAAGTAAAAAGGTTACTTTATATGCCGGATCTACAACTAATAAGATCCTGATTTCAAACTAAAAAATCTGAAGAATGCCGTAAACAGTATGCTTATTATGTAAGCTCTAAGACTTTTTTAGAGAAGTTTCGAAAGAGTAAAGTCACTAACAGATGGCGCTGTAATCGCAGCCTTCCTCATTCTCCCGATCTGACTCCTTATGACAACATCCTGTGGGGACACCTTCAAAGATTGAAAGGCACTGTCTGCCGGAACCATCCCAACACACTGGACGAGCTTGAATCGTCCATTCATGTTGTATGTGAATCCATTTCCAATCAAACATTACAGGCAGTGATGAAGAATTTCATTATTCGATACCTTTATATTATCCCACCTCTATATGTCGAACGGTGGTTACGTTTTGAGAAGATGTGTTATGATTGTTTGCAGAAGACTGTTTACTTATATGAGCCTTTAAAGGTGCAGTGCCATCTGTTAGCAGGTCCTGTAATTACCATTGTAAACTTTCGTACAAAAATATTACAGCTCACATAATAAACATAGCATTTGCTGCCCTGGGTAGCTGAACGCACGGCTTTGAACCGTAATTTTATTCGTTCCGTTCAATTAAAAGAAAATAGTTTTGTTCAGTTCCGGTTTTCGTTCCGCCGAAAATAACGGTTTTCAGCTTTCGGTTCCGTTTCGAATAAATACTTTTATTTTATGTATATTCTTATTTGTAATAAAAATATAATTCTATCATCAAATGTATTAAATCTGCAAGTAGTTTCATGCGACACTAAAACAGGAAATCGAGAAGCAATGTACCGTCCGTTTTGCTAAAGCAGAGCGACTGCAAACAAAACGATTCTACAAGGAAAAGGGGTGATAGGTTGAGATGGGTATTTTTGGAAGCTCTAATTTGGCTCGCTGTCTTTTTAAGATGTTTTCACACTTTGTTTTATTTCAGTTTGGAATTTCAGGAACAAATTCTACTTATTGCTAGTTCACGTGTAAACGGAGTTTTAAACATGAAAAAGCGTTGCTAAACTTCCGTTCGCCCCTATTTTGATGAAATCGAATCGAGCCTGACGCATGCGTGAATGGGAGGAAGGCTCTGAGAAACGAAACAAACTGGATATATAATGATGATAATTATGTTTGACGTTCAATTAGAAAAATATTGATAAGATGGTTACAGTAACGAAATGATTGAAGATATACTGAACCGAAATAAACCGATATTTTTTCCGGTTCCGTTCCGGTTTTCGTTCCGACCAAAATAACGGTTTTTGCCGCTTTACTATTCAGTTCGGGTTCGAGTTCCTGTGTGAACGTAATGTTATAACTTTGGCCAAACAAATGCAATGGCGTTCTGATACGTCAAATGCATCCTAAAAGTTGTACAATAAATGAATATTGATTAATTGTGCTGATTAATTGTAAATATTGTGCCGATATAAGATACTCGAATAATGTAACGAAATTTTGCTGAAATATACGATACCTTTTTTAAATACCTGAAGGAAATATGAGTTCGCAATTCTAATAGAGGTTCATTCTAATAGAGGTATACACGGTCTTGAAAAAATGTAAGCACTATTGACTATCAATATTTACACTACATTCCAGACTATGTTAGAAATATTTCTGATCTCATGAGAATATATTTATTCGATAGTCTGTTTATCCATAGAAAATACTTTCTATGAAAAATGCTAACAAAACTAATGTTACTGTCATTTTTTTGTTAATATTTTTTGAAATTGGTGCAGATTGCGAAAAAATATGCAAAAAAATTAGTATTCGGAAAAAATGTTTAATTATATTCCGTACATGTTGCCAGCTATGAATAAGTAAAATCTTTAAATATTGTCGATAAAGTTTATTTATTTATATAACTAAAGAACTGTTTTACCAATAAGTAACATAATCTGTTATTTAAATGTGACGTTTCACATATGCGATATCTGTCGAATTACAGTGTTTTCGACTTAGATCATGACTCATTTAACAATATTCTGGAGGCGAGTGTAAATTGTTACAATCTAAATCGCAGTATTATTCACAACTGCATCTGCCTACTTATCGATTCAGTACACTCAGAGTTAAATGTCTTGATATCCATTCTGACAAGTTGTAACATCGGAAACACATTGTAATTAGGCACTAATATATTTCTGTGAGTACGAAATAAACATTTTTTTTTTCACGATTTTGCATAGTTTAAATCATTGCAACAAAACTGAAATCTACATGATGATTATAATTAACACTGTTCTTTCTAGAGATCGTATAAAATGATCTGATATACAGGGTGAATCTGAACTCTTGGGCAAAACTTTAAGGGGTGACAGGGCATACAATAAGGAGTCGTAGTCTCATAGCAATCTGGCGTGAAAAACGCAGTTTTAACTTACCCGGTATTAATCACTTTTGGAAAAGCATTGAAGTGTTCGTCTCATTTCTTAAGCAAGCTTCATAAACAATAGGCTCGTCTCCGAAAATTTCATCCATGAAATAAAATAGAATTTTTAACCCATTTGTGCCTGGATATTTTTGCGACTTTCTACGATTTTTACTGATATCAGAAATAATAGATAAATTTCTGATGTCAACTTCTTGAACAAGGGATGATTTCTTTTAAAATCATTATGCATAAAAATCGAAATATCAACATCCTACTTGGTCATGTTAAAATATTTTGTAGAGTTGAGGCTCAATACTCATGAATAAAGGCTAGGAAAAATAAATAATGTTTTCGACTAACAGCGAAAATGCCGTCCCAAAAAAGGGACGCTAGGCATAAATGGGTTAAACTATCCATTTTAGTCTTCTGTTTTCGGAGAAAAATACATTAGTTTCTGACAAACAAGGGTCGGCAAGTGCACTATTGTTTCAGCACTTTTTCCGAAGTGATTATTAACAGCTACACGAAGACGACGTTACCAATCCCACATTGCTATGTGATTTCGATTCCTTATTATGTGCCCTATCACCCCTTAAAGTTTTGCCTAAGAGTTTAGATTCACCCTGTATATACAACGCCTCAAAGATATAGAAAGCCTAAGAACGGAAGCTTTAACACCATCAATAGGTCTACTAAAATGACGTCAAAACGGTTTCATTTTCACAAATTAAAACTATTTAAAATTTCTGATGAATGTTACAAATATTAGAAAATATCTTAACCCATTTATGCCTAGCGTCCCTTTTTTGGGACGGCATTTTCGCTATCAGTCGAAAACGTTATTTATTTTTCCTAGCCTTTATTCGCGAGTATTGAACCTCAATTCCACAAAATATTTTAATATGGCCAAGTAGGATGTTGACCTTTCAATTTTTATACATAATGATTTTAAATGAAATCATCCCTTGTTCAAAAAGTTGACATCAGAAATTTATCAATTAGTGCTGGTGTTAGCAAAAATCGAAGAAAGTCGCACAAATATCCAGGCACGAATGGGTTAAGTTAGTGACTAAACATTAAAATAAAATATCTTTTATGATACAAGATAATTCATTATGATTGATTTCTAAAGGTGATATCAAGCTTAAATATATTAGCTACTAGGGAAAAAAAGTCAATGTAAATTGAAAAAAATGTTCCTAATAAGAATGAAAACTGCGTTGAGAAAAATGTCTCTTTAATTTTCAAAAAGTGACATTTTTGAAATTTGAATACGACCCCCGTACGTAAAGATTCCTAGTAAGAAAAGTGTATCCCGTACATTAATGAGGTGACGTGCAAAATTTCAGCCTTTCATCATAAAAAAAAATCATCATAACAAAGATGATCTGGTTCTATATATCAGCTTGAATGTAAAAGTTTATTGCTAGAGTGCAAAAAACTATTTAATTTAACAATTTCTGTACGACCCCTAAACGCGATAGTCGGGTGAGACTTTTCTCATTCGGGAGCCATCGAAAAATGGTTTAAGTCAGCATACAGTTATCTTTATATGTCGGGGACTTTCTAGCATATGATTCTTAAACTTTGTGCATCATTTCATTAGTGTATGGGGCACATTTTATTGACTTTTTTTTGTACGAAGTTTGAATACAAATTTAACCCTTTCAGGCGCAACCCTTTCCCAATGCTGGAAAAAGGGCAGACGTTGCCATCGCTCGACTTAACTACCAGCAAGATGGCGGACGATCGAAACGTTCATCGCGTGCCACAGATCTAGAGACCCTTTTTTGACGACAGCTGGCTGTGCTCGCGCACAGCCAGCTGCGTCAAAAAAGGTGATTGGAACAACCTGTAAATACAGCATGCCGTTACGTTTTTATTTATTTTGGATTGCCAATTAATGTAGTTTTAATAATTAAGTGAATTCAAATTCCTTAACTGGTGCGTTTATCGTTAACTTGTTTACTTTAGTTTTCATCTAGTTGCTGTGCCGCACAGCCAGCTGTCGTCAAAAAAGGGTCTCTGGATCTGTGGCACGCGATGAACGTTTCGATCGTCCGCCCTCTTGCGGGTCGTTCAGTCGAGCGATGGCAATGACTGCCCTTTTTTCAGCTTGGGGCAATCTATCCAGCTGTTCTCGCGTTCTTCCATTTTTCTGCAGATGTCAGTGCTGTTAAAAATGATCGTGACCATTCTTTTACGGGAAATAACGGCTAAAAAGTAAAGAATTCTCGTGGAGCTATGTCACCCGCAACTATTTTTATAGAAATCCAATCTATTCTTCGTGACTGGCAACAGTCAAAACGTTAGAGTTGGGTGTTCCCAGAGCGGGATCACTGCGTCTTAAAGGGTTAAGAGGTGTAACTTTTGGAAAAATAATGAGAGGAAATTCTTCTGGAAGTAGTCTTTTCCGAACTCAGTTTGAACATTATTTCAATTTAAATTGCCCAGTTATCTTTAACAGATAAAGAATGAAAGCGTGTTACCACCTTTGTGGGATACCTTTTATAATGAGTGATCGTTAGAAATTGCCATTTGCGTAATATTTAATTTTCTATCTTAAATCATTAAAATGTTTAATGTGTGAGTCGATTCGCCACAAATTTTAAATAGTTTTACTTTGCTAAAATAAAGCTGTGTCGACATCATTATAGGAGTCAGAGGAATGACCTAAAAGCTGACGTTCTTAGGCATTCTGTATCTAGAGAGTGGGTAGAGCAACGAAGATTAGCCAGGATAGAAAAAAAAAAGCAGTATCAAAATAAATAATAAAATGACGCTATGCTAGTCATAATTTGCGAATTAAACCACGTGACCCAAACACAAAATGACTCGTCCATGCAAATGAGCTTATGTGTATGAAGTCTTGAAAATAATCACAATAACCACGCCGCCAGATTAGAAAAAATGGTCGCAATGGTCAACAAGTTCTCGCGACAAGCATAACCTATTCGTGCCTGGATATTTTTGCGACTTTCTTCGATTTTTGCTAACACCGGCAGTAATTGATAAATTTCTGATGTCAACTTTTTGAACAAGGGATGATTACATTTAAAATCATAATGTATAAAAATTGAAATGTCAACATCCTACTTGGCCATATTAAAATATTTTGTGGAATTGATACTCGCGAATAAAGGCTAGGAAAAATAAATAACGTCTTCGACTGATAGCGAAAATGCCGTCCCAAAAAAGGGACGCTAGGCATAAATGGGTTAACTAGGAGCCATTAACCCTTTGAGGTGCAACCCTTTCCCAATGCTGGAAAAGGGCAGCCGTTGCCATCGCTCGACTTAACGACCAGCAAGAGGGCAGACGATCGAAACGTTCATCGCGTGCCACAGATAGAGAGACCCTTTTTAGAAGCAGCTGGCTGTGCCGCACAGCAAGCTGCTTCAAAAAAGGGTCTCTCGATCTGTGGCACGCGATGAACGTTTCGATCGTCCGCCCTCTTGCTGGTCGTTAAGTCGAGCGATGGCAACGGCTGCCCTTTTTCCAGCATGGGGCCATCTATGCAGCCGTTCTCGTATTCTTCCAGTTTTCAGCAGATGTCAGTGCTGTTAAAAAGAATCGAGACCAATATTTTTACGGGAAACGACGCGCTAAAAAGTAAAGGATTCTCGTTGAGCTCTGTCACCCGCAACTATTTTTATAGAAATCCAATCTATTCTTCGTGACTGGCAACAGTCAAAACGTCAGAGTTGGGTGTTCCCAGAGCGGGAACACCCAACTGCCTTCATCGCTTCAACGTTCATCGCGTGCCACAGATCGAGAGACCCTTTTTTGAAGTGCGGCACAGCCAGCTGCTTCAAAAAAGGGTCTCTTGATCTGTGGCCAGCGATGAACGTTTCGATCGTCCGCCAACTTGCTGGTCGTTAAGTCGAGCGATGGCAACGGCTGCCCTTTTTCCAGCATGGGGCCATCTATCCAGCCGTTCTCGTATTCTTCCAGTTTTAAGCAGTTGTCAGTGCTGTTAAAAAGAATCGATACCAATATTTTTACGGGAAACGACGCGCTAAAAAGTAAAGGATTCTCGTGGAGCTCTGTCACCCGCAAGTATTTTTATAGAAATCAAATATATTCTTCGTGACTGGCAACAGTCCAAACGTCTGAGTTGGGTGTTCCCAGAGCGGGAACACTGCGCGTTAAAGGGTTAAAACTATTAATTGAGAATTTGAATTTCTTTCTATCTCATGTATTTCAAGGTTACGTATGAAATTCCAGAATACTTGCAGGAAAAATGAAAATAATTTGTTTTTTCATTGTTCGATTGCATTATTATAGCATTTTTTAAAAAGTTCAGCGAAATTAAAAAACGGTAAATTCAGCTGACCGTTATTATGAAAATTTTAAGATTTTTCCTTTAACTTGATAGATAAACTTGCTGCCAAAGCTCACTGCATTTTTTTCTACCAACTTCAAAATTTGTTTAGAGACCTGGTCTATACATTCAACGTTTACCCATAAACGACTATAGGCTGATTCGCTTGAAGTTTTGTAGAAACATACAGAAATATAAGCTAGATTGAAAATTTGAAAATTCTTCGCGTTCTCCGACTTTTAACGATTTTTCGCTCTTTTCAGCTTCAGAAAGCTTCTTTGATATCCGAGAATAATAAAGTGGACTGATAGAGTCAAACAGTTAGGCGTTTCAAGTGAGATTCACGTTATTTTGATGTCACAGGTAAAAAAAAAAAAATGTAATGGCAAATACTTGGGCATTCAAAATACCTTACGAACGGGCGAAATAATTCCTCATTATAATCCCACCCCCAACATAATGCTTTTTGAAGATGTAGATTGACTGAGTATCTTAATTTTATCTAGAAGCCGTAATTCAATTTTAAATTTCAAGTACAGTTAAATTCGTGGCGCTTTATTTCCACAGTTCTGTACCGAATAACAAAATATCGTCTGCGAGAAATTTGACATTTGAAAAATCACGTTTCACCGCGCTTCTGCAATGAACGCCTGAATACTGTCGGCGTAAAATTAAATGCAGAAAATTTCGTGTTTTTTTTATTTTACTTTTATTATAAGCATTTTTTTTTCATTTCTTTATACTTCATTTTTTTGTGTGTGCTGGAATTTGGCCTCTTCAAATCTTGTTTTTAATTTGGTAGACTCTAAAAAATTGTGCACCCTCTAACCGCATATATCAGGTTGTAACGAAAGTTTTCCGCCAAATCTGCTTGAAAAACTAACTTCTAACTCCTTAGATAACTCTTTTTGATCTTTCGGTACCAAACCTGCACAGTGTCACGTGATGCAACAATAGTATTTAAAGCTGTACTCATTATTCGTTGATATTCTGTAGCTGACTTTTTGCAACACAACTGGATGTAAATGATGGTTCCAATCCTCTAGAGGGATAGTTCCATTTGACACACCTTGTACTTAATGATAAGTCTATTTTTTTACAGATTTCATAACACAGTGTTATAAAGTAAGTCTCTTTCTTTCAAATGCCAAAAATCGCTTGACAAAATAGGAGCCAATACGCCAACGCGAACTGTCTTCTGACGATGTTTACGGTGGCGGGAAACTTTCGTTACAACCTAATACTATTTGCACGATCATTGCACAATAGTTTGACGAACATTGACGTCATGACTAAAGTCTTGACGCCAGAGATACACTGAATTTCTGGTCTTTAAAAATTAGTTATGAATAGTTGTGTATAGCTTATATAAAAAATAAATTTCTAAATTTAATTTAGTTAAGTACTTCTTGGGGTCATTCGTTAAAAATTAAATTCATACAATTTTATTGGTAGGTATACTGCGGGGCTGCAACATGTGCAGCTCCGCATTTCTTTACTTCCTTACCGATCAACCAGGCAATTCAAAACGTTTGTTGAACGGGTTTTGTATTTTATCTATCAAATTAAAGGTATATCTTTGATTTATCATCATTATTATTATTATTACTTTTTACAGTAAAAAGTTAGCATGATTTTTGCCCCATTTGTATCAAGAACATCGAATTATTTAATTTGATTTCTATTCAAAAACATTTTCGCGATCATCAGTTTACATGTGGCTTAATATTCAAAAGTAAATGTTGTCATGATGGGTGCAAAAGTGCATGAACAAATGTATTAATTCTGATGAAACGTATTGAAAAATATCACTTATCAGCGATGGAAATAGTAACTTTTATTCCTAGTTTGTTGTCTGAAGTAGAGATGAGACGGGCTCAGCCCGAGCCCGAAAGCCCGAGCCCGAGCCCGGGCCCGACTTGGGCTCGGGCTCTGTAATTCACGATTACGTTCGGGCTCGGGCGGGCTCGGGCTCGTGAAAAATTTCTCCTTTGTTGAACATACTCCTTGAAACAAATTTTAAAAAGTGATTTATGGGATAAATAGACGTACTTATTTAAAAAAAATAGCGGCACGGGGGACTAGAAGGTGTGTGAAGCTCCAAAATTTATTGTATCCTATTAATGAAGTAGTTCATTTTATTTGTCTTTAGCTGACATTTCGGGCTCGGGCTCCAACTTTAATAATATTGCTCGGGCTCGGATTAAAAGTCTTCGGGCTCGGGCGGGCTCGGGCTTCAAAAAATGAGCCCGAACTCATCTCTAGTCTGAAGTAGTTGAAAATGCTGAGGATTGTAATGTGTATGATGAGGTTCCACCAATGGAGGCAGTGCCATATTACCGGCAGGGCAAGCGGGGCAACTGCCCAGGGCCCACAGATTTTAGGGCCCAAAAATCATATCTTACTCTTTTATAGTTTTACAATAAAATTTCAAAGCATAAAAAAAAATTCAAAAATTAAATGATCTTTTAATTATAAATTATGAACATGAAAATAATTCAAATTTACATTTGTATAAATTAATTTAAACTTATTTTTAAATTCTTCGAAATGCTCTATAGTCAATATAGCATACGAATAGGCAGGAAAATAACTAACCCCATTTTGTAAAGAGTATTTTTAATGTTAAAAAATAGCAAATTTTTGAATTATTTGTTATTTTAAGAAATATTTACAAAAAGGACTGCTTACAAAAAGGGGTTGTATTCCATACATGTTTGCAACTGTGATATTGCATTTTGATGTAACGTTTAACTATCTGTTTCTTTGGCATCATGTAACTATATTCGCTTATTTCAGGTTACTTAAAACAAAATTTGTGTTTGGAAGGGGTAAGATATTTAAAACTTTCAGTATAAACCAATCATAATCTTTTTTTTTAAGGGGAGGCTGTTGCAAGGGGCCCAATTTTTTTTTCCTGCCCAGGGCCCATTGCTGTCTTGATCGGGCTCTAAATGGAGGTAGAGTGCACGTACTCACAACAACATGAGCAAGATGTTGATTCAAAGGAAGCTCCTAGACATGATATTTTATCTGTTGTTTCTGAATTGAGAAGCAATGGTAGCCTTTCACATAACATTGCAAAGGCTGGTAACTGTGTAGCACAGCTAATCGCTTCTCTTTGTGTTAAAAAATTCGAGAAATACCACAAAAGCACAGCTGCCAACTCTCCCGTTTTTTTTCCGGGAGATTTCCACTGCAATTTTTAAAGAGTTTTATTTTGGATTCAATTTTTGGCCTTATATTAACCATATACTTACTTGGCGCCAGAGATGCCTTGATTTGGAAGGGGGCTTTCTTGGTTGGAGACTGTGCAATCCATTGCGCTGTGGGCGGTTGACGGCTGCCAATTCCGCAATATGTGGTTGGTTAGGGCGCACAATTTTTGGTACTCATTGAAAAGGAGAGATGGAAAATCTCCCGAAAAAAGCGGGAGAGTTGGCAGCTCTGATCAAAAGTGAAGCAACAAAAGTGCGCATTGAATTGAGCGTCCCGAATCAACACCTCCTACATATATAAAGCCAAACCACTGAAGCTTTGACGTCACCACTAGGCCTTCAATGAGTGACGTCATCACAGTTTTATTTTCATAAAGTAAAACTGTTTAAATTGTCTGGTGAATGCTACAAATATTAGAAACTATCTTAAGTTGAAGATAAAAAATTAAAATGCCTTTGTTATACAAACAATTTATTATGATCTATTTCCTTATTACATTACATAATTAGATACAGTTAAAAACTTGCGCTTCGCCGTAAAATTAAATTTTCTATCTCAAATCAGTAAAATACTGCTGTGCGTGAGTAAATCCACCAGAAATTTTAAATAGTTTTACTTTATGAGATTTAAATTGTGATGACGTCATACTTGAAGGCCTACTGATGACGTGAAAGCTTGGTGACATACCAGTTATTAGGCTTTCTATATATCTAGGAGGTGTTGCCCGAATACACAACTGAGTACACGTTTATGAGTAGCCTTACCACACATTCATTACGTAAATTAAGTGCGCAATCAATTGTGCATCCTGAATGCACTATTATGTGCAAGAACTGAGGGTGCACATACAGTGTGCTTCCCCGGTGCACACATCTGTACACTGTAAGTGCACAATCTTTTTAGTGAGTAGTTGGATAGAACTGGTTTATATGTTGAAACTTTCTTTAATGATATTACTTTTCATTCAAACTGCAAACAATTTAAGTAGGCTTAAAGCAGTAGCCTTGAATATGTTCATATGTAATATTCAGTAAAAAAAAAAAAAAAAAAAAAAAATCGGAGTGAAAAGAGAGCTCCAAATACGTCAAATTCAACTGGTGGGTCAGTATGAATGACGTTATTTGACGACAATACTTTATATACTCATAAAATACTCGGAATACAAAGCGACAGTCTAGAGAATTGCTTCAAAATCCATTCTTTTGTAATCGCTTGTCATTCACATTTGTAGAGCGGACAGATTGGCTATAAATACTTAACTCATGCGATACACAGCCATAGAGATGAAAATAATTGTATAACAATAAAACTTGCGGGACACTCCTCGCTATTTATTCACGGTATTGACTTTGACTGGTTAAAACGCTAAGGCACAACACCAGACACTACAACACTACATAGACTCCATAGAGAGAACCATTCTTAATAAGAGTATGAAGTGTATTCTTTGTATAACAGTAGAAGATAAGGCCCGTGGTGGAGGCTATTACAACGGCCATTAGTAAAAAAAAATCACTAAAATATGTCAACACTCAATATATTTAATCTTTGTCCTCTTAAAATAAAAAACTCCATATTCAATTTTTATTATATGCTGAAATCAGAACTGCATCGCCTTCTAAAAACGAGCGAAAACTTCCCGTATACTAAAGATTTCGTTTCGCAGGTGACATCCCCTCTTATACCAATGTTTCATGCAGAGGAAATCATTTTATTTCTGAAAAAAACTGGGTAATCTAGAAAAATTGAATCGGAATTTTCCCTTCAAGCCCGAGAACCATGACTTCAGTATGACGTCATTATCCCTCGAGACACCTAATTTTGTCAAGCAAATAATTAACATTTTGATTCTCGGAAATAAAATAGAGCTGAAAATAGAGAAAAATCGCTTGAAAATTAGGTGTAAAATTTTCAAATTAGCGCAGATTATTTTTTATATTTTTATTCATAATTATGAAAAATTTCATGTGCAAACGGTGTAGATTTTATTACGTTTTTGTGCTTAACTTTTTATTACTTTTAGAGTAATGTTCGTGAAAGTTTTATCTTGGAGTAGTTGCCCGGAATAGTTATAGAGTCAGGGAGACAGGGATCAGCGTAACTATATAGTAGGATTATTAAATTTAGAAAATGTATGCATAGAGAAACAATGAATGATTTGTGGGGTATAATATAACTTTGAGACCTGATTTAATGTGTATCATTTTACTGAAAAAACACAAATTATTCATTGAATGAAGCAAATTGTTAAAAAAATAATAAAATGGAATAGTATTTGTCTACACATAAGTGCTCTGCGCCTATGGGAATAATTTAACAACAAAGTTGACCTGAAAATTTAACTGTATAACGAGACGTGAAGGGAAATAATTTCATAATTTAGAATCTTGTAATTTTAAGTGAAGATTGCATTTCGCAGCTGATGTCTCTTCGCAAAATTTTAGTTTTTAATTTCAGCTTAATTCCTCTCACAAATTTTCTTTCTACTCCCAGATAATTAATTAAGTTAAAAGATAATTCAAAGACAATTCGTATCGTCGCTTAAACTTCAGATGAAATTTCTTAGCAGTTTTAATTTAATTTATTGAGTTCTTTTTAAAAAAAATCCATTCTGTTCACTTCCTGAATTAAAAATAAAGAAGGAACTTATGAATTTTTTCTTGTCCTTTTTTCATCCTATTTAAATAAAATAAATGCATTATTCAAGAGAAATAATTAAATATTTGAAGATAGCGTATCAAACAAAATAAAATAAGTTTTCTCAAGTAATTCATTTAGGGGAAAGCATCCGGCACATTTTTAGACAAATTCAGTGAAATGTGTAATTTTATACTGATATATTGTTTAACTGGACCTTTAAAATGGTGTAAAACCGCTAAAAAAAATGTTATTACATCTTGGCAGTAATAATGCTGTCAGTTAAATTCAGCGCCGAAAAACCTATTCCATGTTTTCATGCAAATGCGGTTGCGAATAGTGATCATGTTAAAAATTACAAAAAAGTTAAAAGAACTGGAATAGTCAGAAATTTTTATTTCAACGGGAAAGGCAGGGAAAATTGCAAATTTCGGCTTAAAACTAGAAAAATCGCAAATGTGATGTGGAAAACGACCCGAATTTTGCATTTACAAATTAATTTTTCATTTGTCAGATGTTTGGAATGTTCAAAATATGATTTAGGTACGCAAGAGTGGCGAATACAGAAATTGTTTTGGGAATGCACTGTTTTAAAAAACAAAGTTTATTTAACCTAAACTTAATATACAATAAAGCAAAATGTTATCTTAGATTAACTTTTTTCTTCATTTAACTGGATCTTTCGAAAAAAAAAAAGTTCTGTTTCCGCCACTGTTACGCAGCTATCTCAGGCCAAATTTAGAGCTTTCCAGGCATACGGGAAATAAAAAAGTATTTGTAAATTCAGACTTGAAATAATTTTCCAAATCTCATTTAAGATTTTTCTGAGTTTTAGCCAAATTTTTCAAGTTTCTCTGATTTTTCTATAAAAGTAAAATTTCATGACGACACTACAGGTTTTCCTTGAGAGGTGGCAACCCTGTATATGCCTAAAAAAATCTTCCAACATTTCGAATTCATTGCGGGATTATTTTCCAAATCCGCATTTCCATGGGAACACGCAATAGGTTTTTTTTTTTTTTTTGGTCTCCCAATTTAACTATCAACATTATTACATACGGATATTATACCGGTTGAAATTATAATGTCAACTTTTATTTATCGGCAATGCATGTCAGGCGTAGATCATATTTAAGAGTGAACGCTTATCAATATTAGAAAACGTTTATTACTCATTGAATTTTGAGGGTTCATTTCTTATTAAAAAAAGGGATTTTTTTTAAAGTACGTAATACCGGTCAGCAAAAAACTAGTCATGACAGCCCACATAATAGCAATCGCACAGTCTATTGATTTATTATTTTTGTTGTTGTTGGGGAAAATTAAGTCTATGACTTGAAGTTTTGTTTTTTTAGATCGCGAAATACAGTTTTCTGCTTATCCATAAAGTTTGCCAATGAGTTGCAGATTCAAAAAATAATGACTAGAAAGGTAATAGAATGCTATACAAATACTTGCTAATATTGTAAACTCGGGGTCATTGGATATCTGGTAAGACGAATATTTGTTTATCTTGAACTTTGCTTTAACTCTCAAAACAATTGAATGACTTTAGACGCTAAGTAACCTCCATATCACGAAGTGTATTCCTTTTATGTGGAACGTTTTGTGAAAATTTCATTTGCATTTTATGCACGGTCATTGAACCTTTAACGGTCGTTCAAATTTGGAACGGTAAAACGGCTTGGTGGCTGAGAGTAGACGTACAGCGGCAAGGGGTTAAAAAATTAACTGTCCCCACTCTTTAAACATCTCAATCCCGACTAATTTCCCTGCAGCAGCATCCCCTTCCTCTGTAAATACGAACTTCTCCTTTGGGCTGCTCAGTCTTTTTCACAGTCCTGCGCATGTTCTTGACGCATGACGCAAATTGATTATCAAGCGATTTCATGTTTCATTCATTCTTAGTTTTTAACAAAAACGTTTGGTTAAAATTCAAAGCGTTTTGTTAAATCAATTTGGTTAAATTAAACAAGCTTTCGTTGAATCAACAAAGCAAAGCTACCACACTACTTAACGAAACAAGTTTTGTCAAATAAACAAAACACTTTAGCGTGCAGAATATTGCCAAATAATAACTGCCGATAAAAACTGTTACTAATAAATAAACCTTTTGCACAAAGCAGATATTGGTTTGATAACGACGCAATGTTAGACAGATTAATCTGGTAAGATAGCAGATTAAGTCATTATAGTCTAGAAACTATTTATTTTTATCTTTTAAGTTACTTTTGTAGGATGAATAAGCTCCCATACCACTCTACAGACTATCTTGTCGAAAAGTCTTCTATATGCTTGAAATATATGGCAAACATCTGAACGGAAAATACCGCCTTTTAAAAGTGTTACCATAACGTGCAGGTGATTAAAATATCTGAACTTGTATTTATGCCTTAATTGTTTACTCCTGATCTGTATACGATGAAAATAACGCACCTCCAACGGCAGCGATTTCATTCGGATAGTGGCAATCGTTGGTGCGTACTACCAGAAGGAAATGCCACGTACTTCTGATCTGTATCCGATGAAAATAACGCACTTCCAACGGCAGCGATTTCATTCAGATAGTGGCAATCGTTGGTGCGTACTACCAGAAGGAAATGCCACGTTCTTCTGATCTGTATCCGATGAAAATAACGCACTTCCAACGGCAGCGATTTCATTCGGATAGTGGCAATCGTTGGTGCGTACTACCAGAAGGAAATGCCACGTAAACTGGAAGCTTACTCCAACGCTGAAGTACGCGGGACACTACGTTTTTGCGGGCGAAACGCTTCAAGCAAAGGCATTGTCCTCTTGCATGACAATGCAAGACCTTACAAGGCACGCACAACACAGGATTTGGCTCGCAGCTTTGTATGGGAGGTCTGGCAGCATCCGCCGTACAGTCCCGAACTGGCACCCCATGAGTAAGCTTCCAGTTTACGCGGCATTTTCTTCTCGTATTACGTACCAACGATTGTCACTATCCGAATGAAATGGCTATCGTTGTAAGTTGTGGAACTGAACTATCGTCTGATTAAGCTTCGGTCTTGTTTCGCAATGTTGCCATCCGTGGAGGAACAAGTGTAACTTACTTTTTGAATGCCCCTTGTAATTAGGTGTTTAAAGTTAAAGTGAAACACAGTACGACTCAAAAATGATCCAATGTATAACTCAAGCCATCCTTTAATCTATCACGTATGATTTCGGTTCTAGTATAATTTTAAATGAAATCTCACATTTTCCAATACTTAAAAGTTGATTAATGGTTAGTTTCCTTAATGATAAAACGAGATTAGATGAATCAATATTTTCTAGAGAGGAACGAAAAGAATTATATCTGGTGAAAAATGAGCCGCTATATAAATCTGATTTTAATGCGTTTGAAGAGTGAGCTTCGATTCTTTATCATTCTAATGGCGTTTATATATACTTATGTCTATAGAATGAACAAAATTCCTACTTGTAATTATTTAACGAAACTGGGATCAGAAGAAGAAAGAATTTTAACAAATTTAGAAGACTTTTCATTACTAAAGAATTGGGAAGTGTTGGCGTGCAGTTATACTTTTCACTTTCATTGATTTTGAATACAATTATACAGTTATGTACAATTTTTCGATTTTTTCCAGAATTTTCTGAATCATTTATTCTTTTATTTTTTCAAAAAATACACCATATTTAATAATAATTTATTAACCCCAGATTTCTATTCGGACAGACTTTTGTCTGCATTATTATTATTTTCTTTTTTCATAGAAAGGGTACGCTAACTTTCTTTGCCCTCTAACGGTGTGAGACATCGCTTATTTTTACATATTATGCCGCTGGGGCTCGCAGAACCCCAACGGCAGACAGTAAACAATATTAGTACAATCATAAATTACAGACATGATAGCACACATGACATGATAAAACATACACACACATATACACATGATAAAACATACATATACACACATATACATATACACACATATACACATACACACATATATATACATATATATATATATATATATATATATATATATATATATATATATATGTATATATATATATATATATATATATATATATATTGTACCACAGGAGAATGGCAATCAATGATATTTAAATTTAATAGTGCTATAGTGTTCCATAAGCTGATTATAATTTACTTTTATTAGATTCATTATGTTTGGCAATTGGACACTTTGCATAAAATTTTTATATGGATCTATTGAGTTATTTCTTCTTATTTTATTAGGCATTAGGGGGCAGTCCCCAAAGATATAATGCAGGGGATCCCCTGTCTGACCACAGTCACATAGATCCGTTGTTCTATAATTGATACTTTTTAAATATTTTGGGAAACTGCCCCCGCCCGTTATAAATTTAGTGGCTACTATATTATTGATATTATAATTATTTTGTATATGTGGTAAGAAGTTGTAAGTATATCTGCCGGTTTCACTCTCGTTCCACCCTATTTGCCATTTATTTTTTTATGTTTTTATTAATTATGTATACTATTTTTGATCTAGGTACTGACACCACTCTATTACTCCTCTAACGGTGTATGAGATATATCTGCAAAATACAACAAAATTATTAAACATACCTATAATACAACAAAATTATTAAAAGCCATTCAAATGCATTGAATTATATCCTATTTCGATAGTAAACATCAGAGAGTACATAACTTACACCTTTAGGTTTTCTACGCTTATGTTCAGTTTTCCTACATAATTTTCCTAATATTGTCTCTTGCTAAACAACTTAATTCTTGCAGTTTTCTAACATGGAGGTCAATTCTCCGTCAGTTGTTCGAAGCAAGTCGGTGGTTAGCTTTCAACTTTCCCGATCCAGTTGGTTATCGACTGCTCTTACGACTTTCTGACCTGTTTTTAACATCGTTCACCCACATAAGAGCCCGTTAGCGTTCCTCCCTAAGGTTTCTCCTCAAGGTGGGGAAGAGTTAACGACTTGGTTTTTCGACCGATTCAGGGAGAATTTACCCAATGTTATGGATGGAATAATTGATCTTATTGTCAGATGAATGAAAGAGGCAACTGAAATATCTGTCGCATTTCGTTGAAATGAATTCGATGAATAACACCGGTCAACACGATTTTTGGGTCTGACTTCTACATGTTAAATTTTAGTTTCTTCTACGCCAAAACTAAGGAAAACAATTTTTTTTTTTAAATGAAAGTTTGCTTTTGTAGAAATTAAAGCAATTTTTCAATTTTTTGGCAAAAATCACTGATTTATATATATATTTTTTATAATTCCACTCTAAATTATGATAAGAAAAGTTTTTGCTGGATATAAAAGTTTTTTTTATTCAAGATTTGTGATAAACAATAACATATAAATGTAAAATAATAAGAAATGAATGTCTAAAAGTGAATATTTTTCGTATTTCTTTTGTGTTCGTATGAGCAAATAATAATACAAACAAATAATAATATTACAAATAATACTACAAATAATACTACAAACAATACTACAGAGTTACAAATAATAATACAGTTTACTTTCGGGTAAATCAAAGTGCTGCCATCTTTCGTTTATGAAATAAATTAAAGTATACTGATCGACGTCAATCAGACAAAAGCAAACTTTAAGAACTAAAAATGAAAATTTAAGTGTTTTTCAATGTCTAGAATCAGAATTTAAGCATGAGAACAGAAATCCCCCCCCCCTTTTTTTGTTGACCGGTGTAATATACAATTTATTTATTTCATTATGTAAGATTTAAATACGTCAAGTTTTGTTACGAAAAAGGAATCTTTTTCTTTTAATGATCTCCCCAAATTCATCCATTTCAATATACAGGGAGATTCACTAAACTACTTCCGGTAACATGACAAATATAGCTCGTCATTGTCTTTTCATGCCATACACACAATGATGAACCATACACGTCTTGCAGCTACCAACCATTACGGAGTAAAGTAAATCATTTTTTTTTTGCAAATAGTCATTTTCGTGTTAAAACATAGCAAAATTACCAAATAAGCCACGTAGCTTGACTATTAATTAGAAATTGTATTTCAAAAATATACTGTTTACAAAATATGGTAAATTATATTTCGTAAAGGTTGGAGACTTTGGTCATGCGAATGAAATTACTATTGAATAGGAAAATAAATTTGTTTAAAAATTATATTGTACTGAATCCGGCAGCATTTTTACAACTTACGTTGATATCACCGATTACTATTACTGTTAGAATTTATATAAATCACGGCCAAATTCTTGTTAGTTGGATTTCATTACAGCAATAATGTAATTTTAATGAACAATATGTAAGGATTGTAAAATGAAACAAGTTTTTTAATATAAATATTAAATGATTTGATATTTCATTTTTTTTTCCGGCAGCAGATGGGTCGATTAAACTCGGTTGCCATGAGAACACCCAAAGTGAAGCAGCAAAGGCTTGGCTAGTGCTTGGGAGGATAAATTCCTCTCTCGACAGAGTTTGCTACGGACCGTGTGCACTAGAGGGAGCTGCTGTACATAAAACCTCTCGAGGCTCCATAGACCTCCATGTACAAACCATACCTCTGGGAGTGTCAATCGAAGTGCTGGAGTGGGCATCTGGAGTGGGTTCGAAATGAGGCGAACCGTTATAGGGGGCAACGTTGGTCTGCGTGATAGGCGCCTCCGTACTGAAATGACCAACATCTCCGGTCCTCGTGACGGTCAAGTCTACAAGCCGGTCGCTGGCCCGGCAATAGGAAGAAAAAAGAAAAAACGCGATTTTTCACTATTAAGATTTACTGGAAGGGGTGAAGTCTGAAAAAACTCCTGGAAAGAGGAGATACAGAATTCCATGGAAAGTGGGGGATCATACATTACTTCTTTCTTTTCAAGTTAATAGCCCCTTTCGAAGACGTTAATCCTTTGAGGCGCAACCCTTACCCAATGCTGAAAAAAGGGCAGCCGTTGCCATCGCTCGACTTAACTACCAGCAAGAGGGCTGATGATCGAAACGTTCATCGCGTGCCACAGATCGAGAGACCCTCTTTTGACGACAGCTGGCTGTGCGGCACAGCCAGTTGCGTCAAAAAAGGGTCTCTAGATGCTCTCTAGTGCTGTTAACCCTTTGAGGCGCAACCCTTTCCCAATGCTGAAAAAAGGGCAGCCGTTGCCATCGCTCGACTTAACTACCAGCAAGATGGCGGACGATCGAAACGTTCATCGCGTGCCACAGATCTAGAGACCCTTTTGTGACGACAGCTGGCTGTGCGCGAGCACGCGATGCTGGTAGTTTTGCTGGTATTGCTAGTTTTGCTGGTTTACACGATTTGCTGGTAGTTAAGTCGAGCGATGGCAACGGCTGCCCTTTTTTCAGCATTGGGCAATCTATCCAGCTGTTCTCGCTTTGCGTATCCAGCGTTCTTCCATTTTTCGGCAGATGTCAGTGGTGTTAAAAATAATCGTGACCATTTTTTTACGGGAAATGACGTGCTAAAAAGTAAAGGATTCTCGTGGAGCTATGTCACCCGCAACTATTTTTATAGAAATCCAATCTATTCTTCATGACCTTCAAAAGTCAAAACGTCAACAGTTTGGTGGTCTCAGAGCGAAACCACTGCGCGTTAAAGGGTTAAAAAGAATCGTGACCATTTTTTTACGGGAAAGGATGTGCTAAAAAGTAAAGGATTCTCGTGGGGCTAGGTCACTCGCCACTATTTTTATAGAAATCCAATCTATTCTTCGTGACGGGCAACAGTCAAAACGTCAGAGTTTGGCGTTCCCAGAGCGGGAACGCTGCGCGTTAAAGGGTTAAAGAGGATACAGAACTCCATGGAAAGTGTGGGGGTCATACACTGCTTCTTTACTGTTCAAGTTAATTAATAGCCCCTTTCGAAGATGTGTTAAAGAAGAATAGTTTGTTTTCTAAAGATGGTTAACGAAGCATTAAAGCACTTGGCACACAATCTTCTCAGAAGATTCCCCTTACAGTAGAGATTATATATTTTGAAGGGCGGACACTTGCCAATGAGGCATCCTCCACTATTAGAGCTAGAAATATTGGCCATTTTATTAGGGGTGCACCCCCAGAGAGTAGAAATACGTATACTAGAGAGCGCATCACCAATCAAACCCGTCGGAAAGTGAGGAAAAGATGTACACTACTGGCCAAAAGTATTAGAAGTTTCAGAAATCTAACCCTTTTCGGCCCCCTCACCGCAGATGCGCCATGAAAATTAATTAAGGAGCGTTAGATGCGCCAGAATGATGCGCGTGAGATCTTGCCACAGATGAGCTGATGGAACAAGTTCCTCAAGTGTATGGCACACCCATTGTGCGGCCAACGTTTTCCTCGAGATGGACGAGTTGACAATCGAGCACATGCTAGGAATCGAACCCGGAGCCAAGGTGTGATCGAATGATTCTTTAGAGATTATACCACCAGGTCGGTGTAGAGATTAAAGATACCTCTACAGATCGAACTGTTACAGATTAAATATATTGGGTTGGCAACTAAGTAATTGCGGATTTCACTCATAGATGGCTTCAGTTGAATTTTTAGGTTTGCAGACGATTTACAAATGTAAAACACATTTTGTTATTTGATAGTAGGCAATTCAACTGTCAATCAGTAGAAAAAGTTCTTTGATCGGTTGCGTAGTTTTCACTTGGCCTTCGTTGAAAAATGGAAAGTCAAAAGGAACATTTTCGTCATATTTTGCTTTATTATTTCCGCAAAGGGAAAAACGCATCGCAAGCTCATAAAAAGTTATGTGCTGTTTAGGATGATGAAGCCTTAAAGAACGGCACTGTCAAAGTTGGTTTGCCAAATTTCGTTCTGGTGATTTTTCACTCAACGATGAAAAACGCTCTGGTCGTCCAGTTGAAGTTGATGACGTTCTAATCAAAGCAATAATCGATTTGGATAGTCACAGTACAACACGTGAGATTGCAGAGAAGCTTCATGTATCACATACATGCATTGAAAATCACTTAAAACAACTTGGCTATGTTCAAAAACTCGATACATGGGTTCCTCACGAACTGAAAGAAACGCATTTAACGCAACGCATTAACAGCTGCGATTTGCTAAAGAAACGTAATGAAAATGATCCATTTTTAAAACGATTGATAACTGGCGATGAAAAATGGGTTGTTTACAACAATATCAAGCGGAAAAGATCGTGGAGCAGGCCAGGTGAACCAACTCAAACAACATCAAAAGCTGATATTCATCAAAAGAAGGTTTTGTTATCAGTTTGGCGGGATTACAAAGGAATTGTGTACTTCGAACTCTTACCACCCAACCGAACGATCAATTCTGATGTCTACATTGAACAACTAACGAAATGAAACAATGCAGTTGAAGAAAAGCGGCCCGAATTGAAAAATCGAAAAGTTGTTGTATTCCATCTTGACAATGCAAGGCCACACACATCTTTGGTCACTCGGCAAAAATTATTGGAGCTTGGTTGGAATGTTTTGCCACATCCACCATATAGTCCTGACCTTGCACCATCTGATTGCTTTTTGTTTCGATCTTTACAAAACTCCTTGAATGGTAAAAATTTCAATAATGATGATGATGTCAAATCGTACCTGATTCAGTTTTTTGCTAATAAAAACCAGAAGTTTTATAAACGTGGGATTATGATGCTGCCTGAAAGATGGCAAAAGGTCATTGATCAAAATGGGCAATACATTACAGAATAAAGTTATCTAGTTCCATGAAAAAATTGTGTTTGATTTTCTAAAAAAAATCCGCAATTACTTAGTTGCCAACCCAATAGAAGGGTTAAACTCCTATGCAACGTTTTTTTTTTTTCTTTTCTTTTTTCGCCGACACCACTGTCTAAATTAATTCTAGAATGAAAACAACTTTGCATGTTTTCCCTTTTCAGAGACGTTGAGAATGTTAAAGCGTCAGATTCAGACATACGGTAAAGTTGCTTTTGATATGACTGATAGTTCACTAAATTACACAGCGTAAACTTTTCAGGTGAAAAATAACACCTTAATGATGTTTAAAGAATTTAATTGAGAGAAAGTAATGGGTGACAAGTTTCTAAAATAGCTTCATTGATTAGTCTTTGTGAAACGCCTAAAGCATGTTACGTTAAAAAAGTTTCTTCACTAGGTAGTGATTTTTAACTTCATTTTTGCTCTAGAATGTCGTCAGCAGTTTATTTAGGCTGCACTGCAATGATACGGATTGAAGATATTGATATATTTTACTAAACGTTTTTTTTTTGTTAAATGTATATTAATTATCATATATGCTCATAAATTATCTGGTAACATATCCTCTTTCTCTCTGTTTATTTGAAAATAGAAACACAGTAAAACGAAAAAGTTAGTATATGAAAAGCTATATATTCTAATGAAAGATCATCAAATAGGTAATTATTAGAAGACAAAAAACCGTCATAACAACACAATATATGTTTTAATAGGTCTTTTTTGTGTTTTATTTTATTTTATATATTTACAGCTATGATGGTGCAAATTTATGGCACATTTTGAAATCTATAACGAATCTGTCCTTTAGCAACGCTCTTATTTTTGTGAATATTTTACTCAACTGACCTACATATTTTAGAGTCGGAAAAAACACATAACCATACGTTTGATAAGAAGGAAAGTGAAATCTTTTTCATGACGTACAATCTTATATCACTGAGTGGTACAATTTCCAGCCATCCCTTTATTTTAACCATTAAAATGCATTATAACCTCCTTTTTGGCGCATTCTTGTCATTGTTTTTGTTGTGTGTACGTATGTAACTTGCTTGAAATGATATAACAATTGTTTCCCTGTGATTTTTTGCTACTATAAATACTACCGAAGTCTTTCATATCCGTATACAGCCAGTACGGACGTGGACTGAACTTCAACCTCATTTTTGGCGCATTCTTGTCATTGTTTTTGTTATGTGTACGTATGTAACTTGCTTGAAATAATATAACAATTGTTTCCCTGTGATTTTTTGCTACTATAAATACTACCGAAGTATTTCATATCCGTATACGGCCAGTACGGACGTGGACTGAACTTCCACCTACTTTTCTGCCTCCTCACATGACATGTCTGAAAAGACAATTAAAAGATGATTTCTATGGACCTAATTTCCATTTACAAAAGTAACGGGGTATACGTTTTGTAAATGGAAATGGCCACCCTTTTTTTTAAATCTCAAATTGGTAAGAAAGGGTGATACAAAATTGTAACACAATGTTCAGTTTTTTTTTTCATAACAAAATATAGTACTTAATACCAAAGAACAGAGACCAAATTGCAATAAATATTAAACATCGGCATTTACCTGATCTCTGGGTATACGCTAATTTGGTTATACCAGTTGAGATTTCCTCTACTTCGTGTCAAGGATGCATAAAATTAGCAAATCATCAATATTTTTCTGGTAAGCATCTATGAGAAAGGAGAAGGGTTTTATTAATCTCGATTATTTCTACTTAATTCAGCACCATTTTATGGTGAAATATTAACTACTTTTATTAACAATGTACCCGTAATTTCTAAACTCATGCTTTCATTCTGACAGTTGCAAGGGAGCGATGACGATGACTTCCAGAAATTCCGGGCTAATTGTTACCTTGGCACAAACTGTACACACACAAACACGCATTTCGGAAAAAAACAAACAAACACGAAAAGTGAGTTTTCAGCTCTAATTGATGTACGGTCAAAAGAAAGTGATTGCTTTACATCGGTACATGTCTCTATCATCCCTAACAGCACCGTGACCTAAATGTGAAGTCTCACGTCGTGAATGAGTCACAAATAAGTCGCCTTGACTGCCTAATGTCCTTCTGCGGCAACGTCACAACGTGTCGTCACCATGAAGTCACACTGTGACTTGTGCACGACATTGTGACTTCAATGCGACGTTACAGCGCCGTCACATTCACAGCACTGTGACTTAAATGTTCCACTTATTTAAAACTGAAAAAAAAAACTTTTTTTTGAGACATTAGCAAAATTACTTAAAATTCACAAGATCAGAAAAAGTAGCAAGAAAGTAGCATAAAATTTAGTCGCACGGTGCTTTCAAAAGTATCAAAAATTGCGAAAAGTCGCAATATCTGGCAAGTCGTCACAGACGATCCGTCACGTTGACGTCACAAAGAAGTTACCAGCTATTGTCACTGGCAATTCACACGTGACTTCCAGTTGACGTCACTTACGGTCACCAGTGTGACTGCGACCAATGTGACTCAAATGTTCCACTTATTTAAAGCTGAAAAAAAAAACTTTTTTTGAGACATTAGCAAAATTACTTAAAATTCACAAGATCAGAAAAAGTAGCAAGAAAGTAGCATAAAATTTAGTCGCATGGTGCTTTCAAAAGTAGCAAAAATTGCGAAAAGTCGCAATATCTGGCAAGTCGTCACAGACGATCCGTCACGTTGACGTCACAAAGACAAAGAAGTTACCAGCTATTGTCACTGGCAATTCACAAGTGACTTCCAGTTGACGTCACTTACGGTCACCAGTGTGACTGCGACCAATGTGACTCAAATGTTCCACTTATTTAAAGCTGAAAAAAAAAACTTTTTTTGAGACATTAGCAAAATTACTTAAAATTCACAAGATCAGAAAAAGTAGCAAGAAAGTAGCATAAAATTTAGTCGCATGGTGCTTTCAAAAGTAGCAAAAATTGCGAAAAGTCGCAAGATCTGGCAAGTCGTCACAAACGATCCGTCACGTTGACGTCACAAAGAAGTTACCAGCTATTGTCACTGGCAATTCACACGTGACTTCCAGTTGACGTCACTTACGGTCACCAGTGTGACTGCGACCAATGTGACTCACAGGCACGTCACGGCGACCTCATTGTGACGTTCCGTGCTATTAGGGATTGCATGCAGTCCTTTTTATTTCAAGGGTTCATCTACATATGGACACGGAACCCAGGTTTCCAAAGTTAGGTGACTTTGGTGTATTGCTCATCCCTCAAAACAGAGAGAACCTATGATCCTTTTCAAAAGATTGTGGAGTCAATGAATACCACGTAGCATCCTAATATTTTAACCAAAGCTAAATTTTTTCAGTTATTTTTTAAATATTGATCGGAACCGAGGCGACCTCATTGTGACGTTCCGTGCTATTAGGGATTGCATGCAGTCCTTTTTATTTCAATGGGTCATCTACATATGGACACGGAACCCAGGTTTCCAAAGTTAGGTGACTTTGGTGTATTGCTCATCCCTCAAAACAGAGAGAACCTATGATCCTTTTCAAAAGATTGTGGAGTCAATGAATACCACGTAGCATCCTAATATTTTAACCAAAGCTACATTTTTTCAGTTATTTTTAAAATATTGATCGGAACCGAGGCGACCTCATTGTGACGTTCCGTGCTATTAGGGATTGCATGCAGTCCTTTTTATTTCAATGGGTCATCTACATATGGACACGGAACCCAGGTTTCCAAAGTTAGGTGACTTTGGTGTATTGCTCATCCCTCAAAACAGAGAGAACCTATGATCCTTTTCAAAAGATTGTGGAGTCAATGAATACCACGTAGCATCCTAATATTTTAACCAAAGCTACATTTTTTCAGTTATTTTTTAAAATATTGATCGGAACCGATATATTTTTTTCAGATTCATTATTAATCATAACTATTTTACTCTAATTATATTTTTCCCTTTTGAGTGTCAGTTTGCTAATCGATAAATTACACGAACTAAACTACTTTTTCCACTGAATCAGCAAATTCTCCACCCCATCGCTAATACCTTTAAAAACATATGTCATCGCATTTGAAAAAGAAAACAAGTTTTAGAAAATGCTATTCTTTAAAAGAAGCACAAAATTTTTCTTTTCAAACTTTCCGTGACATGCAGGTGTCATTTGTCTTGTGTGGCGCCTAAAAATCGAGTTCATGACAACCCCCGCCCCTGCTCCTTTAAAAAAGTTTGGATATTCAATCAATATATCCCTAAGCAGGAGACAACAAAGTAATTCGCTGCAAAAAAATTGTCTGGCGCCATGTTTTTAACGTCTTATTTATATTGCTTCTGAAGCATTTATTTAGAAATAGTTCAGCTTTGATCTGTGATACACTGCTCAGCTTGAAAACTAAATTTCCAACGATCTTGATTTCTTAAGGCTACTGAACTTTTAATGGTTTTGATTGGGGAAATAAAAATTCCGCGTTTCTCGTTGAATGAATCTCTGATTCAATACAATAAAAACATTTTATCGTTCATTTTGAATGAATCCGGGATTCAATAAATCTTGGATACGCACTCTGTTTTATAGGTATGTTATTAATGCAACGCATCAAGATTTATAACTACACTATTTCAAATAATTAAAATGTTTACATATTTCTACTTTCTCTCACGCATTTACTACTTTACGTTCATCGCTTTATTTTTGTTACAAAGAAAATTATACAGTTTCAATTCCACAGTTCCGTCCCGCAGTGGCCTAGTAGCTGAGCTCCGTTCTCATAAGAACACCGAAAGTGAAGCAGCATCGTCTTGGCCAGTGCTTGGGAGGGTGAAAACCTCTCTCGTTTGGGCTGCTGTTGGACCGTGTACGCTAATGGGAGAGGGTGCACGTGAAATCTGTTCGTAGATCCAATGTTCTCCATGTTCAAAATTTCCATGTGATAAATTTGGAGGTGCCGATTTCAGGTGCTAGCCCTCTCATCTGGGATGTGTTCTAAAATGGGAGACGACTCGTAGGAGGCAACGTTGGTCTGCCTAATAGGAGCTCCTGTAATGAAATGGCCAGCATATTCGGCCTTCGTAGAGGTCAAGCCTACACTTGGCTCCTGACCCGGCCATGAGAAAGAAAAAAAAAGTTTCACGGTACCATGGCCGACCAGTTGGTTTATGGTTAAGAAAAGTGTTTAATGAAAGAACTTCGTTAAATTGTTACTTTGGTGACTTTTACATTTATTTTTGTTTTATTTTCTTATGGAACCAAGAAGAGATTTAAAGTCCAATAAAGAAGCACAAGCTTTACATTTTTCTAAATCATGTTTTTAATGGTTAAAAAGTAGATAAGATGGTTAATCACAACTGTTAAATGAAAATAAAATGTCTAAAAGTAAATTTAGATTAAGTAAACGAAGTCGTGGAAAACAAAGATAGAAATAAAACATAATTACCGCTTAAATTTATGAAGAAAGTCAGCATTGAAGGACGAAGAAAACATTAGTGCATTGGGTTCAGAGCCATTGCTTAGACTTTCTTTAAGGGGGGGAGATGTCGATAGACTGCCAAGTCAAATATCGGTTTTTACCAACTTGCATATTTTTTTATCAACTATATTACTATTGCCAACTGGATTTGCGTCATTTTGCCAAGTGTACCAGAAACGGAAAGTAAATGATCGTTTTCGTTAAATTTTTTTCACCCATTTTGCCTACTAGGTATCTAATGATGCCAAGTTTAATATAATTTTGCTAGTGTTGGGGGGGGCGGCCCTTTTAGCAAGATCCCTGATTGGGTTTTTTTTTTAATAAATGAATTGGTTCTTTTCAAGTTCATTCACACAGAAAAAAGTTTTTGGAAGTTTCCATTTTGAAGAATATAATTGGCCAAGTCTGATAGTTAGACCTGTAATTTTTTTTAACATGCATTGTGTAGATAACGGGCAGTAGTACGGACCGAGGTGAGTTGAAAAATGGGACAGCACAAATTTGTCAGAGCTAGAAATCGTTAGCATGATGGCAGCATCGTAATTTAGCAGCTTTCCACCACCTTCAGGAATATCATTTTGCATTCTTGACCCAAAGTGCACAGTCGTTCTTGTACAGACGTCGGAAAAATCGTGAAAAGCAAATTTTGAACGTTTTTTTTAAAAATAACCAGTATTTTAATAATGTGTTTGTATTTCCGTTAGGTTTTATGTTTTCAAAACTCATTGACCAACGATTCAAATAATAGCAGTGGTATAGCTAATATCTTTGCGTTTTGTATTTCACAAAAATTGGGACGATTTTTGTTCCAACTCACTTCGTTTAGGTTTGTATGGCTCATTTTATTTTAAGGTCAAATTGAAATCTTTTTTTTTTTACATTGTTTTATTTACCTCATGCTGTTTGTACCTCTGGAAACTACATCACTTGATACTTCAGTGAGGGTTGACAAGTCATGATTACGATTGTGGTTTGTCTGTGTGTCGCGGTCATGCGTAATAACTGCCGTAAATATGCATCGATTACTACGAAATTTACGTACGTTATTCCTAGTTACTGTACTATGTGCCTAACCAAAACTGGTGTATGTAACGTCTACAGTTCTTTTTCATTTACTTGGACACTCAAAAGAATTCGAATATATTATTTTCTATTGCATACATTCTTTAAAGCGTATATTAGAGATATTCGGCTGTTTCAAACAAAACAAAATTGAAATAGGTTATTGAGAATTACAAAGTAATGCTTCCATCGAAAATAGTGTCCGTAGCATTTATAGTTTTCCTACAGGAGCATTCAAAAGAATTCAAATACATTAGGGTGTATGACAGTTTGGAGAAACTTATCCGTTCTAAAACGTCCATGACAACTTATTCTTTATTGGAAATAACATCGTTTTTACTGAGGCAAACAAAAACTGCCCCACCACTGTAAATTAAAACCCAGAAGAGCAGATCAACTTGAAAATTTGTAACAATATTTACTTCATATTTGCCATAAATAAACTATACTACCATGCGTGTGTAGCTTAATTAAACAAATTCAATCTATCTTTCTGCGTTTTCAATAGGGTTTAATAAGCAACGCTGTATCAGTAAAGACTGATCAAAATAAATTGTTTTCATAAGCTTCTTAAAAGTTTTCAGCCGCTCTAAAGATAAAGTATCTCAAAGCGTATGCATTAGTTTTCTCAGTAGCATGTTCATTCAAACTGCTACGTCTTTGTTATATTACAGAATTTGAACTAATGTAAAAGGAAATTGACTTATAAATTGCGCAAGTCTCAAAATGAAATCCAATAAATTAGGAAATTGAGAAGTGACAAATGAACTAGAAAATCTTTTATGTGAAATTTTCATATGCTAAGAATTGTATAGAGTTCATTTAAGAAGGAAGTTAATGTTGTATTTAATCTTCCCCCCCCCCCCAAGTTTTCCATTCCTTTCCTCTGTCATTCTGTTTATGGGTATCTCCAGTACAAAATTTATTTCCAAATTTTAATCCATTTCCAATTGTCTGATAGAACTTATTGCACCCATTTATAACTCCGATGAACAGTTTTTCGTTTTTCGGATATTTAAATTTTTTAAGTTTTATTTCTTTAATATTTTGTTCCGAAAATCATATTGTTTTTCAAATGTCAGCTCATGTGAGCCAAACAATTGGTCGGACATTTTTGAAAGTTGAATTTTTGGAAAGTCCTTATAATTATGCAAAAGACGAGAAATTAATTCCACTTCTATTCCTTTCCTTTTTTTTCATGATTTTTCGAAAAAAAAAATGATCGCTTTTTTCGGAAAACTGAATTTAAGGTTAATGTAAAAGTCTGTGGATAACTCTAGCAACTGTCTTGTCATCCAGGACAAAAGTCCTGGTGCTAAAATCCCTAGTTTACCTATGATTCGAGGAGTGCAAAGTAAAGTTATGCTCTCAATATTTATTGAAAATGTATGCATTCACTTTTTGGCAAAAAGTAGTGAATTAGTTAAGCATCTTCATGTCTTTTTATAAATTACATATTATATTGCATTAAAAAAGTAATATTTAATTAATTTTCTGAGAGCGTCCGCCGCTCATCTGTGTAGTAGGATGGATTTTATACTGAACTTGAGCTGGAAAATTCCCTAAAAAAATTGTATTTATTAGTCTATTTTTAAACAAAAAAAATTTCTTGATTAAAGATGTTTTTTATTTATATATTTTTTTCTATTTCGGTTGAAATAAAGCGTACTGCATTTGACACGTTTCACAAAATTCAATTCTGAACTCTGCACAATTTGAATATAACGGACTTATTTAAACGGCGGTCCTTTCTTTTATTTCAAATATAACACGGAATTATTCATATTAATAGCGAACATGAAAACTCGAAATGAAAAATAAACTCAAGTTTAAAGCTATTAATATTTAAATATAACAGAATACCATTCACGCAATCAAATGGAAGATTAATTTACATACGAACCTTTGAATTACGGAAAAAAAAAGCTGAGCTTTTAGTCGTGGTATCAAACACAGCGGGTATAGAAAACAGAATTTATTCATAGAATTGGTTTTGAATTCATGTTGACATGAAAATACTGAAGTATAATTAAAACTTTTTTCTTTCCTTTTTTTTCTAAATACTCATTTGAATATTTTTATAAACAACGATACTCTGAAGAATATTAAATGAATTCCATTAAAATATTTTTCTTCACGCTCTATAAAAAATATAAATGATTTTTCTTCTTAGGAAGCTAAATACTTGAAAAAGTATATCTTTTTAATAAAAGGTAAATAAAAATAAATAAATTATAAGCATTTAAATAAAATTTTGAGACATTTATGTGAATTATTAAACTTGTAACTTAGTGTAAGTTATTTGAATTATTTTCTTGAAAGCACAGTACGCGCATTGCATAAAACATGTGTTACAGTGTTTTAGAATATTTTACTTTTAAACGATGCTTACATAAATCATGGAATGGCTTTCTGCTCTATTCGTCAAAATTTTTCAGTGTAAAGACATATTTACCATGCGGAATCTCCAAGAAAAACGTACTAAGTGAGTTATTTTAATCATTAATGTACAGCGTATTATTGCAGCTTTTAAATAATTTTGCATGTGCTAAATTGCTATTGTATTGTAGTTAAATCTTGTTCTGATATATTTTTATCATAGAGGCAATCGAATGGGAAGTTTTTAATATCTTAAGTTAAAAAAATCTAGCTATTCCGTGACGTTCATTTAGTTAGTGTGGCCAAGAAAATTTATTAAAATGTACAAAAATCACGGGAAATTTAGAAACAAAAATTCAGTTCCTTTTCATTTTAGAACAAATAGTGCTGGCCAACACGAGGTGCATCTGCCTAGGGGTGCCATGGACGAAAGACTTTTTAAGTGGTTCTAAAACGTATCCAAGTTACCTCAGGAGAAAACCACCCAACATTCCTAACCGTTAGATCGACTGCAGCTCGATAGGCCAAAACACGAGACCTTCGCAGTTCTGTCATCTACCATGGTCTGTGTCTTATCCACTTTGGCCATGGTGGAGCTGTGGCCCCCTTACAAAAAAATTCCGGATTAGTAAAATGAACCCCATATATTAATTACGTGATGTATTACATTCTGAATTAATTTTTCATTGTAAATATTGTGCTTCATTTGTATTACATTTTTATTTAAATGCTTTTAGTACGTTTGTTTTCTTTTATTTTTATCGAGGAAGCAATCGAACAAAACCCCTCTAATTTGCTGCGTTAAAAATAAGTCATTTCAAGATATTTCCACAACTTATTTTACTAGAAAAAAATATTAATGGTGTTAGAAAGGTAACTTTTTAAATCAATAAATTTGAAACACCCCAAAATTACATTTTTATTCAATTCGAATTCATATTTATGTCCCTTTAAAAAAGGACATTTACTCCGAATATTCTGCTTTTCATAAATAATTAACTTACATAATAAAATGCGAAATTTATTCCGACGACTTATTATGGTCTGGAAAAAATTATTTAAGGTCTTTTTCATGATTAGAACTTATTCTAATTTCTTTTGTTCATTCTGAATAATGTGCCTTTTAAATCAATTTTTCATCTAAACTTTTACAAAATCCTCTTAGTATTTTAATTATTGGCACGTTATTGAAATTTAATTTACTATCTTTTGCATTCTACAGGCTTTAATTACTTCCTTAGTTTTCTTTAACGGGTAATTTGTAATTTCTTATAATGTGCACCGATACAATTTTTAGAGGATTAAACAAAAAGTTTTTAAATTAAAATTTGACGCTCTTCATAATTTTTTCAAGTCAGCATGATTAAATTTTCCTTTAGGATTATTTTCTAATTTCAATGCTTGATTCGCATTAAACAGTCACTAATATACCTTGAAATATTTCTTTTAGAACGGGTTCTAATTGGATAATTCAATCATTTCATTTGATTCTTCAACATTCAGATGTATTTTTGATTTTTTTTTTTTTAAATCTTAGTTTGCTAAATTTTCTTATTATGCAATGCTTAAATTAATTTTCAGAAGTTGTACGTGATTTCACTTTCGCTTCTAGAATTTAAATTTTAATTACTACTGTTAATAGAAGTAAAGTTTATCGAAGAAATATAAAGTATTAAATTAGTTTAATACTTTACTTCTATGAATGCCAGCAATAATTTTGAACCAGGAATAACTTTAAATATCATGAATACCAGGAGTAACTTTGTAGCTGTTTTGCGGGACGAAACACGCCTAATTTTCGTCTCGCGTCCATCCCTACTTTTATATTGAGTAAAGTACAATTTTCGCGATAGTTTTGGAAAGCCATGAACATTTTTTTTTAGAATTTTTTTCCCGCCTACTTCTGACAGTGAGAATCAAAGCTAGTATTTATTCACATGTAGTAGTTCTAGAGTTACACGCAATAAACATAATCCTGACTTTCTTTTGTATAAACATTGAAGCTTCTTTTCATAAGCACACTTGGGCTAACTTTTCTGGCGGAAAAAATTGTATGGTTCATTACGACTGGGATTCGTTGACATGGACCGATATTTATTGGTAGTACTTGCTTTCCAGGAAAAGGCAGCTCATGTCACTTGTAAGATCGTTTAGATCTACTTTCGCCCTTTATAGATTGTTGCTTCACAATCCATCGGAAGTTAAAGGGATTTTCCAATAATCAAACATAATTAGGTTTTGATTATTGTTACTGGTATGCTGAACACATATTTTTTAACAAAGGGGAGAATGTTATTTTTAGTTCCTTTGCTGTAAGCAGTGGCAGCTATTCATAAGGGGCAGATTGGCCTGGCCCCACTATCTAAATCAAAACTTCTCCCTATTACGTAACGGTTCTTTTAATAATTTACCTTTATTGAAGAAAACCACGTATTTTACTCTATTTCAATACAATCAATTTTAAAAAAAAAGCTCCTAAAAAACGCTAGTTATGTTTTTTGCTTGCTAAAGAACTTCCGTACCACGGTCCTGAATTAGGCGTCTTTATTAAGCTCATATATTTGGCTACTTCGGACAAAATCCATAATGATACGCCTTTAACTTGGCTTCAAAACGGTTGATTTGACACAATCTTTCGGACACAGAATATCGGTCCGTTCCATGCTGTTCTCCGCTACTGAAAGAGGAAATTTCGTTAAGTAGGTAGTATTGCAGAAAACTGATTAATTCTCAGATTCGTTGTTCCTAAGTCGGGTGTATGTTTGAAAGTTCTAGTAAACAGTCCACTTGCTTGGCTTGTACAAAATTCACAGGCAGTAACAGCCTGTAATTTGCTAATAACAGTCCGCTTTAGTACACAGGTTTTCACAGATGCTGTCTTTCACACGCAAGAAAATAATTCCACAGGCTAAAATTTAGTAGAAATTCAGTCATCTTTTCTACTGAGAAAGAGAGGCATGATTTGGCGTTCCTTAACCTTTTACAGACCAAATTGAGATCCAGGCATATTTTTTGCATATTTAGAATTCTAATGCGTTAGTCAAAGGATATTATTCAATTAATTGGGGAAAAAATATTGTATACAATTTTGGAGCATAGGTCAGAATACAATTTGGGTGTATACAATACAGGTGTATACAATTTGGGAGCATAGGTCATTTCTGACTCTATTTTTACATTGGTTTCAAAAACGGAATAGAATGATGGGTAGTTTAAATAAGCGAAATATTACGAATTAATATAAGATATATTTTTTAATTTAACTAAAGATACGAATCAAGTTTGAAGGCGGTGGGTATGTATCAACATAGCTCTGTAAAAATGTATGAAAATGGCTATTTCATGATTTTTTGTCAAGTTTCTCATTCATGATGGAAATGCAATTTCTATTTCAAAAGATCAAGATACCTGTTATCCGCTGTTTTTTATCAAATCAATATTGGTAAAATTTCATTTTTTAATAAATTTTTAATTTAATGTTCCCAAATGGCAAAATTGGCCTGTAAAAGGTTAATTTGAGGTGTGGCTTCAGAGGGGAAAAATGATTTCGTTTGAATCCGGGAGCAAAGTCCATTGCTGAAATCTAACCCTTTTGATTAAAAAATTTGAAAAAGTGACTATTTTATTCGTTAACAATTTTTCTTTTAAACAATTTAGGAAAGGACGCTCCTTATTCAGTGAAATTTCGAATAGGTAGAATGGGTAGTTTTAGGCTTCCCGACCACCGTTTTTTCCGCAGAATTTGTCGCTGCCTAGGCAGCGATGAAATACATCTCTCATCAGGGCAGTCATCACTATATCTAATACACAGATTCGATAAGTGTGCTGGAGGCATTGGAGAAGGGAGACACCTCCCTCCTATCTTTGGTAGTGGATCTACATCGTCTTCTCTGTCATCCTGTTTTTAACGTTTAATTCTGTTGGGTATATATCTGTGCAGGGTAATTTTGATGGCGATGCTGCCGCTAAAAGTGCTGTGCTTCACCTGACTGAAGGCCAATGCTCAAGGTCATACGCTAGAATGCCAATTCAATGTATTCTTCAGTATCTTATTACCGGATTGCGGAGAAAAGTCTCCCCATTGTGTTTTGGGCGTGTTTTGGGGGTTTAAAGGGTAAGCTTTGATCGGTGGATCCCGACTGGTCATTAAATCCCATAAATATTTCCCCCACTTTTACAATAGCCGTCGCGTGCAAACTGACCATTAGAAAACACCCCTGACCCCATGGAGTGTCGTCCCGTGCACGCAAAATGAGCGTTGGCCTTGTCGAGTGGCAAGGGTGGTAGGTTGACTGGAACCTACACGTTGATAACAAACTCCGACAAATAAACCCAGTCATCCGCTCCTAGTCTTCTGCTCCATACACACATCTGAGAATAGGACACTTTCTTTTGACACATCAGCATTTGGTAAAGGGCGAGGTATGTGAGCATTGCCAGTCTGCACTTTCATTGTCTCATATCCTGACATCCTGCACAGTGCTTGAACCGCAGTATAATAACACCGGTCAAGAACAAGAAACAATTTTTTGAGGGTATCTGTTATGCTTAAATTCTGATTCTAGGCATTGAAAAACACTTAAATTTTCATTTTTAATTCTTAAAGTTTGCTTTTGTCTGATTTACGTCGATAAGTATGTTTTAATATATTTCATAAAAGAAAGATGGCAGCACTTTGATTAACCGGAAAGTAAACTGTATTATTATTTGTAACTCTGTAGTATTGCTTGCAGTATTATTTGTAATATTATTATTTGCTCATACGAACGTAAAAGAAATACGAAAAATATTCACTTCTTATTATTTTACATTTATATGTTATTGTTTATCACAAATCTTGAATAAAGACTTTTATATCCAGCAAAAACTTTTCTGATCATAATTTAGAGTGGAATTATGAAAAAATATAAAAACCAGTGATTTTTGCCAAAAAATTTAAAAATTCCTTTTCAAATTTCAAAAAAAAAATATTTTCCTTAGTTTTGGCGTAGGAAAAACGAAAATTTAACATGTAGAAGTCAGACCCAAAAATCGTGTTGATGCGTGTAATTTATTTTTGGTTCATATTCACCTAACCTCGCTGATTTGGCCCCCCACCCATCTCTTTTTGCCTTTTAAACTGTACTGGATTAACGTACAAATTATGCTTTTCTCGCTGATTGTTGCTCTATCTTAATTTTCCCCTTTAAATCTGTACAGATCACGTAGTGTTAGACCGTGTTTGTTCTTCTTGTCTTTGTTTAAATATCATCTAGTGCTTGGCGCTTTATGCCCTGTTGTGGACCTTGCGCCATTAAACTGCAACCAACAAATATTTTTTCTAGCTATTTTGATGTAAAGAAATTGAAGGCAATAATTGTGTGATCATACATTCGAACTATAACTAAAAATGAAAAAAAAAATTAAGGTAGATAATCGAAATGGATTTCATCATTTTCAGAACGTAAAGAACTTTCCGAAGATGCAAAAATAAAAATATCCGATCAACAGTTAGGAAGATACTCGTCAATATGTTAGAAAAAACGCGATTTTTAGAACAAAATATTTGATAAATTAAAAAAAAACAGAGTATTGGAAAATCGGCTCTCTGGAGTTTCATGTGTTTACAAAGGTTCAGCTCGATTGCACGATAGGAAATGTATAGAGAAATTCATAAATAAATTTTGAATTGGAACATTGACCAAGCCAATCAAAATCTTGAAAAAGCGAACGAAGAAAACATAACGTTAATAAAAAGCAAAAACAAAAAAAAAGTATTTTCTCAGTTTTTTTAGATTTGTTAAAATTCTGAAGAAAAGAAAACGAGAAAAGAAAATGCGCATAAAAGTATCATTTCTAATATACCTAGAGTAAATGACCCTAAAAGCAATTTGAAATATCTGGGTTTTGGTTTATGGAAATATTCTTTGACACACCATTTGATGGAAAAATCTTTATTTTTGGTATTTCAGTCATATATATAATGTCCTTATGACTCTATTGAACGACATTTGGAAAAACATTTTCAAATATCACAAGTTGGAACATATTGTTTTATGTTATTTACATTTTATGTTAGCAATATCGTCTATAGATATCTTTTTTCCATATTCGTTGCTTGAGCTAGCACGACACATTTGCATCTTCCTGAAAAGCAACAGGAATTGCATATTTCTACAGTCGAAGGAAATGCATGCATTCTGTAAAATAAGGAACGAATTCCATGTTGCTTGAAATGCCCATTTTATAAATAGATTGATCAAAATATCGGTATTCGTGAATTAAAAAATAAAAAGGGATATTGTATTTTAAATAATAATGCAAAAAATCAACATTTTTTAAGTAGAATGTTCAAAGTAAAATCTATTTCAAATGCGGTTTTCGGTTAAAATGGATAATGGTGTATGCTTGTATTTCTTTTATGGCCCTTGATAATTTATAAAGAAGCTGAAGTAGCCGTTCTTCCCAATAAACACAAATAACCGATTCGATTTAAACATTCAGGGCAGATTCCAAAAATTATATACCCACAAAACTGTTTTCATAATGTAAGAATTCACGACTTTTAACCTAGATGTTAAACCGATGCTTAACCGATAAAAATTCTTTTTTTTTTTTGTATAAAAGTCGACTAGTGAAGAGTAAAAAATTGTATACAAGAAGAATGTGAGGAGGAGGGTTTGCCATCATAGTTATCCTTTATTGGTGAGGCACTGTGCTAAAAGGTTGGGAACCGCTGTTTTAGAAGGAAGTATCGAGTAAATTAACAAAAGAAAAATCTCAACAGAAAAGTGGTGTTTAGAAGTTTAAGTAATTAAATCTTTATAAAATGAAGCACATAGACAGGTACTTATCGTCATCACACACGTTTCGGGAGTTACAAAAAGGTTCGCCCTTTGCCAACTACTCTTCCATCCCCTAGTGCGAAAAGTGAGATAGCTGTTTTAGAAGGAAGTATCGAGTAAATTAACAAAAGAAAAATCTCAACAGAAAACTGGTGTTTAGAAGTTGAAGTAATTAAATCTTTGTAAAATGAGGCACATAGAAAGGTACTTATCGCCATCATGCACGTTTCGGGAGTTACAAAAAGGTTCGCCCTTTGCCAACTACTCTTCCATCCCCTAGTGCGAAAAGTGAGATAGCTGTTATCAGCGCTTACTCTTCTACTCTTGTAGAAGTAGAACTTATGAAACTGACGAAGGGTGAATCTTTTTGTATCGCCCGAAACGTACGTTCTCTCTGTGTGTTGTATTAAGGAGAAGCTTCACGAGGGCTGTCTGCCTAGGAGGGGGAGTGAGTTCCTTCTGAGGATTACTTTTTTAAGGGACTCTAACACGCATTCACGTTACATCTGGGGAAAACCGCTCTAAACTCCAGACCGTTAGATCGACAACCGAGCAGGTAAGCCAGAAATCTGGATATTTAAACTTCAGCTATCTACCCTATTGAGTGGCTTAAACGTATGCTCTGACAATAAGTATCTTTTAATATGTGTTATTTTACAAACTTTAATTTCTTCTTCGAATGTATAATTCAAATATAGTTTTCTTCCCTTACCCAGCAAACACACACAGGTTCTCTGAACGTCTATTAACGTTCAGAAGACGTTTTCTGAACTTTAATAGACGTTCAGAGAACCTGTGGGTGTTTGCTGGGTATTCTGAAAACATTCATCTGGTAATTTTCCGAAAAAAAAAACAAATTCTCTAATGCAACTAAAAGAACGGTTCCCAGCAAACACACACAGGTTCTCTGAACGTCTATTAACATCCAGAAAACGTCTTCTGAACGTTAATAGACGTTCAGAGAACCTGTGTGTGTTTGCTGGGTAATTATAATATAGGAATTGTTCAAACTGCACTGGAGAAACTTTGTATCGTAAGGGAATGCCTGTCCTAGATTCCTAGATTGTCCTCCTAGTGTAATCTCCAAGAAAGCTTTTACAATACCTGCAACTACTACAGTATTATAACTATGAAAAAAAAATAGAGTTTAACGCATATCCTATTTAGAAGGGGCTCCACCGAAGTATCAGACGGTAAGCGTAATTCTGCAGTTTATCTTTTCTATAATTACCAAATTGTGATGCCAATAATATGGCAAACTACCATTTATAATTGAATCTATTTCCTGGAATTCACCATTTCAACTATACCTAAAGCTAAATGCTCTTCGACGCCGGCATTGCGGGTAGAGGTTAAAACAGCCCCCAAAATAGGACATACCACAATTATGTCTGACCGCAATTATATGCGCCCTAATATTGGCGGATCCAGAAGGAGACACAGGGCACACGCAGACCCCCACCCCCCACGTCGCCGCAGATGAGCTACGTTTACACTATAGAAAATTGACTTATTTTGTAAATTAAACGGATTTTATAAGAAAAATGGTACAAAAAGTGTTTAGTGCCTTCTCCAGAATTTACTTCTGGATCTAGCATTGCGTCTTAGATATTTCCATAATCCTCACTTTATATTTTTTCCTTCTTTGTTCGCATTTTAGCAAAGAATAATTGTTCATACTCAGCAATCGAATAGCATAGGAATGAATTACTCTTATGATATGTTTAAAAAGGGTAAACAACTACCCTAAAATTCTGAATATCAGCATATATGACGTTTGATTAGGTCTTCTAAATTACTGTTGTTATCATCGCTTGTTTGCTTTCTTTTTCTTCGCTTCTTCAAAACTTTTTATTTTGCTCAGATTACTTTTTCATTCCGTTTCCGTTTCACGCTTTCTTCTTTGCTTCTTTTTTTAAACTCTTTTTCTGCCTCTTTAAAATGCTGCTATATTTTTATAATTCCACATGGGGAATTAAAAAAAAAATTTCTTTTTGACACATCTTTATCCAATAATAGAGCAATGAATATTTAAATCATTTATTTTCAAATTTCTTCTAGTGATTCTGCTATTCTTTCAGTGTTTATCACTTGAAAATGGACCTGGGGTCCTTTTTTATAAAGGGAAAGTAAGCTAAATTCTATTTCTACCGCACGATGAACGGGTACTCAGCTAGTGTGCTAATATAGGATGTAAAAATTAGATATATTGGCATATTGCTCGACGGATATAAGTATTGCAGGAACCGGAAAGTATTCGCCTTTTTTACATTACATCAAATTCCAACAAATAAATTTTCAACAAGTGCTTGGTTACAAGCAGACTGAATTTAAATATAGTATTAAAATTTGCTACATTTTAGAGCTGGACTTTTGAAGATAATATTTTTCGTTCAAGAAAGGCTCGCATTATTAGCTTCAGTAGTTTAATCTAGTCGAAATATATACCTGCAGCAGCAACAACAGAAAAAGGGGCAGTACTTCATGGTCCTCTATATGTTTTTCCCGAACTAATAATAGAGCGTTGAGCGGAAAAGTTTTGCATTCATAGTGAAAAGACCGCCTTGAGGGAAATAAATTGTTCCACAAATCAGCAATAGACTTTTGTATAAATTAAATACAGTGTAAATTAAATATAGTGAGAGCAGTTTATTTTTATGTAAATGTAGAAAAATGACAATTCATCGATGCATTCCAAGAGTACAAACTATATGCATAGGTTTTAGGAGCAAACGTGGAACTACATAGAAGGTAGGCAGAGATGTAACCTCAATTATGTTTACTCTTTGCATAAAGTTGCCGGGTACAGTGTGTGAATAGAACTCTAAAATATTCAACGGTTTATTAGAAATACCAAAAATATTGGATTTTGCAATTTTATACTATCAATTTTAATACTAATATTATAATTAACTATGCCTGGTTATAATAATAGTAAGACGAAAACTCTACATATTCAAAAGCCGTCAGATAAAAGGTAAATAGAAAATTTTTATTTGTAAATAAATCATAAGTCTCATTTTCTGTTAATTCAATTAAACTGAAACTGTGATTTCAAATTAATATTTGCGGTTCGTGATGTAATCTAATGCAAATTACCGAAGAAGTTATTTTAAATATTATATTTCTGAAAACAAAATTCAAAAGTTATTAGTTAAAGGAGCTTTGAACGGATTTGAAATTGGACGAAATAATAAATGACATTATATTTTACATTATCAGTACAAATTTCTTAAATAAGGCTAGAAACATTCTCCTTGTAAATAGAATAATATAAAAATTCGGAACCCTCATATACCACTCACAATTTGAATATAAGCCTTTAAAATTACGCTAAGAAGAATGCACAGTATCTCCAGAAACATCATAGGAAATTCGTAGAAATTTATATTTAGAGCAATTGAAAGAATTTCTTTCATTTAATAAAGTCAGAATAGTATGTTAAAACGTTGATGCAGAATTGAATATGAAGACAGTCGCTTATACAAATTACATGAATCTCAAATTTAAGTATACGTTATTTGTAAACGAATGCCATATTATGTATTTGCTGTGTGATGAATGCTGAAAAAGTGCAGCCTCAACGGCTGCTCGACCAATCGCTCGATGCAGTCGACCGATTTAACTCTCAGCAGCACCGAATCGGCACTCGCTGTCTGTAACCAAAGAACATTTTTGACAGAGCTGTCTGTGTGGCACACGATTGGAAATTCGATCGACCGCGCTGTTGCTGGTATTTAAATTGAACCGTGGTAACGGCTGTACTTTTTCAAAGTTTGGGTCATTGCAATAGTCTTGTTCTTCTATACGGATGATAACGTGTATGCTTTCTAGTAGAAAAAAAAATAAGCTCCTATACTCTTATACACTTTGCTAAATGATAAATGTGTGTTCACTCTGCTGTTAAACACTATACTGTATTTTAATTAACTACAGTTTTATTAAAGACAATCTTACATTGTTAAAAGACAGATCTTTTATTTGAATCCTCAAAGCTCTGTTTTAATTACTGTTGGGTCTGACCGCAGTTTTCGCTCTTTCAGCCAGTCATTTTTCGTATTAAATACACTTGAAAAACGCAACTGATATCTTACTTAATTTTTTACAAATCTACTATAAACATATCTGCCTTGTTTAGTTTTAAGAGGACCTAAGAGGATATTTTTTTTACACATGTTTTGATTCTGGATATGCAATTTACAGTACACAGTGCGAGTCTGAAAAAAATTGTGTGTGTGCATGTATAATATATTCCAAATTGTAGTTAATAAAATAAATTTTCTACGATAATTCAAAAATTGTACTTACTTTTCTGACTTATCATGCATGCATGTATGAGCGTGTTTGCTATAAGTGTTTGGGTGTCATTTTATCTTTCAATAATTTGAGATTAAAGTATTATTTTCCATTATTAAAATTTTCCAATAAAAATAAATCCATTGGGGGGGGGGAAACTCTGACATATCAAATGAAGCATTTGTAATTAAGCAGCTCCTGTTTTGAAATAGTCTGATAAAAACGTTAATTATAAAATGATACCAAGCAAGTGCCCACAAATGATAAAATTACCTTCATTAAAACGTACTAATTAGTTTTATCATTACAAACAGTGCGGAAATTAAAATTGACAAATCTTGGATATTTCGTGTTTTCTTTTACAGATATTTCTTTTTATTATTATCATTTTCAATATTAATGAATTACCACAGGAAACTTCGATTAATGATTATTCTAATTTTTAAAAGGGTAGCGAACATGTACAGAAAATGATTTTTTTTTTCTAATTTAACAATTGAAGGACAGTTAGGAATAATAGCATCCTATTAATTTGTTATTTGAAAATTCAAGAAGCATTCTGTTTTCAAGAATGTATACCTGCACGGTACAATAAAACTGATTTTTAATTAGTTAGTCACTAGTATAAATGTATACTATATCTAGGATTTTTAAGACTTGGACTGAATCAATGATAGAAAACGTCATGTGATGTTGCTGATTTGTGCACTAAAAAAAGTCCCTGAATTGAGCAAGCCTAGTTTTTTTATAGCTTGTTACATTTGTTGTGTGCACAAACATACTGCGGTCAGTCAACTGAAACTGAGAACATGTGTCTCTGGGGCACTGTCAAATCTGTCGTTTTTGGCGAGGTGGTAAAATGAATTGGGCAAGGCCGAAAATGATTATACGAATTGGATATTGCATATAAATGAAAGTTATCACAGTCAGTCGTCCTCACCATGGCACAGTGGGCATGTTACTGAAAATGGTAGACGGAAGAAGTATGAAGGTTCCGGGTGAGGGTCCCATCGCGCGGCTGTTGATATAACGGTCTGGAGTTTTGGTAGGTTTTCTCCAGATGTAACGTGAACATGCGTTAGAACAACAGAAAGTCATCCTTGGCAGATCGCCCTAGTGTAGCATTGTCATAATCACAAAAAATCATCACAGTCAGTCAACGGAATGAAGCGACAGAGCTGGTCAGTCGACCCCATTGTATGTACAAAAATTAAATACTGTGCAATTCGTTGAGCAAAGTTAAAGTTTTTTGAGGGTATTAATTTTTTGTTGTAATATTATACGCTAAAAAGTGTTTTATTGTATTTAACAAAACTTGTTTGGTTAAGTTGCTTGGTAGCTTTGTTTTGTTGATTTAGCAAAAGTTTGTTTGTCAGCCAAATTGATTTAACAAAATCCCTTTTAATTTTAACAAAAAGTTGTGTTAAATAGCAGTACGAACGAAATTTCAAATCCTTCTATAGTCAATTTACGCATGCGTGCAGGACATACACAGAACAGTGAAAGACAGATCCAGACCCACAGGAGAAATTCTTATCCACGAAAGAGCAGAGGATCTGCACTATTGTTTGCCTAGACATTTAAAAATGGATAATATCAATCACAAAAGTAAATTGGGCTTTTCAAGCGTTCATTGAAAATAATCAGAAATAAGCCTAATTGGTCTATCTATTTATAAAAATTTATAGCTTATTACAATGGTTGTTTACACAAATATACTGCGGTCAGCCAAGTGAAACTGAGAACTGGTATCTCTGAGTTCAGTATCAAAGCTACTGCCTTTTCCGAGGTAATAAAATGAATTTAGTAAGGTTGAAAATCGATATACAAATTGTATGTTGCATATAAATGAAAGTTATGACAGTCAGTCAACTGAATGTGGAGACGGAGCTGGTCAGTCGGCCCCATTGTATGTGCAAAAAATAAATACTCCGCAATTCCTTTAGTGCACCTAAACATTTTTTGAGGGTATTAATTCCTATACAAATATTTTAAAAAATGGTCAGTCATTGATTTTGTGGGACAAGGACCGTCAGTCAGCAAAAAAAGAAATAAACATTTCTTGCGCGCGCTTGCCGTAACAGGCAGCGGATTACTTTTTTCATTAGTATTATTTAACGAACTTGATTGAATTGGCCATTTATTAGTTATAATTTAATGATACCGAAACTTTATTTTATATGTACAGAATATACATTAAGAATATTATTAAAGCAATTCATTCATTATTAAAGAGTATTTAAAGCGTATCTCTTCTTATCGATACAATGACCCCCAGCTATTGTGTTCATAAATGCGGTCCCTTACCTACAAGTATGCATGGGCTATAGAAAAACTAGGATTGCCCAATTCGCATATTTTTTTGGCGCTGGCTCTTGGACTATAATGAAAGCTCATGTATGGAGCCATTAAAAAGTGTAGAAATAAAATTTATGTCAACGTCTAGAAAATGAGTCATATTGTCTCATCACAAAGTGCAGCTTACAAACTGTAAAATGTACTATTAATAAGTTTTTTCCTTCATTTATGTAGTCTATAACATGTATTAAAGTCACCATTGCGTTCAATGAGTCTGTATGGCTCAAGGTTCATTGATGATTGAATAGTCGTATAATTTATATAACAACAGTTAAAAATTTCGTAGCTTAAGATTTTTTCAGGAATCTCATACCCCTTTAATACAGGGTGCCCCGAAAAGGTGGTAGAGGGCTTTAATTCTTTATCTATTAGAAATAAGTGGGCAGTGTAAATTGAAAAATGTTCAAAATGAGCTCGGAAATAAGATTCCGTTCAAAAAACATTCCTCTCGTTTATTTTGAAAAAGTTACTCATTTTAAATTTGTATACATTTCCCTTATAAAACAATTTCCTATTAGTAAAATGTGCCTCAAACACTAATGAGGGGATGTACCAAAATTGAGACATTCATCAACAACGTCCAAGAGATATCTTTAAAGAAGAAAGATCGGGGACTATACATGATTTTGAAAATAAACGTTTATTGCTAGAGTAGAAAAGATTTTCTTTCGTCATTTCTGTACGATCCTTGAAATGTCATTATTCGACGTGATTTTTTCCCCTTTGAGAGCCATTGAAAAGTGGTTAAGTCAGCGTTATATTTATCTTCGCATCTCTCACACTTTTCAAGGTATAGTTCTCAAATTTTGTATGTCACCTCGTTAGTGCATAGGGCAGATTTTACTAATTGGAAATTGTTCAGTAAGGGGTCGTATACAAATTTAAAAAGTAACTTTTTGAAAATGAAGGAGAGGAATTTTTTCTTAACGGAATCTTACTTCCGACCTTATTTTGAACATTTTTTCAATGGACACTGCCCACTTATCTCATTTAGAAGAAGAATTAAAGCCCGTTACCACCTTTTTGGGACATCCTGTATAATAAAAGTGCTTAAGAGTTTTCCAAGGATCCCACACCTCTTTTATATCATAAAAGTGCTTTTTTCAGGAATCCCATCGAAGTGTAGACAGTCTCAAACTTCAAATGACTGTACTTTTTTCATGAGTTATAAATATATAGAGATTTTCACTCCAAAACTCATGGATAAGTTTCTTTGCGATAAAATATTTACAATATTTTACTTAAAAATATAAGAAAATAAATATACGTCAAAGAGTACTCTTGTTTCCTGAATGAGTCATTAAATTCACTGCAAATATTTGCGATAACTCCACTACAATAAGCGATACATACTATGGTAATATTTCAATAAACCATATTTGCAAATTAGCTTCTAGGATCTATTGAACAATTGCAGTACAATATAAGTTATATGCATTTCAATAAATCATATAAATACTAAAAAGAAGAAATTATTTCGTTAACAAAAACTGAAATTTCGGGGGGGGGGCGTCCGGACCCCCTGGACCATCCCCCTGGGTACGTCCTTGGTTGAACGTGGGATGATGGGAAGTACAGTGAAACCTGTTTTTAAAGACCATCACTGGGACCAAGAAAATGTGGTCTTTAAGGAGGGTTGGTCTTTGAATTCAGGTAATACGATACATTTTGACAAGATTTTAAGCGTACTTAATTTTATTGGAATTTATTTGATAATTACCTATGATTATCACTGAAAAGGCTTGTATGTAAAATATAATATAATAAAAAGCCTGATTGTACTTACTTTTTTATAATATGTAGAGAAAGACAGTGAGATTTATATATATTTTAATAAATGAAATTAGAATATATTTAAATTGAAAAAAAAATTTGCTTTACATCGTAGGTACTTTACTATTTTTAAAAATATGATGTAATAACAGATTGTTTAACAGCTACCTTTTGGGATAATTGTTTAATCGCTTCTGTACACATGTCAGATGTTTAAATAGTTCATCATCCCCCACCTGCACCGAATAATTAAGCAAGGTGTTAAAACACTCTTTTGCTTCATTGAAAGTGATTGCAGTTTTTTTGTGATGTCTTCATTTTCAGAGTCTTCACCAGATGATGATATATTTTCACTGCAATCAGTATGTTTATTCTTATTTTCAGATTCCGTCACTGATGTACTAAATTGTTCATGAATGGGGGAAAATAATAATTTTTTTAAGAATTCGCGGTCGTTAAAATAGGATTTTAAATAAATTTGTTTCTTATACATAGCGGTCGTTGGTCGCGTCAGGCAGGTGGTCGTTCAATAAGGAAAATAAACCATTATTTATAATTATATTGTACTCGGGACCGCTAAGACATGGTCGACAAGACCAGGTGGTCGTTAAATACGGGGATCGTTCAACACAGGTTGTACTGTATTTGTCTAAAATCTCCTGAAAGGAGTACCAGATTGCCACAAATAGTTTGTCGTTGTTATTAAGATCTTTCAATGTCCTGTTCAACGCCTCAAGCGAATGCTTGTGTGCCATGGTGCATTCATCCCAGATGATAATTTTACACTATTTCAGCACTGTGGCCATGGGCGATTGTTTTTTTATGTTGCACCCTGCATCTGGATTATTTTGAACATTTAGTGGCAGCTTAAATACTGAATGAGCTGTTCTGCCCCCATCCAATAAAGTTGCCGCTATGCCAGACGATGCAATGGCCAATACGATGCCATTATTCGATCGTATTTCGGCGAGGATTAGCGAAATAAGGAATGTTTTGCCAGTTCCACCTGGTGCATTCAAAAAAAAGAATCCACCTTGCCCTGCCGAAACTGCGAGCATCATGCGATGGTAAATGGTTCGTTGTTCCTCATTCACATTAGTGGGATATTACGAGTACGTATTATCCCACTATAGATTAGAGTGTTGTACATATACGTATATATTATATTAAGTGTAGATCGTGTATATTTTCTATTATTATTTTACCTATCTTTTACAATGTTTCTCTTTTGAAATGATTCCTACAAAATTTTGCACACACTCACAATAAAAATAATTTATACGTGTAACCATGGAGCTAGAGGGTATAAGGAGGAAGAACTAATACTGTAAGAAGTAACCCAATTTTTTTCTTCCTTTCATTCTCCGATAGTCTCCAATTCGCCGAGCGCGCCATCTATCCGCCTTGCATACTTTTGTAGACTCTAGAAAAATGGTAATCTTTGTTGCAAGTAATTTACGCAGATTGCGAGTGGCAACAACCATGAATAAAATAATAATGTGATTTTTAGAACAACAATGTTTAGGAAGTTTAATCTGCTTTAGTAAGGAAATAAATACTTTAAAAATACCGTAAGTTGAAAGTTATTTTAACATTAAATAATATTTTATGATGCAGCAACTGCTACACTAATTTCATAGCCTCCCTTGCGGAGGTAGCACCATCTGCAATCCTTTAGAGAAATTTTCGTCCACTTTTGGCTAATATTGCCTCTTTAGTCGTCACTCCTGAGTTATATCTCCATGAGTGTAACACAATAAAAGTGGTTGACGCGAGCTCGTGACACGTCTTGAGTACTTTTGAGGTTATATGAATTGTAAGGAGTGAGAAAAGGCTTGTTAGAGAGAGAAGAGTTCTCATCCCTACTCCGTGTTGATTATTGGGTGAGAAGTGACACCGGTAGACGCCTGGCAGGGATAACTGATCAAGTGATAATTGATCAGTTATCGACCGGGGTTGAAAATAATTGAATTACTAATATCGTTATTAAAAAATAGGGGTTGACGGTAGAAGGGTGAATTTTTAGGGTTGTATGTATTTTTAGTGTAACATCATTAAAACAAATTGGCAAAAAAATTTGGGGGGTGGACCGCCCTTATGACTTAGGGGTAAGAGACATAGTTAAAAACCTATTCTCAGACCTAACGAATATACACATAAAATTTCATTAAAATCTCTTCGAGTATGGTAACAAACACTGTGACACGAGAATTTTATATATATATATACTAGCTGACCCGGCAAACGCTGTTTTGGCATATAAATTATTCCTAGGATTATTTTAGTAGAACGAAATGACTAACTTATTGTAAGTGTGTGAGGATGTGGTATATGAGTGGAAGAGGCATGGAGCGCTGTGAAAGATGTTGGAATATAAAAATAACACAATACCAAACATTTATATTTTTAATTCATTGTAATTTATTCTTTAAATTTATATATATCGCTAATTACAATAATTTTACTAAAAAAATAATATCAATCCCTTAACGGAATAGAGTGAACAATATTTTTTGTTATCCCATCTTTAGCTAACACAAACAAACTGGATGGTTTGCTCACTCGAGAGCATGCCACGTATAATTGTCCGTGTGAAAAACATGGTGTGCTCAAATCTAAGCCACAAACAGACATAGTTTGGCCTTGAGATTTATTGATAGTCATTCCATAAAAAATGTTGTCCAAAAAAATAAAATAAAAAAAGGATGAAAATCTGAAGCACTTTCAGATTTTAAATACGCACTATAGTGCTATATATTAAAATCGTATCATAATTTATGCGTCGTCCCTATTTTTCTTCCTTATTCCATTAAGTTGGAAAGTGTATCATTATTCATGACTGTGCTGTATTTTTCTTTCTTGTTTCGTAAAACCCATCTTTGGAATCGAAATCTATCTTAAAATCGCCTACTAAACCTATTTTACAATCTTCGCCAAATATATTACAACTATACTTCATCGTTTTATATATTGTTTCGAATGTTCATCATACTCCATGAGTGTACCGTGTTTGTCTTTCTTGGGTTGATTCCTACTTAACACCTCGACTCTCGCCACGGTGGCGATCATTTCACCAGGGGCGGATCCAGAAATTACTCAAGGAGGGGGCGATTTTGTACCTGAAACAGGGGGGTAGAATGCGCAAAATCATTTTATAATTAATTAATACAATCAATTATACCAATTAATGTAATTAATTATTTTATTGATAAAATCTATATATGAGCGATGATTAAAAAGGACAGGGAGTAGTACCCGCAATACACCCCTTAGAAAAAGGCTACATAATTTTCATTATACTTTCATAACATATTTTAACAGATTATAACAGATTTTTGGACTTCGCCCAGGAGGGGGCAATCGCCCCCCCCGCCCTCCGCGCCTGCATTAAGCATATGCAGTTACCATGAAGATTTTTTGCATTTATGTGGCAATCGTAATTTAGAATTAAAATAGCGATTTGGAACAACCTGTAAGTACAGCATGCCGTTACGTTTTTATTTATTTTGGATTGCCAATTAATGTAGTTTTAATAATTAAGTGAATTCAAATTCCTTAACTGGTGCGTTTATCGTTAACTTGTTTACTTTAGTTTTCATCTAGTTGCTGTGCCGCACAGCCAGCTGTCGTCAAAAAAGGTTGTCGGGTCTGTGCCGTCCGATAGAATCCAACGATTTCGTTTTCACAGAATAAATCAGAAACATTCGGAAACTGTCTCAGAACATTTAGCCGAACTTAACAAGATCAGCAAAAGAGTGCAATTATGGCAACATTCTAGACACCATGTTACGAGATCCAGCGGTCACACGAACGGTGTGTATAAAATTTATTTGGGGGGCCGGTGGACGAGTTTGCCGACTAACTTAAAAAAAATTATATCTTTAAAGTGTATTCTGTTGTATCTATGCTCTGCTATATAAAATTCAACATTCTTAACCGATCAGGATGCAAGTTTTTCACTTTAGAATGTTGCGGAGAATATTAGTACGTTCAAAGATAGCATACCTACACCAGACCTTCATATGTGCTTCACTGTTGTAAAAACTCAAGTGAAGTATTTTGATATTAAAGATAAATCTGTTTGTTTTTTGTTGAATGTACAGGTAATTTACAATTCAAATTAATTAACAAATTCAAGTGTTTAGGGAAATACATTATAAAAAATCGTTTCTGCTGATGCTATCTTTTGTAGCTTCTTTATACAGTATCCACGCATTTACATAACAAGAAGTAGGCATTTTTTCTGTGAATAAAAAAATCTATCTCCACCGGAAATCCAGCCTGGGGCCGCTGGGTTTGAGGCTCTCTGAGGTACCGAACATAGTTTCATCCACAATATAAAATTATTTATATTTGTAAAGCAAAGAATGCAAGATGAGAACTACCATCTACTAGAAGCAAGATGAGAACAACCAGATGAGAACTACCAAAGAGACCAGATGACCAACCAAACAGACCAGATGAGAACTACCATGCAAGATGAGAACTACCAAAATTTGTACTTTTTTTAGTACTTACCGATACAGTGGTTAAATAACAATTATTCAAGCGTTTTCTAAGTGCTACTGTTTGCGGTATGTTTTTCGTACAACTATGCTCTGTAGAGTAGAGTTAACCCAATTCATATCACCTGTCATGGACGTTTTTTTAACCCTTTAAAGCGCAGTGATCCCGCTCTGGGAACACCAAACTTTGACGTTTTGACTGCTGCCAGTCACGAAGAATAGATTGGATTTCTATAAAAATAGTTGCGGGTGACACAGCTCCACGAGAATCCTTTATTTTTAGCACGTCCTTTCCCGTCAAAAAATGGTCACGATTCCTTTTAACAGCACTGACATCTGTTGAAAAATGGAAGAATGCGAAGAGCAGCTGGATAGATTGCCCAATGCTGAAAAAAGGGCAACCGCCATCGCTCGACTTAACTACCAGCAAGATGGCGGACGATCGAAACGTTCATCGCGTGCCACAGATCTAGAGACCGTTTTTTGACGCAGCTGGCTGTGCCGCACAGCCAGCTGCGTCAAAAAACGGTCTCTAGATATGTGGCACGCGATGAACGTTTCGATCGTCCGCCATCTTGCTGGTAGTTTAGTCGAGCGATGGCAACGGCTGCCCTTTTTTCAGCATTGGTAAAGGGTTGCGCCTCAAAGGGTTAAAACATTCCTTTTTTTTTTTCAAAAATTGAATGAGCGACTACCTAAATTGACTATACTAACAAACAGGTTAAATATTAATATAATAATTAATGATTAAAATAATTAATACACGAAGTTCTGGGACACCTGGTATATATTGCGCTTAGAAGTATTAATTATATTCATAATTATCCAAAAACCGTTCACATTTGGTCCAAAAAGCCGAATTATTCTGCCGTTATGTATCGGATGTCGGATCCTGCCGTACGTCCATTACGTGGTATATCCATGCCGTGCGTTATTTATCGCAAGCTAGATTAGGGTGCGATGTATATCGCATGTTGGATTTGAGTGCGTTATGGATGGCATTTAGCATAATCGTGCGTTATGTATCGCATTTATGATTCGCATGTAGGGTGCTGCCGAGCGTTATGTTCCGCATGCCGGCGGATCCTGCCGTACTTTGAGTTAAGAATTTAATGCTGGGTTCTGCCGTTCGTGTGTTATGTATCGCATGATAGATCCTGCACTATGGTATCGCAAATTAAACTAAACAACATGCAACGATTTGTACGAAAAATTCTTTAAAAAATGATAGCACATCGAAGAAAGTTCATTCCAGCGAGGAATAAGACTGGAACAAAAATACGAGTAAATACTAACTAGTATAAAATTTAATAGTATGTATTCATAGAGCAACTTTACAGGAACAAGTTATACAGGAAAACAGTATAGATTGTGACAAATTTTAGCAGATTTGCATTTTTATTGCCCTTACTAGAGCTTCTGTCTCGGTTTAGAGCTTTTGGATTACGATAGCCTAATCCGTGATGTAGATGATGATGATTGCAGCTTAAAAATATGTAAGACCACTGTTACACTAACGGTATAGATTTTGGTGTTAGGACTTTCAATTTTTTTGTAGGGCTACGAAGAAGATTTATTTTACGTTATGGCTATGGATGGAAATCTTGAAAGTGCTCTAGCGATATGCATTCGATTGAGCTCAAATTGGGTTTGTATTCAATCGTGACTTATTATAATAAGTCACGAGCTCATGACCTGCATAGATTTTGGTGTATGATATGTGGTAGTTTGTTCACAGGATTGAAAAAAGTAATTCAAATACCTTTCGGCCTAAGGATGTAAGGATAAATCATTTAAATAGAACTAGTGGTGTATTCGACTGAGCTCAAATTAGGTGCGCATATATTTTAGTGACGGTTTAAGAGTTTTTAAAGGGCTATGAAAAATATTCTTATACTTTGTGAGCTATGCATTTAAATAAATTCAACTGCATTAGTGTCTGAACACTAGTTGAATGAAATTTATCTAAATGCTCTGTAAATATTAAGTGTTCGGAAAGTCGAGTGGTGTTAATCCAGATTTTTTACCCATAAAAAGAAGCGAATTGCCGTCTTTACTATTTACAAGAACACTCACGGTCGTGCATTCTATTCAAAAAGCAATTATTTAAATAATATAACCTAGCAGTATCTATTTATGATGTTTTCAAGAAGTAAAAGAAAATTAAAATATCGTATTTAATGAGAAAATGTCTTCGATTTTACCTATAATTTGTATGGAAAACAATATTTTCCTTTCCATTGATCACGGTCTGCTTTATATCCGAGTCTTTTTCTTTTTAGGATAGAGATATTCTTTTGCTTTAGCAGTTGCCATATATAGTGAACGGAATTTTAATTTTCTTTGGGCAGATATGAAAAAGATCTTATCCAACGGATTCTCTGGATTTCAGCTATTTAAATATTCTGGAACGAAGACATCTGGATTATTTTTCAAAATACAAAATCCTATGTTACGTTTTAGCGGGGAATTTATCTTCATTCGCCCTGGATTAATTGACGAAAAAACACACAAGAACTTATTCTGAAAGTTTATTTTTACTCCTCTTGGAGTTAATTACTTTTTAATCATTTGCTCGAAAAAGTTCTGACATTTCCGTAATTAAAATCTCAAGATTAATTTTATAAGTGTGGATGTTGATCTAGCTAAATCCAACTAAAACATTGATTTTTTAACATTTTGCGAATTTAATTAATGCTTCTCTTTGTTTTGGGGGTTTAGATTTTCCTTTTTCTTCAAATACTAGGTTAAATTAAAGTGTTTCTTAAATATTTGCTACATGTTACTTGTTTAATTATTTTTATTCTTTGTGCTAAAATCTTAGCGATAATGAAGCTTAGATTTACAAATTGCAATAGCTTGCTTGTAAAATAAAATGTATTGGAGCATTTGGTTTTTGATTAGCATGTCTTAGTATCTCAGAATAAAGTGATTAACATTATTACTCCAAAATATTTATATTGACTCTAAAAATTAAACAAAAAATGAAGGTAATTATTAAATTCGTCAATTTAAATTCACAGCGTGTTTATGTGAGTGGAAACATAACGTTTTTCTTTCCGTACGAAGAGAACAGTTACTGAATTTATAGTTTGTCCCAAGTTGTACTTCTTTCAGCTAAAACCTCTTGCTCTTAAAAAAATAAATGTGCATAAAACAAGCTGAAGCACCCTTCGTTGATGGGCTAGTATGTAATGCAGTTTTCCAAAAAGCCTGAAAATTTGACAGCATTTTAAACAGTTAAAAGAATGGAAGTAGTACATTGGAATATTATAAAAAGCAAAGTTTAATAACTTCTGTATACTGTTAAAAATTTGCGGGTTTGAAAGTAAAGTGCCGGGTAAAATTTACAATAGAGAAAAAAAATGAAATTTTTGCAAAGTTTTAAAATTTATTCAAATAAAAAAAAATCCGACATTCATTGTTCCAGTTGTTTCTGATCATGCTGCTAAATTTCACTTTTTTTTCTCTTAGGCCGTTATTGAGGGATGCGAGAGTAAACATTTACATGATTTTCGCAAATGTTGCATCGATATTATAAATTAAATTGCCACCTAACATAATTCCAAATTTCATTCTATTCCATTCTCATATTTCAGGAATTCAACAAACATTTATTCAATTTTCACAAAATCTACAGAAACATCTACATAACTTGCCTACAATAAGGTCGTTTGAGATTTAAGCAACAATATAAATGTCAGTTAAATAAAAAATGATACGAGACAGCAAGGAAAAGGTTTTTCTTTAAATAAAATTGTATCAGTAAAAATGAAAAAATCAAAAATTCATTCCTTTTACAGAAAATTAATTGTTGTTCAAAAATAGCAAATGAAGTTTTCTGTTTCATTGTTAGTTACAAAGTTAAATAATGTCATACAGCGCTTATAAGAAATACAATTTCAAGTAGTTTGACGCCCATGGTTTGAGTGACCACTTGTGATGATGTTAAATTTTATCTCATTTTCTTCAGTGTATATGTCATTCAGTGTATATTCAGTATACATTTTCTCTAAATCTCCAATTCTTATCAATTTCTTTTTAAACTCGACCACTATGGATCCGTATATATATATAAATAATAAATATATATTTATATGTATATAGATTTTAGTTTTAGGCGTGTTGAAAATAGTCATTTAAAATGTGGTTTAGGTTTGTACTGGTACATATATAAATCTTATGTGCTGTATTTAAATTCTCATCAGAAGTGGAATGAGTTAATGATTAGTATCTCCCAAGGAACTGTGTTTGGGATTTTGAGATATATTGCTGTTCAGCCACAAATCAAATTCAACATTTCTTGCCTACTAGGATTGCATCGTGCTATTCGAAACTTACGGCAGAAGTCGGGACTATTGCTTAGTGACGTATGTTATAATTTTAAGTCTTGATCCTTAAAAACCGCTTATAAGAAATTTCTGGAATCTCTTTACAATTTATATATCTCCTAGATGTGGATGGTTCGCCTAATTATTGCATCACTAAGAATATGTTGACTGTCAATGAGACAAATTTCAACTTCGCGGACTGATCCCCTTAAAAAAATGAACTTAATAGGGATTATGATTTGTCAGAAATTAATATTTAGTATGTTTTATTACATTTGTAAAAGATTGTTTTACTTCTAAACAATTTATATGCGAACATTGTGCTCACATGTTTAAAGTTGTCAAATTGTATATGTTACATTAGGTGTAAAGATCTTTTGTAGCTAAATATTGCATAAAATATTAGAGTTGAATGATAAGAACGTTTTTGAAAAAAAATAAGTTGTGCATTCCCAATTATGAATATTTTTAAACACTGAAGTAAAATACATATTTCATATTCAGAGGAATTAACATCATTCTTGATTCGCGAGCGTAAATCGTATTCAGATTGAAAAATAAATAGATAAATAAAATATATGTAATAAACGATCTTAAAGTATTAATTTTTAGCCGATCATCAGTAGATTATAAAAAAAGTATTTCAAAAGGAGTTATTTATTCATGTATCACTCACTTTCCATGAAGCTTTTTATGAATTTTTGAAACAGAAAGAACTGTTAATTTATGATAACATACCTTGCCTACAATAAAATCTTTTGAGATTTAAGCAACAATATAAATGTCAGTTAAATAAAAAAGGATACGAGACAGCAAGGAAAAGGTTTTTCTTTCAATAAAAGTGTATCAGTAAAAATGAAAAAATCAAAAATTCATTCCTTTTATAGAAAATTAATTGTTGTTCAAAAATGAAACATATCATTAAATAGCAAATGAAGTTTTCTGTTTCATTGTTAAGTTACAAAGTTAAATAATGTCATACAACGCAGCTGAAAATCATACACAGTGAAAAATCGCAATTGCCTCTCTCTCTCTCTGAAAGTGCTTTTCACAAAGTGTAATTTTCTTTGGCTATCCCAGATGCTGCCTTATTAAAACTCGCATTGTTATGAATGTGACGAAACGTTACAGAATTTTATATACCTAGAGTTTAAATTAAATTGAAATTCATAAAGTAATGTGTCAAATTTTAGGAACTTTTATGAAGAATATAATTAATCACGTGCAAATTATAATAAGCCGTCACCCAAACTTGAGAAGTTTATTTAAAAGCTCTTGTTTAATGAACGCGCATAACACCCAGCTTTGAAACGTCTGTCACTTACTGAAATTTGCGAAGCACTTCATTTGTTGCGCTCTTTTCTCTTTTGGTTTAGCGAGGAAAAATGCTCTCTCACATATCATCTTAACAAAGATGATATGAGGATGATTAGGCGCTAGATTCAATTTGCACATTCACGAGAATTTTTCAAGCTTTGGAAATTCTCCACAAATAGGGTAGTTCATAGCAATCTATGAAACGCAAATTATGATAAGAATCATTTTATTTAAAATTTTTCAAATTTACGCAGCGTTAAAAAGGATGTTTCGACAGTACATGTGATTCAAATAGAGAGAATTTATTTTGAAAAGGAAAACAGAAAAATACACTTCTCCTTTTAGAATATTTTTCTTTCTTTTTGTAGCGTTGGATTTATTAAGTACATGCGAAGCCTAAATCGTGTCCATTTAGGAAGGGGATTTTTTTTCCGTGTCCAATTCAAAAGAAAGAATTTTCGTCACTCATTTAACTCAAACAATGCATGTGACGAGTTAGTGTTGCTACGCACAATATATTTATTGCTTCTGATGCACACTAGCTATATATATATATATATTTTACTGTGTTTTGTATAATACACAACTAGTGATACTGCGTTGAAATAATTGTATTACTTCTACAGTTATTGTTTTCTTACCTTCGACATATTCTTATCTTCATTTTTTACTAACATTCGAATAAAAATACTTGTAATAGCAAATTTTTAAGTTAAAAATATTCAACGAAAATCATGCCCATACAATTATCTGCAGTGGAGCGGGTTAATTTCGTAACAAAATCCCCATATCTAACATTAGAAAGCTGAGAATAATAAACTTTATTTGTGCACAACATTCATTATACCAACAATTTAATTTATAGAAATATTACAATGGATGTGTAACACCGGATTTTCGGAAACTGCGTTGCATCTCTGGAAAAATGTAGCAGTTTTGATTAAAATCCTAATATTTGCGTTGATGAGAGAAAATCTTTACCTGATTAGGTTGATTTAACTTGACTCTTCGGTAGGACAAAAATGACGTGAGACAGTTAGAACAAATGTTACGATGATATTAGATGATAAATTTGAAAGGCAATAGTGGTTTAAATTGCGCATCTAAATGGAAAAGTCTATAATTATAGTTTACTAGCCGCCTCCAGCAACCAGTTCGTTCGCCATTTTAGTTATTCTCTCAGATTCTGAATGGAATTTAAAATTAAGAGAGTTAGAAACAGGAGCGGCCCTAGGGTAAGTGGCGCCCCCTGCTAATGTAAAAAGGACGCCCCCTTTTACGCTCTACTTAGTTTTTGAGTTTGAAAGGACGCCCCTTCGAAGCCGGCGCCCGACGCGATGCTTACCGTGTCGGGCTGACCCTGGTTAAAAAATTAAGATGGCTAAATGATAAAAACCTATAAAAAGGTACAGATTATTTTCGTCCTATATTAATTCTGAAGAGGTTCTGGACATATTGGCCTTTATCAAAAAATGGAAAGAAAAAAAAGTAAGAAAATCTGAAACACTTTCAGATTTTAAATACGTACTAAATTTCTACAGAATAAAAGCGTATTATAATCCAAGGGTCTTCCCTATTTTCTCTCCTTATTCCATTAAGTTGGAAAGTATATTATTATTCATGAGTGTGATTAAACAAAATTAAAGCTGATATTTCTAATATCCTTTTTCTGGATGTAATACATTAGAAATAGATGGGGGGGGGGGGAAAGTTGCGCAGAAAAATGCACAATTCGAACTGAATGGAAGTTTCAAAAATTTATTCAGGTGCATTCATAATGCAAGTATCAGACGATAAAATGACGATAAATTGCACCAAGCGCTAGGATCATATCGTCTCATAATCGCATATGAACCATTTTATTTTTAGCCAAATTAAAAAGTCGCACGTTTTAGTCTCGGAAAATTTCCAAATCCTATTTTGCTTTTCAGTATAAAACATTTCATTCCTGCTCTGATTTCCCATGCACACGATATTTTAGTTGAAAAATAACCTTACAAATAATCTTTAAAAAATCGTCATTCTTTTATTTTTACTTCAAGAGTCTGAATCATTTAATAAACTTGCCAAATATGGCAGCCTAGATATGCTAAATTCTCACTCTTTTTCCACTGTATATTACTGTGATAAATAATTAGCCTTTTGCGACACGTTTTTATCGATATCTCCTAAAATACTTCTAATTTCGAAAAAATTGCTTCGAGGTATGTCGGGACCCGTCCTGGAGAATTTCAATACAAAATTTGGTAGGTCTACGATCACCCTTCTCTTAGCTACGCGAGACCACAGACAAACTAACTAACTAACGAACACACTAACTGACATTTTACAGTTCGTTTTATTTATATAGATAATATGAATTCGTTTTTGTCAGTAAAATTAAGATTTAATATTTGCGAAAAAAACGAAAGATTTGTGAAAATAAACAGACTAAAAATTTGAATAATGTAAAACATAGTTTATCTCTCGCATGAAAGTTCTACTAAAGGTTAGGTATTCCAAAGTATGTAGTATACAGTGAATAATCCCACAGTTTATGATATATAATAGGGAAATACCATTTAGATAGTAAAAGGGAAAACTACCATTAATTTTCTCAGCATTGTAGATTGGTTGTTATTTCAAGCAAGGTCGCCAATTTAGCCACTTTGTGGCTAGATCTGGCTATTTTCGTGACTATATCTGCCAATTTAACCACTTTATGCTTAGATCTTGGCCAACTGCCAATACCGAAGTGTTTTGTAAATCGAAAATGAAAGTCCAATTGACTCAAAACGTATTTGCAAACAAGCATAGTTCAGCAGCACAAGCACTTAGGAGTAAATGAGAATGAATATTTTATTTTTTACTCAGCTTGAAAATATTTTGAGCCATTTCTAGCCACTTTTAACTTTGATTTCAATCACTTTTTATAGGGCAGAGTTGGCAACACTGATTTCAAATGCGAGTATTTTTAAAGCATTTTTCTAAAAATATTTTGGTAAAAATTAAATTAACAGAAAAATTAGCCATTACATAATTATTAATATTATAAATACAAGGTTTGCCTAAAATTAAAATTTTTGGTTGAAAAATTTGTGATTGTGCATGTTAGAAAATTTACAAGAGTTCGTATTCAAATAAACGTTTACCGATCCGAGGTTCAGTCATTAGTTCCATGTGTTGTTGCGTTTTTAAATAATTACTGACTAATGCGCCCGACCAGTGGCCAAGCGCATAGCAGTCTCAACTGGGAGACGGAAGATGCCTGGTTCAAATGCAGGTCGCGACCGTCGACCTAGCTATTCGGAGTTTTCCGTGGTTTTCTCCGAAACTTCGAGTAGATCCGTCCAGGGACCCCTTAGGAAGTCCCCCACGGAGGATAACCCTCTCTGACTAGATCACTCGTTTAGTTAACTGGCCGTGTTCTCAAAATCTAATCAAATCCATTACTAACTAGGGCTTGAACAGAACACCTGCGAATGGGCATCGCTATACAAGTCTGCGTCGTCTTACTGCACATTATCCTTCTTGGAAATTTGTTGCATGGATTCTGAAACATTTTGTATGCGTTTAGATTACTGCTGTAAATAGTTAATGAACCAAACATGTACTATAATATATTGGGTTGGCAACAAAGTAATTGCGTTTTTCCGTATGTCAATATTTCGCCTGGCCAAAACTACTGAAGTTAATTATGCGAAATTTGGCACGTACGTGAGTTCTTCAACATAGGTGCTAGATCAGAGAGCATTTTCCAAAATTCGTAATCTTAGGGGGGGGGTAAGGGGCCAAAAAGTTCCTTTCACATATCCCGCGTGATCTCAAATAAAAATAGAGATATCCGTGAAATTCTTTCTGTAAAATACAGCAGTCACGAATACCTAAAAATTAATTTCAGGACATTTTTAATAGTGTCCTCTAAGGCGGATAGAAGCGAAAAAAGGGGGAGGGTGGCCATCTTTTATGGACGAAAAAATATACTGCCAGTGAAATTCTTACTTTAAAATGTAACAAATATGAATCGTATGTTGAGGCACAGCTTACCTGTCATTAAAAACTTGTTGAAAACTTATTTGCTTGAATTTTATACAAGAAAACGCAATTACTTTGTTGCCAACCCAATAGAATATAGGGTCAGTTGGGATTATTACATTCACTTTTCGCAATCTTTTTCTGAATTTTTAACTCTTTTTACTGTAGGAAAAATATTGTTTTCATTAATTAGAGTGAAAACTATGACTTTTTAAGAACGCCTAGTAAAAATTTTATTTCCGTTGGATTATTTGCTAAAAATTTAAGAGGGTGGTCTTTTTGTGTTTACATATCTCATTTATTTTTATTAACATTCTTATTTAAAATAATTTTTATATTCTTGGAATGTACTTCTCGCTCTGTTCACAGGCCAGAACAGTAAGTTTTAAGCATTTGAAAATTTGAAAAATAACTAATAGCAACGCTTACATGTTATAATATATTTTAAAGTTAAATTTAACAAATAAAGAAAATATTTTAAATAATGTTTTTTAAGTGATGTAATAAATGCCTGTGCATTTTCTATGTTTTTATTCATAGTCGTAACTACCACATTTTAAAAGACTGTGGGTTAGTTACGACCGTGGATTTGAAATTATTAATGTACATTATAAAAAATAAAAACATATCGGAAGCTCTTAAATTCATCACCAGCATAGTTTTAAATATGAATTGGCTTGCGTAAATGTGTTTCCGTACTATAAGCTTTATGCCAAATATTTTTACAAAATTTTGGCCTGTATAGATTTTAAAAACTGCCAGTCATAATTATAGCACCTGATCCTATATAACCAGATTTATGTATTGGGTTACGACACTTAAAAAAATTAAAATGCAAAAAGTTCTTCAAGCAAAAAATTTCTGCTAAACCCAAATCTACATTAAATCATTACGAATAAACATTTCACGTTGTAATTTTGTGAGATTTAATTTTCTCTTTTAGCTGTCCAGCTTTTCTGGTTATTTTGTTTTATTTTATTTTTATTTATTTATTTTTTTTTTTGAAGGGGAAGCGTATTTATAGCTTCCCCTTTCTCTCCAACCGCCGCGATGCTGACACCGCAGGTTTTAGATAACATGTGAAGTTTCTCGCTCAAGCTCTGAAGTACGAGCATAGGGAACACTTGAATGATTTCTATTAAAATAATTCGAAACTTCCTCAATTTTAGAAAAATAACATCCCGTGCTCCTGCGCAAAGCTTCGCTTGGATCTTCCTTTTACGCGATGATTCTGATACAGGTAATGCATTCGATATTTATTAGATTGCTAAATAGTCTAGTACTTAACAATCACAGTAGGCAGATATTTTAAATACCAGATTTAAAACATTTACTATCACCCTCTCTTATTTATTAAGAAAATAAGGTTCGGAACTATATTTCAACGGCCAACTTTTAATGAAGTTAAAAAATTGCTAACTTCTTTAAAAATATATACTATGTAGTATTTACTGTCTGTCTATGGAAAAATGTCCCTCGAAAAGCGAAGACCAACTAAGTTATTTTGGTAAACTTATGGTTGAACTTATTTACTAATACTTGGATCTCTGTCTACATAAATTAACTAATTAATACTATAAATATAGTCACGGTATTAAAGTTGATCAAAAGTAATCACTGTTTCTTTAATAATTTCAAATGACTTTATCAGTGAAGCAACATCTAAAATTAATTTGTAAAATCTGCACGGCTGTTAACTTCATATGTCTTCCGGGAACTCTTTTATAAATCTCGTACTGTCATCGTAAGGAAAATAAAACGAATATTTTTAGACGGTAGACGTCTCCTGTAAAAAACCTAAACGATAACGGTAGTATGTAAATGTAATTGAATTTTTTTTAAGTAAAAAGCCTTATATGAATGTAATCAGAGATTTCAATAAATGCATTTGAGGTTACGATAGATCATAGATCAAACAGCACGATTTTAGCTCAGTTTAAACAAATGCTGAAATTCAATATTGATTCTATTGAATTCCCCCAAGAACTCGTTTTTTTCTTTATTTTAACAGAGTATTTAAGCTACCTTTATTACTGAAATTTGAAGTCACGAATTTAAATATTTATAAGAAACTTTTAGAAACATAAAACCAAAGAACTCAAACATTTGATAGAGAAAACATAAGAAACTCTGTATAAAAATACTTTTTATATATTGGACTCGTCTTGAAAATTTTCTAATATATTTTAGTTAAATAAAAACATTTCAAGCATGAATTGTATCACTGATCCGGATTATATAACTATGACTCTTAAATATATCTTTAAAAGCTAAATATGAGTTACGCATGTTATGTATAAAAGTGTTATTAGAACGTCAAGTGTTAAAACATGCTTTTAAAGTATAACGTTTGAAATAATCGTAAGCGCATTTGTATTGTTAGCTTCCTTTCCTTCTTACCATTTATCGTTTCGATTTTTAGGTTACGTCAAGAAATATTACAAATGCATAATTACCAAGCGAAGATTGCTAGCCAGAAACTGTACATAGCCTACATCTTGTTCTTTAACCCTTTGAGGCGCAACCCTTTCCCAAGGCTGAAAAAAGGGCAGCCGTTGCCATCGCTCGACTTAACTAGCAGAAAGAGGGTGGACGATCGAAATGTTCATCGCGTGCCACAGATCGAGAGACCCTTTTTTGATCTTTGGCTGTGCTGCACAGCTAGCTGCGTCAAAAAAGGGTCTCTCGAGCTGTGGCGCGCGATGAACGTTTCGATCGTCCGCCCTCTTTCTGGTAGTTAAGTCGAGCGATGGCAACGGCTGCCCTTTTTTCAGCATTGGGCAATCTATCCAGCGGTTCTCGCATTCTTCCATTTTTCAGTAGATGTCAGTGCTGTTAAAACTGATTGTGACCATTTTTTTACGGGAAATGACGTGCTAAAAATAAAGGATTCTCGTGGAGCTAGGTCACTCGCCACTATTTTTATAGAAATCCAATCTATTCTTCGTGACTGACAAGAGTCAAAACGTCAGAGTTTTGTGTTTCCAGAGCGGGAACACTGCGCATTAAAGGGTTAAAGAACTATTTCGACGTAGAAGAAACTTCAATTTTTTTTTAATTTACAAATGTAGTGGTTGCACCTTAATCTGATATAAAGGATGCAAAACCTCATACGTATTTACAGAAATAACAATGTTGAGTTCATGTAAGTTTAAATCAGATTAGTGTAAAAAAAAAAAAAACCGCACAGATAAACAGTAATTTTTCCTTAAGATAAATTGTCAATTTTCTTCGAACATATATATTCATTTTGTTTTTTGTCATTAAAAAATCTTTGTTTCTTAGAAGAAAACCTTGAAGGGCTAGAGAAACACCGTCTCGTTTTTATAAAATCAGGAACCCCCAAATACATAGGAATTACTGACAAAACTTCAGAAAACATTTCCAAATGTGCAACTCGCTTGCGTGTGCTATCTGTAATGCAAAATTTTCAAGACCTTATGTTTTAGTATTTTTTGCATAGTGATACAAATGTTTATTTCAGAACGTTTGTGATTTGTATAGCTGGAAGTAAAAATGCACGATATTTGTGTGAATTATTTACCAATCCCACACACGTGATTCTTACTCCGATCGGACCAATTCTGCATTAATTGTTCTATCTGGCTGGCGCAGTCTACATATTTCCTTTATTTATTAGTATTTTATTTTTTATTTTTTGTAGGTATATTTAAAACATTGTTCATAGTAAAAAATATTTCTGTACAGAGATTTTTCTAGATATAAAGTGTACGGAATAAGAAAGTCTATTCAAGGAAATGAAAATTTTACTGCAGTTGGAAAAATTACACACTTGATAAACTAAACAGTTTTTAATTCTCTTCAATTTTTCTTTAAAGAATGAGCAATTTACATAACAGAGACAAGAATTCTTAAAATAATCTTAATTTTCTGCTTTGCATTAGTCTCTAAACTTTGACGAAATATATTAATTTTTCCCCTCTCTATGAAGATTTCAACTGCACGAGTATAAATCAAGAGCGGTGCGAAATCTAACTGAATTGAGTAAATTTGAAATCTGGTACAAAAATTGTAGCGAAAACAACTTCGGGTGAAGAGGGTGATTCAATATAATATTTAGGTTATTTTGTTATATGATCTATCATCTATCTGAGCTATTTGTTATATGATCTATCATCTATATGATCTATCTGAGGTTATTTTGTTATATGATTTTAGTATTCTCATCAAATGGCTGTAAATAAAAAAAAAAACTTGCCGCTTTTTCGAATTCTCAGAATTTAAAAAATAAATCTCTCCTTTTTCATTTGAGTTTAGAATTTATTGAAACAATTGTTTTTTACTTATTTTATTTTTATGTTATATTCAAAGGAAAATCGGGTGTTCAATTGACATGCATTGTTTTGATAAAAAATCATTTCTTTCTTAGTTTAATGTCCTTTAAAACTTCGCGATAACAGGAACCATGGCGACACTGATAAAAATGGATAATGAAATTTTCTTTTTGCTGTGTTGCTGTATTCTCAATGGTTGACTGGGACATATTGTAGCAAAGCATTAGCTGTGTGTTATTAAATTTCAAAGCTTCCATTTCCTGATTTTACGTTGCTGAGCAAGTTTTTGTCGTATTCCTAAGTTAACAGGAACTGAAACCTTGTCCTTTATTTCTAGGGATAAAATGGTGAATGAAGTTCTTTCACAGTTGGAGGCTATAGCCGATCGATTACAGCCTTCTAACCGGTAAGTTAATTTTATGCAAGTTAAATGTACTTAATATACCGTATATCTCGGCGTATAACCCGCACTTTCAACTTGAAAAAATTACTTCATTTTTTTCGTGTGCGTGTCATACAATGCATAACATGCATAACATAAAATGCATAAAATGCATAACATAAAATATAAAATAATTTTTTTGACATATCTTAAATTTACTGATGCGTATATGCCAGAGTAAGTTATACGCCGGGATGTACGGTATATAGTATTATTTATGTTGTCTGTGGCACACCTTGTTCTTGAAAAACGGTCAACTCGTACGGCAGTTAGTTTAAGCTCCCCTAAAGTATTACTTTATGAGATTCTGTTAATACATTTTTTTAAAATAAAGGAATGGATTTGTTGTTACTAATAATGTATTAGAGCAACATTTTATCAAAAGCAACTGCTTTATCAAAATTGGTGGGTAGTATCATAAATAGTAATTTTTCTTTCATAAAATAAAGCGGTACATAAAACTTAAGCCCTGCAGACACCCAATATAGTGAACACTGTCTTGTCTCATGTGTGGTGCCTTTCTAAGTTTTACAGTAATAAAACTTGTATTGAACAATTTAGCAGAAAATTACATTCGCTGAATGCAAAAGTTGATTTTTGAAGCCTGCTAGTAGTATTTAAAGAGTTAAAGGCACGTCTAAAAATTGAGCTTTCAAACAAGGGAATCTTCACTCTTTCTTCCTTTAAATGAAGGATTCAGTCTGGTAATCGCAAACGCCACTGTTTAAACGCACTTAGAGGGTTAAATTCGTAGCTGATTACATGCATAATTCTTTGGCATGCTTTATAATTTTTATCAAAATAATTTTTTCGTGTTCCAAATGCATTTATGAAATTTTTATGTAGAATTAATGTATTTACCAGCTCTTTATAAATAAGAATTAGTTGAGTTAAGATGAAACATTTTGCTCTTATTTTATAGTCTTAGAATTGAGCAACAAAAATTGTCGAAATTATAATACTTTTCATGGACTTAAAATCTCTTAATTTAGAGGTCGTAAAACAATTGGCAAAATCAATGCTCCGCCAGGACAATTTCAATTTGAAATCATAACTATGTAACTACCAGGTTTTGAGACAGTTAAAAACTGATTAAATATAAAAAAATGTATTACATCTGAAAATAATTTATTCGATATTTCTAATGAATATACAAATTTTAAGGTAAAACAAATTCAAAAACAGCATTTTTTAAGGGACGAAACATATTTTAGTTTAAACATTAGAAATAAATTATCGACTCATTAGTAAAACCTTATTCATAATGTACATTGAAAACAAAATTAAATAAAAATTTCCACGAGAACGCAAATTTCCGCCAAATCGGTCATTGTTACTCATGTCAATATTTTTTAAAAATATCAAAATTGCCATAAAATGCTTCCATTATGCACTGGCTGTTGGTGCATGTTTTACAAAAAATTGGGTAATTCGACAAAAAATCGTATAATCTAAGATTCATTTACACGTAAAACAAAACCTTTTGTTTTTGAAAATGGCATTTTGTGATTAATGTGATAGCGAAATACGAAATAAAACACTAAATGTTTTGATGTAAGAAATTAACCAAAGAGTTCATTCATTATTGAATCAGTTAAAGTGTTGGAAGTGTAAACCAGGAGATTTAATTCCAAAAACATCTTCTAATAAAATGAAAATGTTTCGTGCTATTTAATTTTATTTGTTAAGGGCGCTGAGCGTTTACAGGGGCGCACGAGAAAAATAGACAAAAAGCAAGTGATATTGCATCTTTTAAAAATAATCTTACTTATTCTTATTTTTACTCAAAAGCATGCCCATTTTTGCTTAAAATGTTTATTCAAACTTTACTGATAACATTCATTAATTTATAAAACAATTGACTAGATGTCTATTGAAGCATCTTATTAAAGCTGAAAAATGTGAGGAAGGGACGCCAGCGTAAGTTAGGGGGAAGCTGAACGGTTGGGAATCATCCAGTTAGACTCTGGTTCACTGGAGGAGGACAACGTCTGTTTTTGTTCCGGCCTAAAGTAAACCTAATCTTCTTCCAGCGGGATTCGGTGACGAATATCTTTCGTATCTGTAAGGAACAGTTAGCTCTACTTTTAAGGTGTTTCCAATCATCACCTTGGTTGTTTGTTGTGGATGAAATATCAAACTGTTTGAAGCCCAGTCCGGATTACCAGGAGTTTTATTTCTTACAAATAGGCTTGCCAGATTTCTGAAATATTCAATCGGGACACCGGAATGCCCCCGACATGTGCCCGACCTCAGGTACATCTGCCCGACCTGTGGCTGAACACGTTTGCCCCTCTCAACTGGGAGACTTATAGAGCAAGAGCCAGCGACCGCCAGACCTTCGTCATAGTATAAAAGCTGAAACTTTCTCTGCGCATACCCCCCAACAGAGGTAGGAACCATCGGCCACTATAAAGTTTGGAGGATCGTGGCTTTGGCAGGTAACAGGTGGCAAAGGTGTATAAAATGGCCGAAAATTTCGTCATTTCATAAAGCTTCATTTTTTTATAGGTTCTTCTTCGCAGTACTAGAAATCCCTACATCACTTTATCCCTTGCCAGACTCTTTTTCCATCGTGGAAAACCCCCGCCAGACAACCTCAAAGTCTTGAAAAACGTTATTCTATTACGAGCACGCTGCAAGGAAGTTCTCGCGTAAGAAAGTTCAGAAGCAGCAGTATAAAATGTGCTTGCACTTTGTGACAGCTTGACGTACTTCGTCGCGGGAGTTGACGAACACAACAGTTTTCCATGACTTTGAGATTGTCTGGCGGTGGTTTGCCACGATGGAAAAGTGTCTGGCAAGGGATCCAGTGATTTCTAGTGCTGCGAAGAAGAACCTATAAAAAAATGAAGCTTTATGAAATGACGAAATTTTCGGCCATTTTATACCCCTTTGCCACCTGTTACCTGCCAAAGCCACGATCCTCCAAACTTTAGAGTGGCCGATGGTTCCTACCTCTGTTGGGGGGTATGCGCAGACAAAGTTTCAGCTTTTATACTATGACGAAGGTCTGGCGGTCGCAGGCTCTTAGACTCTTAGGATGCCTGGTTCAAAACCAGGTCGAGTCCGCCGACCTAACCGGAGTTTCACGTGGTTTTCTACAAGACTTGGCGTAAATACCGGTTGGGATCCCTTAGAAAGTCCACCACGGAGGGAAATCTCCTCCCCTCGGTCCAGATTCCTGGCTGTAACACTACATTTACATTTTCCTCTCCAGGGTACACAGTTTTGGTGGGTTTTTGGAGTGTTTTAGAGGATAGTTTATTCTCATTGCTATGAATAAATGGTTACTGATTAAGAACCTTAACCAGGAGTTTTAATAAATGACACAAGCATATAAATTTAAATATTTTATTTCTTACACGTTAATATTTATAAGTTGCTTAAGTAAAAAGAAACATTTTGAATGAGGAATAAAAATTTGAACAATACTTATTAGCACACCATCACTCTTCGGTAGTTCTCACTTTTTATACAGTACAGTGACAAAGTAATTATCCTTAAAAATCCTTCACAGTTAAATATTTTTAGACTTTTTTGGCCATCTATAATCCAATTTAATTTTTACCGGGGCATGCAGTAAACCGGCCGAGACACCGGGATTTTGTTTGCAAACCGGGAGGTCCGGCAAGCGTGTTTAGAAAGCATGTTTCGCGTATCAACGAAAGTATAAATTCAGATGAAGCATTGGAAAACTCTGATGTGCTGCTGTGTAGCGGTTTTTTTTTTTCAATATTTAAAATCCGAAGCCTAAATTTTTAGATTTTCAAAATAAGCAGAATAATAGTAATCATTTTCTCTAATTTTAAATAGGATTTTTTTTCTTTTTACTGTTACAGTATCTTGTTCTAGTAGTAACCCTCCCAAATTTCGTTTATATATATCGGTAACTTTGTGACTGAAATTCACCCAATTCTTCCTGTACATATAACTCTTTTTTTCATATTTAGAAAATCAGATAGCTACTTGTCAGTAAATAAAAAGGTTTAGGAGCATCATACTTAACTGCAGGAGTAGTTAAATTGTACAGTTCCTTTGCGGAAAACAAATTGTAAAACCTCTCCTTAAAGCACCATTTAATAACATTAAAAGTATTTTCGGTATTAATTCTTATAGTTTTATGTATGCTATAAATATACTCAAAATTTGAATACATGGTACACAGTTTATTGAAACGAAAATTATAAATAATAAAAATAAGACACAAAACATTCAATGTATCTAATTATTTAATAGTTATTTTCCGCAGAATTTTTCGACTGATATTGTTTTCACAAAATATTTGTTTCTTAATGCTAGGAAAAGGAAAAAAAACGCTCGCTAAACTGCTTAAAATATGCATCAAGTAATGAAAAACAACATTTCTCAGATATGGATTCTTGAAAAGTTCAAACATTGTCATAGGAATGTTGCAATTAATTCATATCTTGGAGTTTCTGTAACTAGGAAATATGTTCTCTAGTATCTCGGGGCAACCACAAAAACGCAATATTACTATGCATTAGAATGCATTTAACAACAGTGTCGTAGTAATTGTTTGGATGGTTTTTCTATCTCTTTCTTCAGTTGGGATACAAGACGAAAATTCATTAGTTTGAATGTTTTCTTTGATCACAGTCAAAGAAAGCTATGCATAGAACAAGCAAAGGATTGCATAGTATAAAAGAGATTTATTTTTGAAGTATAGATGAAATATATTTAAACCAGGGTTATATATAGAGAATTATTAATATGTTGTTAAACGATTGTGCTAAAAAATCAAGAAAAATTTGGAGAAAAAGCGACAAAAAATAGAGAAAAATCAACAGAAACAGTCAAAAGGCAGCTTAAAATATATCAGCTTCTTGAATAGTTGAGAATATGTTTTAAACAAATATAAGCACTTTAATAAGCTTTTATTCGTTTTTTTTCGGTATATTATAATTTTAAAGAAATATTTGAATTGCACAATGTGACGAAACAGAAAGGTCTTTTTCTTTCAATCGATAAGTAAACGAAAATAAAATTTTCGGAAAAATCTTTTGCGATTCATTTCCAAACCAATCCTTTTTTAAAACTTTTAGCTGAATTATTTGTCATCTAACTGACGTAGAAATTTACGAAACGATAAGAGTATTCTAAAATTTCTTTTGGTATGCTTATCTCAAAATATTTGAATTGAAAATGAGATAAGAAGCTTGTTAAATAGACATTGCAAAATAAGGATACACGTATGATTTCTAGAATCAGTTCAAACGGATATTTATTTTAAAATGAAATGGACCCACGTGATGTGACGAAACAGAAAGGTATTTTTCTTTCAATCGATAAGTAAACGAAAATAAAATTTTCGGAAAAATCTTTTGCGATTCATTTCCAAACCAATCCTTTTTTAAAACTTTTAGCTGAATTATTTGTCATCTAACTGACGTAGAAATTTACAAAACGATAAGAGTATTCTAAAATTTCTTTTGGTATGCTTATCTCAAAATATTTGAATTGAAAATGAGATAAGAAGCTTGTTAAATAGACATTGCAAAATAAGGATACACGTATGATTTCTAGAATCAGTTCAAACGGATATTTATTTTAAAATGAAATGGACCCACGTGATGTGACGAAACAGAAAGGTATTTTTCTTTCAATCGATAAGTAAACGAAAATAAAATTTTCGGAAAAATCTTTTGCGATTCATTTCCAAACCAATCCTTTTTTAAAACTTTTAGCTGAATTATTTGTCATCTAACTGACGTAGAAATTTACAAAACGATAAGAGTATTCTAAAATTTCTTTTGGTATGCTTATCTCAAAATATTTGAATTGAAAATGAGATAAGAAGCTTGTTAAATAGACATTGCAAAATAAGGATACATGTATGATTTCTAGAATCAGTTCAAACGGATATTTATTTTAAAATGAAATGGACCCACGTGATGTGACGAAACAGAAAGGTATTTTTCTTTCAATCGATAAGTAAACGAAAATAAAATTTTCGGAAAAATCTTTTGCGATTCATTTTCAAACCAATCCTTTTTTTAAACTTTTAGATGAATTATTTGTCATCTAACTGACGTAGAAATTTACAAAACGATAAGAGTATTCTAAAATTTCTTTTGGTATGCTTATCTCAAAATATTTGAATTGAAAATGAGATAAGAAGCTTGTTAAATAGACATTGCAAAATAAGGATACACGTATGATTTCTAGAATCAGTTCAAACGGATATTTATTTTAAAATGAAACGGACCCACGTGATGTGATACAGATATAGAAAAATATTATTTTAGGCGGTCTTTCTTTCGATCTCTTATTGCAGCGAATTTTGAACAGCTGATTGTCTCAATAAAGACCGAAGTGAGTTCGAAAATGTAGGGAATCTGCAAAGAGTTTAAATGAGAAATTCTGTATCTTTTCCTCAGGGCAAATGAACGGTGGCGTGGTTATTAAGAAAGTGTGCTAATTCCAGATACACTGTGTCACCCGTAGTATAAACTGTGACGGAATTAAGAAATGACGTGTCAAGTATCTTCCACTGTAAATACGACGTCGTTTGCAGCTGTTTCAAAAATAAGAGGCTTTCTAAAATATATCTAAGCTATATGATTTCAATCATATTTATAGAACATGAAACAAGGGACAAGTGGCATAAATAGGACATTCCGTATTCTGGAATTAAAAAAAAAATTCTACTGCAGTTATTTTGATGGAAATTGCTTGAAAATGAACGTAGATGTCTTGGATTTTAAGAAAAATACACAAAAATGCATCCGAATAAGTTCAATAAATATGAAAAATAAACATGCAAAATTTCATAATTTGCGACATTCATGCCAGTGTTATGAATGGGAAATTATAAAATGAAGTATTTTTGCAGTTAATTCGAACCTTATCTTTACATACAACATAATTATTTTAATTAGCAGAGATACTTTTTAGCTAACGAACAAAACAGCTGGTTAAAATCATTAAATATGTTATAAAAAATATTACATTATTGGAATGGAAGGCCAAAACGCTCGATAAACTTGTGGCCACTGGCTTGCGAACTGATAAGTTTGAATGACGCTTCATAAAACCTTTATTCTATTTTATTCTTGCTTTCTGATCTACTCTCGAAGTTCCAGGAAATTCAGTACTTAATATTCAGTATACTGGAAAGCTAATTATCTTTTATCATAACGCTTATGTATTTTGTTACAAGATTGTTATTAACATGATTTCCTACTCTAATTAAATTTGGGGTGAATAAACGACTTAAAGGGTGAAGGCATATGCCAAATGTCTCATATCAATTAAAATATGAAAGAATTATATTTATATTCTTTGCTTGATACAAATACCATCATATCAAACATGGAGAACGGAAGTATGCTTTTATAATTTTACATATTAAGTCGTTGCTCTAATATAAGCTTTGGTCTGTTTTTTTCCCGCTGTAACGGGAATACGCTTTAGAACCCCTGAGAAAGACCTCCGACCAAGGTCCCCCTCCCCTCTTGTAGGCAGAGGCCTTTCGTGTACACTTGCCACAATCCAAAATAAAAGAACAAAGTATTGCAAGCTTTAAAATATTAGTCAATCCTAGTAATGAATAATTTTGTTTCCCATTCATTACTTTAACTTACGTTGTGAAAAAAATCAAATCCAAAGTATGATGACGTCGTATCTATCTAATTTAATACTGCAGATTCAAAGTTAAGCATATAAGGTACATAAATTACTAGTATATATATATATATATATATATATATATATATATATATATACAGGGTGTCCCAAAAAGGAGGTTACGGGCTTTAATTCTTTATCTATTAGAGATAACTGGGTAGTGTAAATTGAAAAAATGTTCAAATGAGGTCAGAAATAAGAATCCGTGAAGAAAAAATTCCTTTTGCTTATTCTCAAAAAGTTACTTTTTAAATTTTATACGACCTCCGTGCAAAAAAATCTTCAGTTAGAAAACTTTTATTTTCTTTCCAACAAGACCGAAAAAAACGCATAACCGTATCTCTAAAACTAACTGAATCATGATGCAGAAAAAATTGGACTTATACCATTTTTCCGGTCATTTTTTTATCACATAAAAGGCTATTTTCTCTGTAAAAATCGGAGGCGTTTACAAATTGATAACGGGAATTTTTAGATGAAAAATATGATATTCCAACTTGGAATGTGTTTCGAATTAAGAATTTTGAGTAAGAAATATTTAAAAATTTTTTGGTAAACAACTAAATCTGAACTTGATTTAAAACCTTATAAATTAAATACAGATTTCACGAGATAAACGGAAAACTAACGAATATGCAAATTTTGTGAGGCTTGTTACGTACACATTTTTTTTTAAATTATGCTTTATCGTGTTGCCAATACTTATAAAACGTTTCACTGCAAATAAATACATTAAATTTACAATCAACAGCATTTGTGTAAATGCATGTAATTTTAAAATTAAAACATTTTTTGAAAATGAATAAGTACCTATTATACGATTGCTAAATGTTCAATTTTATAAACCTTTTAGAGGGTGCCACTCATATAAAAATGCAAATTTCAATAAAAATGCTAAAAATGCAAATAAATAAAATGCAATTTACAGAGGATTTTCGAAATGTTTTCCATCAACTCCAGTACATAGTACTGAGCTCTTCTAATAATGCTTCTGTAAATATTTTGGAGTTCTTCTCCAGTAATATTGCTGCATGCATCGATTATCTTTTGTTTTAGATCAGTTGCATTCAGGGGACGAGTATTATAAGCTAGTGTTCAAAGCCGAACCCCCCCAAAAAAAATCGAGCGGCGTTAGATCAGGGGATCTGGGGGACCATTCTGCGACTCCTTTCAAACCAATCCAGTGTTTATCAAACTCAACATTGAGACAGATTGTCACACTTATAGTCTTGTGTGCAGGTGCTCCATCTTGTTGAAAATAAATGCATTTTACATACGATAAGGGTGTATCCTCCAAAATATCTGTTCTATGCCATCTAAAATAAGTTCAAATATTTCGAGGCTGTAAGTGTCCCTTCATAAAACACAGGCATGATGATAGCATACATGAGTATGATGATATTCTCCATTCCAAATTCCGCACCACACGGAGACAGAAAATTTTTTTTTGGTGGTGTATTTCTTGCACAAAATATGGTTTTGTATTATTCCAGTAATGATCGTTATGAGTATTTATTGACCCATCTCCCGTAATTTAGCATTCATCCGCCCACGTAATATTTTTAACAAAATTTACATTTTTATCTTGTTGAATTAGCAAGCAATTGCAGAACGCTAGACGTCGAGCAAAATCAAATGGCTTGAGTGATTGCAGTCCATGTATGCAAAATGGATGCCAATTATGTTTTTCAAGAATTCTATCAATTGATGTTCTAAGTGGTCCCAAAGTCGCGCTTTCTTTTCGAATACTTGCACGTGGGTTGACAGAAAAATACGCTATAATACCCGTTTCTTCCTTTTCACCGTACAAACGGTTTCTACCAGGGCCAGGATGAAAAGCATTGTGACATTTAAATACATCTACCAGCAGAATTTGGAATTAAAAATATGTATTCTTATGGATGCATGACAAGTGTCCCATACATGCCGCTTCGCTGTTACGGAGAAAGTTCACGGTACAAGATAATATTTTTGAACCTAACACTTGTCACATTACCGCATATAAAAAAAGAAATGGATAAATAAATGAAAAACAACATCATGTGTCCATAATTTTGATACTTCATATCTAAATGCCTTTGACTGAGATAGACACAGAAATAGAAAAATATACACGCTCCATACAAGGCTTGTCCAACATATGTCGATGGTTTCAATACAGCTAGTCTACTACTGTTTGGATATTGCTTTTATGGTGGATATACAAAAGAAAATAAATAAATGCAGAAATTGTTTTATGCAAAAGTACTGCTGTAAGTGAACTGTCAGAAACTGACTACTCATGTAAGCAAAAGCAATGCCCGACTTCACATTAACTCTACGTTTCTGTGGAAAGAAAAGATGAAGTTGATAAATTAACCCTTTAAAGCGCAGTGTTCCCGCTCTGGCAACACCAAACTCTGACGTTTTGACTGAAGGGTTGAAAGGGTTGCGCCTCAAAGGGTTAAAGCGGCAAACTTCAATTCTAAATTTTAAACAACTTATAATGTGTTAACTAAATAAATAGCAAAAGTAATCTTACAAAATTCGCAGCCAAGGATTTATTTTACCACTCCTTAATGCCCTCCTTTCAACACTAAAAATCCCTTCATCCTGAAATTTTGATAACGCCTCAAAATTTCTTTTACAGATTTATTGATCGTATGTACCCTTACTACCCTAAAAAAAGTTCCTATTATCCTACAATAAGATACATTTTGTTGATAGTTTTGCAAAATATTTTCAAGTGCTCCTTTGCTAAAAAAGTTTGGGTAACTAAATACTGGCTTTCTAAATATTATGAATCCGTTATATTAATTAGATCTGATTCTGAAAAATTCTGGCTTATTAATTTTTTCTAACCAGTATTCCTAAACAGTCGACAAGTTCATTGTTTTTAAAAAGTAGCATTTAACGTTTTTTTCTCATGAATCTAGCATATAATGATAAAATATTTACTGTTTTTTGACATGATTATGATCCGATAAAGAAAACATATAAAAAAGGCTTGAAACATATTTTAATCAGATTTGGTGGATTAATTTGCAATTATGTATTGATAATACATGATGGAAATTCTTCAAAATATCGCATTATTCTATAGCTAAAATAAAACTTGTCAAGCTTCTTAAAAGTATTATTTACGTAATGTACATAATTAAACATAATTTTCTTTTCTTGGGTTAAAAGTATTAGAGATGTACAAGGTTACTACAAAATAACCATTCATTTCCAAAACCCGATTTATTCAAAAGTATTATACGTACAAATATGATTGATATATAAAAATATTAATATGATATGATATATGAATTATATGATATTAATATGATATGATATAAATATGATATGATACTAATATGATATGATATTAATATATTAATATGATATATGAATATATTAAACATATTTCTCAGTATAATACTTAGTAGAATAAATCAGCTTTTGAAAATAAATGATTCCTTTGAAGTAACCCCGCATTTCTCTTAAACCTACTACTGAAATCTTTTTTAATAAAGATCCCGCTTTATGTTTTTAAGCATTTATTTTAAACATTACTGTGTACGCTCAGAGTGGTATTTATCTGTTTAATCGGAAAACTCTTCGACTATTAAATTACAAAATTAGGTCTAGAGAACGAAGGAAGCAAACAGTCAAGATATAACAGGGAAACCGCGAAATTCTTTCATGATTCTTTTGTAAGGTAGTTTTAAAATGTTTTTAAATGACGGTATTTACACAAAATTTTTTTGTATAATAAATGTCATTTTCATTTCTTTGTTGTACAGTAGTCATAATCGACACCAAGTCTGCAATGTGTGTACCAAAACTGGCTGACCTATTTCTTCAGAATTTCATAAATTTTTCTGTAGGATAGTCCTCTGATTTAATGTGTGCTTCTTCGGCATTGAAGTATATTAATTTGTTATATATTACTCAGGTATTCAAGGTATTTCCAAAACTCTCAAAACAATGCAAAAATGTATGGAACAAAAACTGGCAAACCGCGCCAATATGGGTTACAGATTAGCTAAAGGTGAGAGATAACGACACATTCATAAAGTTGAGCTAAATTGAGTTGTTGGAATATTTTGAATGGCCAACCAGTATTTAAATATATATTATAATATACTAATAAAGTAATATTGAAATAATTATAGCAAACGCTGATAAATTTACCGAAAATAAAAATTGTATTCATCATTACTCAAACATAAAACAGATATTGTATCAAACTTACGTATTCTGCATGTAATGACAGACTTTTTTTAGACCAAACGTACGATAACATTGCAAAATATTTCTAGGACTAGACTATGTAGGACTAGAAGGCGAGTTCAATATTACACTTAAAATCCTTTTGATTAATACAGAAGAAAATGTATCCAGGAATTTACCGCTTTGGTTGGCCTCGCGATTTATAAACTGTAAAAGCTTGGATTAAAGCATAAGCAACCAAATTAAGAAAAAACTCTAAAACCATTAGCATGCATTATTCTTTTAATTAAAAAAAATACAATCGATTTTCATTTCTGTGTTTTTGCCACTTACAATATAAAATTTTCTAAGCAACATTGTAGTGCAGTATTATACAAAATCAGCAACTCAAAATTATAATACAAGCTTTTAAAATATAACGAAGCTATATATCTTTCATTCCCAACTAAAATATTACGCATTAAAGGAAATAAAATGGAAAGATCTATTGAGGTTTGTATACTTAGAAAATTTAATCGCAAGTTTTGTTGGATTAAAATAAAATGTTCTCCGCTTAAAAAAATTCCTCTTTGAAACTTCCAAATCCAAATTCTGTTGCATGGTTATCCTCATCTAACCGGCAATTTTCTTAAGGGACAAATTTCTTTTCCTCCCCCTCGGTGAAGGTTCAGAATTCCGCAAAAGATGATATTTAATTCACATATTTTCGAGATTTTCTTTTCCGAGCAATTTCAAGTACTAATTACTATCATCAACATTCTAAATGACAAAGGAATAAATAATTATACTTTTCGGTCAGTGGAGAATTTTGACGGTGTTTTGAATTTCACGTTATTGAATCTCTTGTATCTGCTGATTAGCGAATTTACCTCATTTCCCAGAATGGAAAGCTTTAAGTAAAATTACAAACTTTTCGCTCAGAGTTGTGTAAATTGCAGTTATTAAGAAACTATTTCTGAGTTGTACTTATTTTCTTCTTTCACGGAAACTCTACATAGGTTTCTAGAGCTTTGATGAAAATTTTGTCTTTTATATTTGAGGTTAGCCGTATTAACGCCACTGCTAGCATACTTTTGAGACTTGCAATTATGTGTTTTTACATTTTTGTTGCAAATTTCTTGCAAGCATTCTTCCATTTTCTTCATTAAGACGTTAAAATACTCTCTCACATTTTCACAATCCTTTTTTAAAGACAGTTACTAAAAAGTTTGTTTCCAAGAATATTTTTAAGCACATGGAGCTAAATTAAAAGTACAAGTTATAAGATGCCAACCTGTGCTTAAAATTTTCTAATGAATTTAAAATTTAGGATTATTAAAAACAGATTGAAGTGCATTACACTAATGAACGACTGGATAACTAATAAGCTTTATGATATCACTATTTGTAAATTTATTGCATTTGCGATATTTTTCTTAGACATGCATGCAAAGGAATTAAAAGTGTGGCGACACGTACCAGAAGAGAACGATTGCCGATTATTCAAATTTAGAAGTAGTAAAGAATAGGCTTATAAAATCGTTATTAATCCACGACATGTACCGCTGCGGAAAAAAAGGCCCACTTGTACCTTTTTCGGCCGTCGTTCGTTGTACAGCAAAGATACAGATACCAATCGTTTACGATTGACGTATAATTTAATTTGCTATGCATAAAAATTGCATAAGGGGCCATCTACATATTAAAATTCGCAACCACTTTTTTTTTCCTCAATAGCAACCCCTAGATTTCACTTCATATTTCAAAAATTTAGCTCATTTTAACCCCGGATACCCAATTCCAATAAATGTGAACTGAAAATGGGAGGGTTATGGGCTTCCAAAATCCCCCTCCCCATATGTTAAAATATTTTTTCATACTTCAATTCATATCTCATATAATATTAATAATAAGAAGCTGATTTTTATTCGTACTATTAGAACTTAACGACCCAAACATAATTTAATGTTATTATGATTTTTAATGACATATTAATATGAATTATGAAATATTAAAATAATATTCAAAAAATTATGAATAGCGACTTAGCCAAGTTTCGATGGAAATAGATGCAGAAAGTAATATTACATGGCTGTGCAAAATTTCAAATTTTTACGTTCAGTAGTTTAATTTATATTAAATAAAATGTGTTATTTTCATGAGTTAAGGGACCCTATATAAATTTATTAAGTGAAAATTTTTTGAAAATTGCATAAAATAAATGTAAATTAGATTTATTTTGTGCAAAAACACAGTAAAAGATACCAGTATTAAAAATATCAAATTTTGAAGCAAATAAATTAGAGGTTTTTACAGTTTGATGGGGATTCTATAAAGCGGGTATTGTTGCGTCCGCTACCATATTCCCCCCAAATAAAATATTTTCCAGCTATAGAATTAGATGCAGTAGATGTATGTCTTCTAATACAACGTCCTATTTCTGAGAAACTAACATCCTCAACTTTCCAGGCATGAATGTGACCTTTTTAAATCAAATGAAGAAAGTGAAATAACAAACACAGTGATAAAATTGGGTCGGCAAAAAAGTATTTGCGTTTTTTATATGAAATTCAAACAAATAATTTTTCAATCATGAAACCATTCTTTAAGTTCGACCGTAGCTGAGAAACAGTCATGTTTGTAGTCAGAAGAGCAGGGAGCAGCCTCTCAATCCTGCCAACATTTCACCTGTCTAAGAGAACCATCAAGGGATATACTCAATAACAATTTCAAAATTAGAAAGATTTTCAAAATCGTGAGCAGCCGTTTTGCATTTTTCCTTTAAATCATGTGTACGAACCAAGGAAGTTATGAACTCACGGTCATTTGGACCACAGACTAAATATTATAATTTCTTCCCTTGATATTCTCAGTACAAAAAACTTCCGAGAGAGATATGGAAATAATATTTTCCTTGAAAATAATACTTATTTCTTTTAACTCTCGCGAGCGAAAATAATGAAAGGCGAAAAGTTCGGAACCTACAAATAACGTTTTTCAATTTCCAAAAAGACCCTTAAAAACGCGCAAAAATAAATTCGCAATATCTCCGGAAATTATCGTAGAAAATTGGTGAAAATTAATATTTAGGGTAATTTGAAGGTTATCTTTCGTTTAATAAAGTCAAAATACAGTGTTGCCATTGAGAAAAACGAAGTTGATGCAGAGTTAAATATGAAGACGGCCCCTTATGCAAATTAAATTAAAGTATGCGTTATTTGCAAACGAATGGTATATATAACTTTGCTGTACGACGAACGACGGCGAAATTAAGAGCAATTGGGTCGTTTTCCTTTCCGCAGCTGTACATTAAGCTATTAAGCATTGGAGAATCGAAAAAGTAAGATAAAAAATAAAAAGATTTTAATATGGCGTGAAAATAGGATACTTTTATATACCACATGCATGGCATTTAACGTAAAAATGTTTACAAAAATCACATAGCATATTTTATTCCTTTTCTTTCCCAAATGGCACTTGCTGCCACAAGCCTTTGCCACCACTAAGGCCCGAATTACTAGCCATTTCATAATGAGAACACCCAATGGGCCTCCAGCATTATACCCTATGTGTGGTATTCTAATTTCGAACCCATTCCAGATGAGAGACCTAGCACCTGAAATCGGTACCCCCAGAGGTATCGTTTGGACATGGTGGACATTGGAGCCAAGAACAGATTTTAATTGTATCATATCTCATTAGTGTACACGGTCCTTCTCAACTGGTCTCCTGGCTGGGATGCTGTCAACCCTCCCAAGTACTGGCTTTTTTTTACATTATCATTCCGCACAGCAAACGTTAAAAATATTCGCCACCATTTGGAATGCAAGCACGAACACGTCGAAACAAGTTTTCTGACTCATCGCAACATTGTTGGTGTTATTGACGAGATTTCTGTTTAAAAAATGAACTGTTTTTACGTTTACATTTAAAATGGTGACAAACATTTTCAACATTTGCTGTATGTAATGATAATGTAAAAAAATTGACTTAAATTATGTGTTTCAAAAATAAAATGATCTCAGGATTTAGTAACATTGAGCCTCCATTTCTGTTCTACCTCACAAATAAAGTTGTATCAGTCCAACAGTGTTGGAAATTATCTCCCACACTTAAACAAGGTTCAACCAATCCTATTTCAGTGTTGGGATAGTTGCCACATCCGTCCGATTGAAGGATAATAAGAAAAACCAACACGGGTACTCTTAAACTGATCACCCTGTCATTTCGCTCAAATTCGAAGTTTCATCTGTGTCACACTCGTCTCTCGTAGCAAATTCTTTAAGACTACTACATATTTTTAAGGTATTAAATGCATCCAATAATGTAAAAATATTACGCACCACAAGTGTAATATTACAATATTTAATATTATTATTATCTTTTGTTGCTAACGCAACAATCTCAGCTGTAGCTACAGATGAAATGAGATGATACAGACAATAACTGACGAATTTTAAACAAGATTTTGTTCCTTCTAGTTGCAAAGGAATGATATGTGGTTTCTGAGTGCTAGACATGGGATAGAAATACTTGCATTAATTTACACAAGAAACAATGGCCTCACAGAGTCCACATATGACCGGCATAGGACATAGTCTTCGCTTTCGTAGGGTGCATTTCTGCATCCATAGGAGGCACTCGTAGCCTTTCTGGACGCATATACAGGGTTGCTGGTAAGTCATCGTATTCTATTGGTAAGGCGCGATAGGGGAGCCGAAATGCTACGATTTTAACCCCCTTTGTAGTGATGAAAATCAATACTTTTAGAGATAATTGAATTTTAAACTTTTTCCTTGTATAACCCAAAATTTGACATTCAAGTGTAAATTTTAAGAGGTATGCTAATTAAATGGATTTTACTTTAGTTTACTTTCGTAGCTGAAACTAACTAAACTAACGCAATTACAAAAGGTACAAAACCACCTAAAACTATAAATCCACAAACATTACATGTATTCTGTTAATTTTTAATTCACACGTTTCCTTTCAAGAGATCTAGTTTATTTAAAAAAATACTGTGATAGTAAACGCACAAATTACAAATAAAATAATCAGCTACCATTAATCAGCTATCCAGAAATATATTAATGTCCCTAAAGACATGTAATTTCCAAAGAAGGGAGAGTTTAAAATAGCGCAGGTAAAAATGTCAAAAGATGCACCCCCGTTCATTCTTTAGGATCGTTCATCAACCCATCAAGTTATCACCGGCTTCATAATTTATTTTCATAGCTGACACTCTTAACTAAGCTAACGTAATCATGAAAAAGTACAAAAATACTTCAAAGTTTTAATTCACGCGCTTTACATTTATTTTTATTTTCCTTTGAAAAAATGTTGTTTATTTGAAGAAATACTATTGGAGTGAGAGCACTACAAATAAATTTTGTCCCATTAATCAGCTACTCAAAAAGTGTTAATGCCCATCTAAAGACATGTAATTCATAAAGAATGGTTAGTTTTCCTTAGCGCATGTAAAAACGTGAAAGGAGTTGCCATCGTCCAATATTTAGGATCATTGGTCAAGTTATCATTGTTCTTACATGCTGAAAATCTTAGCTACATCGGATTGAGAATCTAACGGCTATATGCTGTGTCGTCATGTTAGTTTCGACTATGCGTCGCGTAGGTGCATTTTGTTGTTATCTGGCTAATCAACAAAACATGCTTACGTAACGCAGAGTCGAAACTACCGCGATGACGCAACCCACATCAGTTTGAAGCTTATAATCTGATGTGATCAAGTACGATTTTAAGCCTTTAAAAACAGTGATAATTCAGCCGTCGCCGTCATTGAATAGTTGACCGACAATGATAAACAATAGACGAAGCCCCATCCTATCGCGCTTTTTTTACGTGCGTGAAGTAAAACTCATCCATTTTTACGAATTGCACGTTTTTAGAAGGATATTAAACTGCTTTTGGATAGCTGATTAATGGGACAAGTTTTATTTGTAGTTTGTATGTACGTTTACTACAGAATTTTTAAAAATAAATAACATCTTTTGAAAGGAAACATGCACATTAAAAATTAAATTCACGAGCCATTACATGTACACTCTAAAAAATAAGGGAACAACTACTGGAAACTTTTCGTAAAATTTTACGGAAATTCTCCGTTTATATTTGAATACAGGAGAATTTCCGTACAAGAAGGGTCAGCGCGTCTCTGGACAGAATTTCTTATGGAGTTTACAGGAATAAAATTCCGTAAATATGCGGAAGTAGTACTGGCATCTCAGCTGCCAGTACTTTTTCCGTATTTTCACGAAATTATTTTTACAGTGTAGTCTTTCTATTCTTTTAAAATTTAAAGTAATTTTGAACTTTTATAATTACATTAGATTAGTTAAAGTTTCAGCTATAAAAATAAATTAAAATGAAACCCATTTAATTAATCATTTTTTTTAATTTGCACCGGAATGACAAATTTTGGGTTATGCAAGCAAAAAGTTTGAAATTCATTTTTCTCTAAAGCTATTGATTTTTGCCCATGCATATGAGTGTTAAAATTATAGCATTTTGACTCCCCTATCACGTCTTAACACGAGTATGTCGAGTTACTAGTAACCCAGTATATGTCTATATAGTTCAAATGGTTAAAGCGACATTTGTCAAGGTTTAATGTATTTAATTAAATTTATAATCAAAAAATAAAATAATGTGTAAATTGCAAAAAATATTTCTCTTCGGTTTAACATTAACACGCATTTTCTACGGGCTCAGTAGTGCATGTTCCTAATTGCACGTGTTTAAAAATTCTTGTTTATCTGCGTAATCCAAGTTTTCGAAGATCAAATAATAAATCTTAAATTTTTATTAGATTCGTAAAATTGAAGAAGGCACTTACTTCTTGAAAAGTAGCTATTGAACATACATTTCTGCAAATTTGTTCAATAAAAAAGTGTCGCCATCGCATATCTACAGAGCGATAGGCGTTTGTTTATCCTGTTTTTCCAAAAGCATCGGACGAAGGGAAAATATCCTGGGAATTAAAATGTGTAGCAGAGAAATATTATTGCTTAGAAATCGCGCATCTAGGAATTCCAATTTAATTAAGAGAACCGTTACCTGGGGGAGCAGAAATTACTCTTCTCTTTTCAAGAGGAATGCAGACGTGAGGCTTTACATTAAATTCTCCAAGAAAGAAAAAACAAAAAAAACTCAAAGAATTTGAAATGTTTGCAGATACATTCTTTTAGTTGAAATAATAAGAATTGTATGAACAGTAATAGAAACAAAAGAATTTTTAAAAAAGCCTGAAAAATATCTATAAAGAAGCCCATTCGGAAAACAGCTAATACAGGAAACAATGTTGGATGCCTTTTGCTTGGTGAAAAAAGTGAACAATACGATTTACTAAAATCATTTATGGATAAAATGCTTCAAGAGGAATAAAAAGTTCTATTTTAAGAATAAGAACGGCAACGGAAAGTTTATAAACAACGACAGATACAGTGCTGTTATAGTAACGGCCAGTTTCTGAACGTCATTTTATATTTTAAATAAGGATGATGTTCAGTGTTCTTAAAATATAACTTACTGCAGTAGAAAAGAGTACACACGCAGTTGCTAGAAGATTCAGAATATGGAGAAGAGAAAATTAATTCGGACAAAATAGAGACTTTGTTGTTTGAACTGTTCTTCCTGCAGTCAGGTAAGGAGGGGACTTAGTAACAATCTACCTTAGTCTGTAGTTACAGGCGCATGTAAGCACCATGCCAATTCAATGCAAATTTTTGAGGTGAGTTGAAAAATTCAAATCACAAATTTTGTAATTTGAATTTTTCAATTGAATTTTAATTTTAATTACAGGCAATTCAATTACTGACTTTCAAAGGCCTTTGGAAGTGACGTGTTGCATTCTGCTCTATCTTCAGTGTTCAAAGTTCTGGAGATTATGTTTTTTTCGACTTTCGCATAAATAGCAAAGGCAACAAACAACACTAGAAATTACTCTCAGAACTGTAAACGTTCATTTAAGGACCTATTTTATACCAGCTGTCATTAAATGGTTGCCTCTAGGAAATCTCCACCACATGTATATTGATTCGAATTATAATTAATAATTATGAAGGTAACAAAAAATTCCCGGATTTCCGTGTGTTAAAGTGATAATGTTTAAGATTCATTAATTTTACTTAAACGTAGTAATCAGGATAAGCTGATAAATTTTCCATATTCTTACACAAAGATAGTTCGTCTTTCTGTTGTAATCGTAAGATAAATTTATATCAGTGCTGAATGTTATAATCTAAAAAACAAAACAAAACATTAAGTGTAAAGGAATAATTTTTCCCATATCCTACCATTATCAAAACACGAATACATTTCAGGCAGTCATTGATAAGCAAATACGAGTAACTTTATACAAATATATTTTAAATGAATTCTTTAAAAGTCTAAAAAATTCAGTAATTTTTTAGTAAAAATAAGATATTTGATTGAGGTAAAATTGAAAAATAAGATAGATTTGAAGAGGCTTAAGTAAGAAAATTATAATGACATCGTTTACCTATGCACCGCAGTTAGTTGAAAGACATTAAAAAATCAATTGGAATGATTGCAGACACATATGCACTTAAACACTAGATATTTTTTTTTTTACACTTCCACATTTCATCTCTTAAAATAACAATACTTCCGTCAGAATATTTATTACTTCGGCTAATCCTTGTAACATAAACACTAGAATAATTTTATGTACATGCAGTGATCAAAAGAAAGTAATTCGTCAGCATGGATTTTTATAATTCCATTATTTATTTTTATCATTCATAAAATAAAGTGTATGATGTTCTGAATTTGAAAATATCTTTATATCAACAAAGTTTTGATTTTCATAACATAATCAAATAAAATTAAGGTATTTTATTTCGTAGAATTCTATTTGTCAGGGTAAAAATGTATAGCATAGACATATGAAGGGTGTAGATGCAAAACTCCCATTCTCCACTTTTCCAAAACTTATATTTTTCATTTTTAAACATAAATACTAATTTTATCAGAATTATTACAGGATTAGGACTATCCGAAAGTAGCTGTTGTGCCATGAAATGTATCGCAAAAATATTTTGCCAATATAGCATGTTTGTTAATACGTTTTGGAATTTTTTTAAAAAGTAAGAATTTTCTAAGTGGAGAATGTGAGTTTTGCATCTACAGCCTTTGTATGTAATGAAGTTACGTTGTGTATGTTTTTTTTTAATTTTTATTATCTTCTCTGGCGTTTATTATGAATTAGAAAACTACTTTTGTTCCCGTAGTCTTTTCTTTTTTATAATGGGTTTTAATAAAACACAGTTAAACTAAAAAAATTTTATTTTAAAACACATCTTATTAGGGATAAGCTCAGATATTACATATCTTCCAGCAGCCGCACAAAAACCAAAGATTCACTTTTACATTTTTTGCTTCTGTGTCACTATTATAAATGACGCTAACTCAAAAAAAAAAAGAATCCTAAATGTTATGAAAAGAAATATTTGAATATCTCCATGTACTGGTGGTGATGTGAGGTCACCGCCTACAGGCTAATTTTTAAGCAACTATTCCTGTGATGTTTACAGATATCCCAGCGATATTTTAATACTTACTAATCAACATACTTCTGAGTAATAGAATGGCACTTCGTATAGACTCACTATATATTTCACAATCTTTTATTTTTGTCTTAATGAAATTTTAAAATTGTCCCAAACCCTGAAATAATTGATTGGTGCATACTATTCAGGACTCATCAAAACTTCGATGCAACGGTAGTTAAGAGGCCCAATAAAAATATCGTTCTATCGGTAAGCGTCTAAGTTGTATGGAAATTCCGCAAAATTTGATCGTTCTAAAGGATTTATCGAATATCGTTATAGCGAGGTTTAACTACAAACGTCGGTTTCGATAAATATAGTGATTTATTTTTTTCTAATTTAAGACTAAAAAAACTGCCAAAACCATTGAAATAACTGAATATACAGGGTTTTTTGTTAAATATAGGCAAAACATGATTGTACAATTCTAAACTAACAGCCTTCATCAAAGAATAAATGAATGGTCGGAAATAAAATGCAAAGGCATTAGAATAGGCCGAAGGTGATTCTCACGGAACAATGTACATTCACACTCGAAGATGCATTGAACACCCACAATCAAGATACCTCTTACCCACATGCACATCAGAGAAGTTTTTCCATCAATGTTTAACCCATTTGTGCCTGGATATTTTTGCGACTTTCTTCGATTTTTACTGATAACAGAAATAAGAGATATATTTCTGATGTCACCTTCTTGAATAAGGGGTGATTTCTTTTAAAATCATTATGCATAAAAATCGAAATATGAACATCCTACTTGGTCATGCTAAAACTTTCTTTTTGAGTTGAGGCTCAATACTGATGAATAAAGGCTAGGAAAAATAAATAACGTTTTCAACTAATAGCGAAAATGCCGTCCCAAAAAAGGGACACTAAGCATAAATGGGTTAAGCCCGAATAATCGGACCTCATATTCAGCCAGAAACGTCTTGACGGTGCAAAATACCTCTCGTATCTGCGACGAGCTGTTCTGCCAGACATGTTTGCAGGGACGTAGCAAGGGGGTGGGAATTCTGAATTTTTGTTAAATGGATGTCGATAAATCAAGCATTTTTTGTGAGAAATTTTACCATTTTCCCCATTTTGAAGTTTTACGTCCCGGCATGTTGAACAACTTCCTCCACACTTCCAACAAGTAATGTGGTTCTAGCAAGATGAAGCAGCTAACAGTGATGTACAACCAGTGCGAAACTATCAAGATATAATCTTTTTTCAATTAATGGAATGGGTGAGGCGGTTCTGTAGTTTGTCCACCGTGCTACCGAGATCTTCCCTCTTTTTGTGGGGACAGCCGAAGACTAATCTAGGAGACTCCCATCAAAACTGCACAAGAACTCATCCGCAAATTTACGGCCATTGCAGATCAAGTGCGTGATATGCCTAGTGCGTTTCAAAATAATTCCCAGTCCTTTTCTTGGCGTATACCAGTTGCAAAGCTGCTGCCGGACCCTGTTTTGAACACTTATTCTAATCACATGCCATTAAACTTGTTTTCATAACTTAATCGCTCTTTCTGCATTTTTACCCATATAGCAACATCACCTTGAGTGCCCTCTACCGTTTAATTCCGATCTTTGATGTAGTTTGTATACTATCACCCCTTAAAGTTTTGTTCAACTTTCATGAAACATCCTGTATATATATTTTGCCCTCTGTCTGTCAGCAATAGTTTCATTGTAAACTTCCTTTGTTATGAAATTTTTGTTTTACACAAATTATATATATTATATGCTTTTATAATTATTGTTTTAAAAGCAAATTTGTAATCATTTTTATTTGCTTTTTACATTTATTAACTGAAAATTGAAAAATACTATTAACCAGACATGCTAATTACTGCTGATGATCCATACAAGTAAACAAATGATATATTTTTATAAAATTCAGCTTATTTATACCATTTTTATTTTATTTGCTTTAGACTGAAATGTGTTGAACACTTTGACGTCTCTGACAGTATAATTATCTAGTTTTGTAATTCAAAAGTTTTCTGTACACTCGTACTTAAATCTATAAATAACTTTGTAAAATTTATTCGACTTAGAAATAGAGAATTTTTTTTTACTCTGTAAATAAATTCATGGTAAAAACATGCAAATCGATTACAAATTTTGTCACATTCTTCATTTTGAAATTTTAAAGACGTTGTTTCCTTTATTTTTTTCACTTCGTTCTAGTGGCCGCTACTTTGCTTACGATTTATGCAGAGATAATTAAAATATATGTTTTTCTTAAGTTATGCAGTGTCATAATTTTTTAATTAAGTCGGCCTTTTAATTAAAATATGTCCAACATAAAGTACTTAGAAGCTTTTTAATTAGTACATCACGCTTTCTTCATATTACAAAGGTAACGTATCTTTAACTTTAAAAAGAATGCTCAACAATATTAAACCGAAACCGAATATATAATACGATATTAAAATTACTTCCTAACATCTGTACTGTTAAAATGAATAATTTTTTACGTATACATTTGAACTAAAATATACCTGACAGATGTATTCATAACATGGGAGGTTTCAAAAAAGATTAATTTTTGTATCAGAAAAGTTATTCAGTGAATCGGATCATAGATTCTTTCTGTATTGATCATAGATTTATACAGTAAATTACAAAGTTAAGTAAAAAAGGTGCAGAATTTTATGGCATCGATTAAAATACAAAGTTTATTAACAGGAATAATTACAAAATATAACTTTTCATATGGCACCCGTAAAAAAAAAATAAATAAAAAAAAAAAATATCCCAATGAGTAAAATGTGACCGATGTACTAATTTTGTTAATGTACCAAATATGTACATCTTTCATCATAAATAAGCTCGGACATATTTTTACAAAAGTTCGCCAGGTGTTGCACAATACCACTAATAGGAAAAGTATTATGTATATATGCAATCAATGTTTTGTTTCGTAATTTGTGTACAGCCCTTAAACGTGATTTTTCGAAGTGATTTTTTTAGCTCCATTGAAAATTGGCGTAAATCAACATATATATTATTTTTCATATCTGAGAGCCATTTTTATGGTGAGCGACCGACATTTTGTGCTTGACTTAGTAAAATGTGTCCCATGCATTAATTAACTGGCGATACGTTTTGTTCGGAGGCCGTAGAAAAATTTAAATTTTGTATATGTTTAGATTTAATCTGAGAAAGAAATTGAAATGGATACCATAAAATTCTCTACTCTTTTTTTTACGTAACTTTTTAATTTGTTGTATATGTCCATGATCAGTATTTCAAGAATATTAGCCTAGTTCAATGTTTTTGGGACATCCTGTATAGATAAAATGCATAAAAGTATATTGAAAACCACATTAATTTGAAACTGTTAAATAATACAGAACGGGATTTCCATTCCTTTGTATTGTATTTTTGACTGTTCTAGAAATGAAACTTACATTGAAAAATTGTCGGTATTATATATATATAAGTTTACAAGTACCAAGTTTTACTGAAAACTTAGGCATTTAGGCTTAAGGCATTTTAATTCAAATTCATGTGCAAAAAAAAACATTTTTTAAAATATTAATTTAATCAACATAAAAATTCCTAGCCCAGAAGAAAAGTTTAAGGCTTTTTCCTTACTAAAAAATTCGTCTTTTTATATTAATTAAATCAACATAAAAAAATTCCTAGGCCAGAGTGTTTCTCATTTGAACTGGAATATATCATTTAAAAATATACATACTTTCACATATTATTCACAGTTTTAGCTACGTTCTGTGATATAATGCGCATATGAGGAAGGAAATTTTTCAATTGTTATTTAAAAAATCGCCGAATATAAGGCAGGCAGGTTTTAAAGCTGTTTGCGAACGTTCGCAACGTCGAACTTTTCATTCTTTTTTCGAATTATCCTACCTGAAATTCATATGGGCAATTCCACATAACACGGGAACTGCAGTAGTAAAAGAATTTTTTTTTCAACTTCTAAACTTTGTTTTTCATTTGTTGTATATTTATTGAAGTTCACAAATTAGAATGTGGTAACACATATGGTTAACTCTTTTCTGTCATGGAAGATTTTTTCTGCAAAGAACATTATTTTTGTGAATTCTTCTTAGCTTTGGATAGATTTAAAGGTATATATTTTACTAAGTTTTAGACATTTCTAGATAAATAATTATATTTTCTTAAAGAATTATCCTATAGGACAAATATAAAAATGATATTTCAGAATTAGCATTGAAGATAAATGAGAGAGGTTAATTTTTACATAGATCGAATTCTTTGTAATGTGAGCCACAAAAACTTCATTTTTTTAATATTTATAACTTTTTGCAGCTGTAAATTATAAAATGTTTACCTTTTCTCCTACTTATTTATCTTACTAAAAATAATTGATGAGCAATTTCAATTTTAAAAATATTTTATTTAGTGATAAAGACATTTTATTTCGTAATGTGAGTCACGGCTAGTATGGAATGATAATAGAGTTCTTATTGGCATTTGATGTATCCTAATTTTAACTTTTGAATAAATGAGGGTGATTTTATAGCTACACACGCCTATATGTGATTAATTACTGCCACTAAATGTAATTAAATAATCTAATTTTACTATAGTGTTTCTAGTAACCACTAAGTTTAAAAAATAACTACCATTTGTTATTACAACTAAGTTGAATTTTTTTAATAATAGAAAGTTTTTAAACTATGGCACCAACAACAGCAGCAAAGAGACAGAAAAAGCACAGGGAAAAATTAAAGCAAGAAGGGATGTACAATGAATATAAACAGAAACACTGTCTCTGAAACACTTTATGAAGGAATATAGAAAGAGGAAAACTGACAAACTAAAGAAGTTGCCTCAAGCAATTCAAGATAAAATAAAAAATGAAGAAAGGAAACTCTCAAGAAAAAGAGCAGCTAAATTGCGACTTCTTAAAAATGCAAGGCAATCATCTGAAAAAATTATAGATTCACCTGAACAAATATATAAGACAGCAAGCGCACTAGGAAAGGCATTAGCCAAAGCAAAGTGGGGTTTGCCCAATTCACCTCATCATAAGGAGGTAAAAGTGAGAAAATTATTTAGCAGTGAATGCAATATGGATCTGGATAAAGGTCTTCAGTGTCCAAAGACTGCATCACAAGGAAATCCCTTATGCCGAAAAAAATTAAAAAGCAAGCTCGACATCTTGTTTATTCCTTAAGAGAAGTATTTGAGCTATGCAAAATTGATAATCCATCAGAGGTAAATGGGAAAAGCAAATTCTCATCAATGCGCCCAAAACATGTTCTCTTAAGAAACAAACTACCTCACAATGTTTGTTTATGTCTCTATCATGAGAACTTTATCAATGCTGTTAATGCATTATATCAGTTTAATGAAGCGTCTCCTATTTACTCACATTCTTTTCCCGAAAAAATAATTTGTAAGCCTCGAAAAAATGCAAATGTTTAGTAATTAATGCTACAGATTTTGTACAAGCTGCCCAGATGCCTGGAACTAATATTAATATCCAGGAAATTACAGAAGAAAATATCAAAGAAAGAAATTTAAACTTAATATTCAACAGCTGTGGGACAATTCACCATTATTGAAAGGTATCAAACAATATCACTGTATTAAAGTTGAATATAAGAAACCTATAGGAATTTTGATATCTTCTGATAATAAAATAATTCCTCAACCATTATCCGATATTAAATGTAATGATTGGTATGAAGTTGAATATGACGGTGTACTGTGCCCTGGAAAAATTACCAGTTGCATCTATGGAGAATTTGAAATAAATAAGATGCACCCTACAGGCAAAGACTGCTTGCTGGAAATGGCCTAAAAATGAAGATAAACTATTTTATCCTCGTTCAAAGTTGATACGGAAACTAAAACCTCCGATTCCTGTGAATTCCAGAGGGGTTTTTACATCTCTATTGTAATTTATTCTAATATACATATATACAATGTGATGTGTATTTCCTATTGGCTTGACTTTTATTATTTTCATTAATTATTTTCCTGTGCTAAAATATATATATAAACACATACCTGTTAGTTAAATTTAGTTATGTTACTTTGCCATCTACAAAATAAAATATTTTAAAATCAATATTTCATTAACTTGAAGACTTAAGTGGGAGATGTAACGTGAGTCACGAAAATATGTAATGTGAGTCACATGCAAAATATTGATTAAAATAATATATTATTAACAAAACAAAGTTTTTTTGATGTATCTCACAACTTTGAAGTGTTTGTTATTTCATAAAATCCTTCTCTTTTATTTTGTTGTGTTGAAAGAGGAAAAAAATTAGGTTTTTAATAACATACTAAACTTGACTTCCTTTTTTTTGTAATGTGAGTCACAGTGCTAAATTGTGGTCTGGATACTGTTTGCTCATACTAAATTTTTAAATATTGATATTTCTAGTTTCTTACTGTACCCCAGATACACATAAAAAACTTTTTTTTAATCAAGTCTGATATTTCTTTTATATATACACAATTTACTTTTGTGAAAATGTGTCAAATTGTAATGTGAGTCACATGGAATTGCCCATATGTTAAATTTTCTGTTAGACATTAAACTTTCTGATATTTTATTGTCAGATAACTCAAAAATTTCCATAAAATAAAAAATCTTTCACTCTTAAGTCCTATTAACTAAATCAACAAAGCTGGCGGCTTTTCGAAATTCTTTTCGTGAAATGCTTTAAATTAACCTACAATCAATGGAAAACTGGACGTTAATCTGAATGTGACAGATATTACCTACCACGACTAGATTGCTATTTGTAGCTATTTTTTACGCTTTATCTATGTGGTGGTGATATAGGCATTCTAGGATTCCATTTCTGTTGGATAGCTGGCTCACATCTGTTTATGGAATGGGAGAAAACTTGGAAAACTGAGACTATGAAACCAGCTATCATGATCGCAGCTGTGTCAATTCGCTGTCTAAAGACACTGACCATAACTGTACCGCACGATATTGTTATTCTGAAGAGTTATTCTATTCGTGCAATAAATCTTCATCGTATGTAGCCGTACGTCAATAACAGCATCTGAATTTTGACTGAGTCAAACATTTAATGGTTTTGGTCATAAAGTTTGGTTATACAGTAAACTCCGGTTAAGGTGGATCTCTGGGGGAGCCTGCAAATTTCGTTCACTCTATCCGAAGTTTACTAAAACCGATGTTCCCCCATGTTGAACAATGAAACTTAATACAAAAGTAGAAAAAAGTATTTTATGCAAATACTAAATGTTTCTTGAGTAAATCAAACATAATGGATCGCATTTATGGTTCTAGAGCTAATTTTTAAGTAAAATAAACGCATTTAATCATATTTACGGAAATAATGTACATTGCATTCAGTTTACAAAAGGTGTTGTCGCTTTGCATTGAGAATGGAAAATGAAATCATCTAAGGTCAAGAGAGAAATTTCGGCTTTTTGTTCACTTTCAAAAGTACCCTGCTTTCGTTAATGAATGCCTTAAAAGATCGAATGCATTACACCGTTCAACCGAAAAAAAAATTTTTTTTTTTTTTGGGGGGGGTGGTTCCGTTCTCATGCTTAAATTCTGATTCTAGACATTGAAAAACACTTAAATTTTGATATTTAGTTCTTAAAGTTTGCTTTTGTCTGATTGACGTCGATAAGTATAGTTTAATTTATTTCATAAACGAAAGACGGCAGCACTTTGATGAACCCGAAAGTAAACTGTATTATTATTTGTAACTCTGTAGCATTGCTTGTAGTATTATTTGTAATATTATTATTTGTTTGTATTATTATTATTTGTTTGTATTATTATTTGCTCATACGAACATAAAAGAAATACGAAAAATATTCACTTTTAGACATTAATTTCTTATTATTTTACATTTATATGTTATTGTTTATCATAAATCTTGAATAAAAAAGACTTTTATATCCAGCAAAAACTTTTCTGATCATAATTTAGAGTGGAATTATAAAAAAAATTATCTATAAAAATCAGTGATTTTTGCCAAAAAATTGAAAAATTGCTTTCATTTCTACAAAAGAAAACTTTCATAAAAAAATTATTTTCCTTAATTTTGGCGTAGGAGAAACTAAAATTTAACATGTAGAAGTCAGACCTAAAAATCATGTTGACCGTGTTATAGCAATGAAACAAAATATGACCCCTCCCGCCCCTTTCCCCTTTGTTTAGTATAATTTTGTTAGCGTAGACCAGGTATGGGCAACCTTCGGAAAGTTGCGGGCCAAATTTAAGAACGTTAGCGGAGTCGCGGGCCAAATATAGAATGTTAACGGAGTTGCGGTCCATATAAGTAGGATTTACGTGGGATTTTAAATGGTTTATGTTGGGCTTTGATATGTTCCGCGGGCCGGATCCAAAGACTGTGCAGGCCGGAAGTTGCCCATATGGGGCCTACACACAGGCAATTTGCCTGCATTTTGAACAAGTGCTAGATAACCTTTCTCTGTATTCGGATGCAGAATAGACATTCTTCTTAGGGATGGAACATGACCTCTGAATTTCCAGAAATGTTTAAGTTCACTGTAAACGAAAGGATGTTCTCTATAACCGAAAACTGATATTAACTAATAAAATGCTTTCACTGTATCCGAAAGTTCACTATATCCAAGTTCGTTATTACAGGAGATGACTAGTTCTTGGTTATAAAACTTTATTATATGTCATAAAGCTCAATAAAGAATACATTAAATTAAATGTTAGGGCTCAATAAATGAGCTCTAACATTTAATTTAATTTATTCTTGCAACCCTTCTAATCAAAAACATTTGTAAATTCCAAGTATTTGAAACGTATCGCAACAAATACTTGTATTTTTCATCCAACACAATAATCCATGAAATAATTCAACTTTCCGAAACTTATTTCTTGGTTCATACGAAATTTTGAAAATAACGGCAACGTAATTCAAAGGTACAAAGCAGAATAAATCCCTTTTTTTCCCCCCCCCAAGATTTATTTTGTTTCCGATGTCACACAAGCTGAAAAAGTGGCAAGTTCCCGTTTTACGGATCATATTTCTATTCTGCTTCCAGATGAAATACATTTTGAGAAGCGACCCAAGAAAACTACAATAGACATGTCCCATTACCCCCAGCAATGCTTTGTTGTTGACAACTCATCAGACTGTACTGGCTCGAGGCGAACAGGTCTCCTCCGTGTTTAATTGTGCATGTGAATAACAGCAAGAGCGCAGATGTCTGTGACAGTTTAAGTTTGGGACAAACGTATAAGAATAACCATGTATCACTTAAATGCTTTTTCTTTTAGATTTTCCCTCCGTTCTTCTTACTAAACATTGTAAACACGCGTGACATTAAAAAAGGCTTCAAACTTAAATATCCTTTGATGTTTATGTAACAGCAATTTTTCTAATAAGCAAAAATTTTGCGCAAAATTATAAGGATTTTGAAATGGAAAATAAGAGGTAAAGCGTTAAATTCTTAAAAATAAATAAATAAATAAATAAAAGACAGGTGATTAAGGGGGAAATTATTTCCTTCCCCGTTTTTAGTTTTAAAATATGTATAAATTCTACTACCAAAGTACATAATGCTATCTTCCAGGAAAAAGGTGCATGTTAAGCAAAGAAGATAAATTGTATGGAATCCATTCGTCATGAAGCACTTTCTGACTTATGTGTCCATTAAAAGAGTGTAACCTGGACAATCATAACACCAGTCAACCTGATTTTTGGGTCTGACTTCTACATGTGAAATTTTAGTTTCTCCTACGCCAAAACTAAGGAAAATAATTTTTTTTTTAAAAATGAAGTTTGCTTTTGTAGAAATTAAAGCAATTTTCAATTTTTTGGCAAAAATCACTGATTTTTATATTTTTTTTTATAATTCCACTCTAAATTATGATCAGAAAAGTTTTTGCTGGATATAAAAGCCTTTTTTATTCAAGATTTGTGATAAACAATAACATATAAATGTAAAATAATAAGACACTAATGTCTAAAAGTGAATATTTTTCATATTTCTTTTATGTTCGTATGAGCAAATAATAATGCAAACAAATAATAATATTACAAATAATACTACAAATAATACTACAAGCAATACTACAGAGTTACAAATAATAATACAGTTTACTTTCGGGTTCATCAAAGTGCTGCCATCTTTCGTTTATGAAATAAATTAAAATATACTTATGGACGTCAATCAGACGAAAGCAAACTTTAAGAACTAAAAATGAAAATTTAAGTGTTTTTCAATGTCTGAAATCAGAATTTAAGCATGAGAACAGATTCCCCCCCCCCCCCCCCAAAAAAAAAGATTTTTTTTTTTTTTTTTTGTTGACCGGTGTAATCTACCAAACTGCTTCTATGTTTAATGCCCCCTCACATTGTTAAAAAATACAAGAAAAAATGCCTTTACTTTCTATCTCTTGTAAAAATAAAGCAATTATAAATAGTTCTAAATAAGAATAATTCTAAATTCAAAGTACAAAATAAATTAAATAGATTGGTAAAAGGCACATGAGAGCCAAGTAAATTATACACTTAATTCTCATTTTTCATGGCTTAAAAATAATACGATGAACATTTTTGTCTCTTAAAGCATTTTGTAATTATAATTTTAATAATGTTACTTAAGATACAATAAGCATTAATTTCGTTTCTTGATAAACTAAATTGATTTTCATACAAATAGAACTATGTATATATTTTTATTTCAGCACACTGAATTCTTGGTGTTGCGCAGAACGTACCCTCCGCGTAAAAAGAGAATCAAGCGTACGTAGGTTTCAAGACATACAAAGACTAATTCAACAGTCGAAACCATATTTTTGACAGGGTACTGTTTTGAATGCTGGCGAAGTATCCGATCTTTTGGGCGAAATCCTGAATTTAATCAGCTACACTAAGGTTGTTATTATATGTTAAAGAAAATGGTTACTCATTCTGCATACTTTGTTAAAACATAATTTTATCACAGTAAAGTGCGTTTCCTAAAGCCTTGTAATGGAATGACTGCATGGTTTAATTATGTTAAAACCGTTAAAGATAAAAAAAAAGGCTAGAAAAAGTACAAAAGATTAACGAAATAAACATAGATAAATAACGAAGCCTTATAAGTAGGATATTGGAGAAGTATAACTATAGATTTCTGGCTGAGTGTGAGGAGATTCAAAAATTTAGTGAAATGTACAATAGAAAGTACCAAGAAATGTACAATAGTTTAAAAAAAAACTGAAAATACAGAGCACCATCTTCCAACACACAACCAAGTTACCAATGTTTAAAAAAATGGTTTTCAAATTCATCGGTTGAAATTATTTTTAAGAATTTTAGTATAATAATTAAAAGTTTAATAGTAATCCATTATTCTAAAATAATTTGGTAGAGGAAAAGTATAAAAAGCAGTTCGAAAAGTGAATATTGATTTATAAACGAAAATATATTAATACGCCAATTATAATGTTAACTAATATTAGCCTGAATTTTTTGTTAGAAAAATATAGATTGAATTTAACTTTAACGCATGTTTTATTAGAATAATATCACATACTTCAAATAGTTTTGAGGCACATTTATACATATTTCGTAAAATACAGGACAAATACATAAATACAACGCCAGGAATTAACATGAAGTTAATTTGATGATAAAATTTAAGTATTACAATAACACTAATAATGTTGCATTTATGCAGCACTAAATTAATGCAGGTTAATCTTTATTTTTTTGTAAAGACTAGAAGACCAATGAGGCACTGAAATTGCATTAAAAGTAAATCTTTGTCTTTTATCAGGGGTCGATCAAGGAATTTTTTCCAGGGTGCCATTTTGGTGAAAGCTGTTTATTTTTATGAATTTCGATATCAATTTTCTTAATTTTTACATCTATTTTTGTGAATTTTCTTACCAATTTTTGTAAAAGTCACTTTTCTTGTTAAAATAATTTAGAAAAAAAAAATTTTTTTTTGGTAAATTCATTTTTTTTATTTATTTTTTGAATTAATTTTTTTTTTTTGGTAAAAGGCCAATAAAATGTTGTTTTAATCGACTGTATATTTGTGAAGGGGCCTTTTTAATTGATTGTAACTGTGAAGAAGGCCATAAAACGGTTCCAAATTTGGTTTGCATCGATCCTTGCTTTTATCAAATTATCAATAAGTAAACAGTTATTGAACAAATTTAAGTGTAAATCTATAAAGATAGATGAGTTACAGTTTTCGTTGACCGGATTTCGAGTATATTGAATTCATATATGATTAAAATCTCTGGCAACGGATATACTAACGTATCTGGAAGCAACAAAATCTATTGGATTGTTGTAAGTAAATTTGTATTTATACTAAAAAAGATATAGAGTAGGTTACTCGGAAGTTGAATCAGAATCTCTAGCAATATGGAATCAATAACGGCGTCTTTATGTACTTGTTATTAATCACTTTGGAACAAGTGTTGAAACATTTGTCAATTTTCCGACCATGGTTCATCAAAAATTAATTTATCTTCAGCTGCTGAAAGCACTTGACTAACACTGGTAGTTTAAGAATTCTGTTTCTTAATGCATGAAATTCTCAGAGATAAGCCTATTGTTTATAAAAATTCAGTTGCGAAACTAGACGAACACTTTACCCATAGTGATTATTAGCAGGTACACGAGGGCAACGCTTGCGATCCTACCTTTCTCGCTATTCGAATTCGTCTCTAAATTAACGTACTTTTCAAATCGTGTTTCTTATTTCTTAAATCAAAATATCAATTTTGTTTTAAAAATGTAAATCCATTAAAGAACTCGTATAAGCATTGATAAATTTTCAAAATGTGTAATCTTACAAAAGGCGAAAATGAATATTAAAAATTCTTTTCGTACGAAAACTGAGCGAAATTCAATGATGCATAACACAATTTTTTCCACGAATTTTTTTAACGAACTTTAAAAAAAAAAGTACAGAAGGTTCTATATTCGACGCTATAATTTTAATGTATTTTCACCGATTTCTTGGGAATGGATTAACTGATTCGAGTATTTTAAACTGTATTCTGTTTACGTAGATTCTGAGGTGGTCTCATATATTTTTCTACGACGTGAAATATAATGTTTTTAAGAAAATCTGGAAAAACCGTGTTTATAAGATTGTCATCGATATATGCTCTTCACGGATTCTGTTATTTCTAGTAATACAATTCACATTTTTTTGTCCTTATTCTTATTTCTTGAAGTCTGTAATTTTTTAAAAACTGCTAATTACTTGTTATTTCTGGACAACATGAATGAAATCTTATTTAAATTAAACTCTCTAATATTATAGTAATTTATAGAGGAGAGGAGGTGATTATGGAATACCATTTACATTTCTAACTGTAACTTCATAGATTTTAAAATAAAATCCCCCAAAACAGCATGAGTACATGCTATAATGAATCGTAATGAAATGTCCATTGCAAAGAAATACACAATTTATTTTGTTGTTATAGAAAAAAATATTTAAAAAAAAAGTTACGAATGGAGTATAATATGGAAGAGTCGGTTCATATGGAATAGATGGTTTAAACCGATGAAAAGCAATTTATATTGCTTCAGATATAGTTATTGGTTACTATAAATCAAATTTTTATATTTTGTAGTTTAAATCATTATACTGGAGTCATTTCTGCTTCGAGTCGATTTAGAAAAGTTGTAGATATAATTTTCTTTCTTTGCTCCGATACAGTCATGGTGAGCCCACAGAGAACAGCTGGACCTTTGAATCCAAACTTATCGTCGTTGATCATTAGAGAATTTTTCGTGACAAAAGATGTATTCAGCGTCTTTGTTTTCCGGGTCTTGAGTGGATGACATGAAACCCATTACAATATTACCCAGTATTCCATAATACCCGACACGCCATCTCGGAAAACGAACCTCTAAAACTAATTGGCAAAACACTGTCATCTAAAAAATAACCACAGTTCAACAAACTACCATTCTCTTAGTGTACATTATGCGTAACATCCATGTTCATGTCACGTGTTTTTTAGTAAGTTAAAATGTTTGAAAACTTATCTACAAAAACTCTTGAAAATCACAAAACATACTTTGTTCTGTAGCGAGTGGTACGGCAACAGAGAGCGGTCCACTCTTACTGCATTGTAAGAAGGGAATCTTTCTTGAGTTGTTCATGGTATTCCCTTGTGGCAATAGCAACTAACAGAGCCAAAAACTCGGTATTCCATATTTCCCGACTATTCCATAATCACCTCCTCTCCTCTATGTTTTACCCAGAATAAATGTTAGTGTCCTTTATACATGCTTTTTTAGAGATCTGAATATGCTTTATCATAACTAGAGTAATTGCCATTTAATTCGTTGGCTAAGCAGTAGGAAAATCGGTATAGCTAACTAACCAACGATGTCAAGTTCGAAACCAAATAATGATTGAAAGAGTGATTTCTGTATTTCACAACATAACTGAGCCACTTGAGGGTCGTATTATTAAGTGGGATATTACTCATTCACCTATTTGAAAATCTCAGAATTGTTTGTGCGAATACCCATTTTAAAACATTAATATTTAATTTAATTGGTGAATCTTTTAAAATGAAGTTTGATTATCCAAGTGTTCCTAGAAATGCTATACAACGAATACTGTCCGAGTAAAAACTTTAAGGCCAGTAAAAAATTTAAGAAAATGAAAAAATGAAGTGAAAGGGATTTAAATATCATTGTATTTTTAATTATTAAATTTCATTGTTAAGAAATAACGCAACAAAGAGAATTTTTAAATTATATAATTATCAGAAAAAAATCGTATATACGAAACCGGTATTCAGCTTGAGTAGAAACTTAAGACCAACAGTATTATTTTAAAAATAAATATGCATATGCTGACTAAAATATTACTGAAATTACTAATATTGTGAAAACTCTTAACCCTTTAACGCGCAGTGATCCCGCTCTGGGATCACCCAACTCTGACGTTTTGACTGTTGCCAGTCACGAAGAATAGATTTGGTTTCTATAAAAATAGTTGCGGGTGATATGGCTCCACGAGAATTCTTTACTTTTTAGCACGTCCTTTCCCGTAAAAAAATGGTCACGATTATTTTTAACAGCACTGACATCTGATGAAAAATGGAAGAACGCGAGAACAGCTGGACAGATTGCCCAATGCTGAAAAACGGGCAGCCGTTGCCATCGCTCGAATTAACTACCAGCAAGATGGCGGACGATCGGAACGTTCATCGCGTGCCACAGATCTAGAGACCCTTTTTTGACGACACCTGGCTGTGCGTGAGCATTGTTTGTTAAAAAACGATGTTTAACACAATTAAAAAGTCTAGAAGATACGTTTATACAGAAAAATTTGCAAAGCCTCAGTTGCTGTAGAAGCACGAAATAGATTGTTTGAACTTCAGCCAGCAAGAAATAAAATGGGTTAACTAATGAATAAAAATTTATTTTTTTGTGATGAAAAAAATGGAATTTGGATGGACCAAACGGATGTAAGTACTATTAAGTAATTAAAAAACTTTGTAAAAAACACACATAAGAAGTAATAGGTAAGAGGATACGCACGTTTCGTTCAAAAATTGTTTTGAACTTCATCAGTCTAAGCCCTTCGTCGTAAAGAACACAGGGAACTGAAAAGAGATAAACAAGCAGTTCCCTGTGTTCAGTCTTTTCAGTTCCCTGCGTTCGTTACTACGAAGGGCTTAGACTGATGAAGTTCAAAACAATTTTTGATCGAAACGTGCGTATCCTCTTACCTATTACTTCTTATGTGTGTTTTTTACAAAGTTTTTTAATTACTTTATCGTTTAACACCAGTTTTTTGAGTGATTTTTCAGTTGTAAGTACTATTACCATGATTTAAAAAGAGATAAAGAATTATTCTCCAAGCGAAAATAAGGTGGAAGCTCTGTGATGCCCTACGTGGTTTGCTTACAATGGTGTAATTTCAATTGCGTTTATTTAGGGTAAAATGAATTCACAAGCATTTCAGAGTGTCCTATCGAGTCATCTTTTACCAAATGCTGACTCTCTTGCTGGAGAAAACTGGAAATATGAGAAAGATAATGCACCTATCCATTCGTGTAACAGTACAAAAAATTGGTTCCAAGTCAACAATGTTGAAATTTGAAACGGTCAGCTAAGTCTCCAGATCTCACCCCAATAGAGAACTTGCGGGGTGACTTAACAAGAAGAGTTAATGCCAATGGGAGATATTTTACATCATCAGTAGAGCTGAAATCTAGTATCTAAGACGAATGGTATACAATAGATCCCGAGAGTTGTCAAACTAGTTCCATCCTTGAAAAAAAGAATATTTGAAGTTATTCGAAGAAATGGCTCCTTCACACAAGATTCTAAAAATTTTATTTTCTTTGTCTTATATGCTATTTTCTATGTTGGGCTTAAGGTTTTTACTCACGCTGAAATATCGATCTGCGTGTTCTATTATAGTTTCTCATAATAAAATATTTACAAATGAATTTTGCTGCATTTTTACTTGTTAATAATTATCAGTCGAATGATATTTTAATCCTCAGTTTAAGATTCCTTAAGACTCTTCCTACCATTTTCTCAAAATTTTTTACTGGCTTTAACCCTTTAACGCGCAGTGATCCCGCTCTGGGAACACCAAACTCTGACGTTCTGACTGTTGCCAGTCACGAAGCATAGATTGGATTTCTATAAAAATAGTGGCGGGTGACAGAGCTCCACGAGAATCCTTTACTTTTTGCACGTCATTTTGCGTAAAAAAATGATCACGATTCTTTTTAACAGCACTGACTCTCTGCTGAAAAGTGGAAGACTGCGAGACCATCTGGATCGATTGCCCAATGCTGAAAAAAGGGCAGCCGTCGCCATCGCTGGACTTAACTACCAGCAAGATGGCGGACGATTGAAACGTTCATCGTGTGCCACAGATCTAGAGACCTTTTTTGACGCAGCCACAGCCAGCTGTCGTCACGCGATGAACGTTTCGATCGTCCGCCATCTTTCTGGTAGTTAAGTCGAGCGATGGCAACGACTGCCCTTTTTTCAGCATTGGGAAAGGGTTGCGCCTCAAAGGGTTAAAAGTTTTACTCAGGCTATATAGCAAAATAACTTATCAGAAAGCTTCTAAGGAAAGTTACTGAATGATATTATTACGTCGTTTGATTATATAAGAAAACAATCAATAGTGCGATTTTTATAAGTTATTTAGAAGATCTGAATTCAAAATTATTTTAACACACACGGAAAAAATGAATATATCTTTCTAAGTATGTTTCTAAAAAGACCCTATTAAGTAGTCCACTTTAATATATTTAATATACTTATAACTTGGTATTAAATTGTTAGTACAAAATTGCATACAATTAAAAAATAGAAGTTTAATGGATTAGATGAATAGTTGATATTTAATGAATCTTTGAACACACTCCATAACAACAAAAGACTATTAAGAACGATTTGAAATAAATCATAATCGAATTAAACACGGAAATCTCGATATAGTTTGTAAAAGTGTCTCTAAAGCGGTAGAAATCCTTAGCCTCCAAATAATATATTGATCAGTAAAGTTGGAGCAGAAGTTGAAGTCCAGTCAGTGACTGATTTATGTTTTCTGTTAATGGATACGTGTTCTTGTACCGTAATTTCGCAGAGCCTGACCTTTTTTCTTCAACTTTCTTTGCGTGTAGTCACGAGAAGGCAAGACCATTAGTTTTGAAGTTTCGCAAAAAAGTTCATTCCTTGATGTGTGAAACATGTCGCTGTTCTTGAACGTTATTGCAGTTGAGTAAACTCGAGTTTTTCAGAGAAATCTCTGCAATCATTCAGGGATTATTTATTCAAAAGCTTCTATCATTGAATATTTGTTTATCTCATCAAAGCTGTCTAGTTGATGAAAGAAATCGAGATAAAAGAATTTCTGAATATCTCTTGAAACTTTTCACTCAAAGATCATATAAAGGCTGAGTTAAAAGTATATTTTATAGTAAAAATTTGATGATTTTTCTAAGCTAGATAAAGAGTTTTAAGAAGAAAAGAACGCAAATTCTGAAGAATATTTTTTAGAGTGTTTTATTTGAAAGGGGAAAAAAAATTGAGAGTTCAAAGTCATATTCTAAGAAATGACCTGGAGAAAAATCTGAACAGGGCTTAGAAGAAAATTTTTGAACGTAATAATCATGCACATACGCACATTTGTAATTACCGTAATTTCCGGCTTATAATCCGCAGCGATAGATAATCCGCAGGCACTTTTTTTCAAGTAGAAAAAAAATATTTCTTTAGATAATCCTCAGCGGTAGGTTATCCGCGGATAGTATGGCGATGCTTTGACCAAAATTGGTAATTATTTTCTATGTATAGTAAAACCACAGTATTAATACTAGAATCGGCTTACTGTAAAACATTTCCTACTAAAAATCTATTGTTATGAATGAGAATTATCAAACATACTTTGACGGTCATTTTTCGATTTAAATCACAAATGATACACAATTTTTAAGCTAGGCATTCTACCTGTAAGCCCTAAGAACTGTATTATGAAATTAATCAAATATAAGAAAGCGAACATTTCTTTCGAAACAAACAAAACAAAATGTATGGTAGCATGCAGAATACTTTTGTAACATCGTAATTATTTAGTCAAGTGACATTATTATAAGAAAAACAAAATTGAACTGAGACCTACCTTTTTTACTGGAATAATACTTATGCAAACAATAAACCTTTTTTCTGGAATAATATATAGACAGCAAATATACTGTCTAAATATAGTGGAAAAAAAGAAATAAACTTTTATTTTGTTTTTAAAAAGCTTTTTACTGTAAAATCTGAAGACTTCAGGGAAAATTTCAGCAGATAGTACGCAGCGATGCATAATACGCACTGGATAAATTTTCATCTTTTTTAGTAGATAATCCGCGGATTATAAGCCGGAAATTACGGTACTTTAAATCTTTTGGCACATACTACAGCAAATCTAGAATATCCTTCATACTTATTATCAAACCTGAGCTCCAAAGTAAATGCAAAAGGTATTATATTCTTTAAAGTAAGAAAAATTTCAAATTATTTTGAACCCAGCGTATATAGGATTCTATCGATTTAGAACAAAACAATAATATTTTGAAATAGAATATTCTTGAACTAGAGATATGTACGTCTCTCATTTTTCTGTCTTAAAAGCAATCAATATTATTGTGAGTAAAACTTGGTTTCTGTATTTTCAAACTTATCTTAAAATACTCATCGGACGTGCAGCAGTAACTACACACAGAGATTGATTTTCAGGGTTTTCGCACAGTGGAACAAGCATGGTAACTAACAATAAAACATCCCATGATCAATGTGTGTTATCGATTTATTCCTTTGTTTTGATCAATTTTAATAATATATTCATAAAAACACTTCATAGCTTTAAAATAAGTAAAAACTTTGTGAAAAAACACACATAAAATGTTACTTATAAGTAACATTTTATGTGTGTTTTTTTATTTATATTTAACACCAGTATTTTGAGTGTTTTTTTCGTACTTCATAAATTTGTTCAATTCGACTCTTTCGCTATTCTTTAAAAATAGAATTCGTAGGAAGAGTTCCATATACTGGATAAAAAGTTCGGTGATATTCCTATTTTTGGAATCTCTAGTACTGTTTGTCTATTGACTCCTGAGCTCTGCAAATTTTTATCCTAGTTTTAAAGCAAGCGGAAAAAAATCTCGTCTAATGAAATTCCTGATAATAATAATAGGTAATGAACTAAAACTAAAACCACGCTAAGTACTTGCTAGGAAATAGAGTAGATAGATCACTGCTGATATTTTACCAACTTACACTGAAACATTTCCGTTACTTTTACCCGCTGTACAGTGTGTCCTATAGAAATATAGTTATCGTAATTGTGTACCGTAACTGGATACGAAACTGACAAATAAGAACGAAACAAATACATTAGGAAAGTATACACACAAATGCGTATTTACAAGGAAAAAAAACTCACTTCTTGCCCTACCTGGGCAGGAATAAAAAATAAATGTGTAAAAGAAGAGGGGGAAAAAGTGCCCCGCCCAATTAAAGCCAGTACTGTTAATAGCCAATATATTCGCCATGTTTACGCCATGACTTTGAATAGTCCATGTGGGATATTTTTTACCAGTCCTCGGAGGACATTAACATCAATATTATCCCAGTGTTCAATGATGGCCTTCAATTCTGCCAGAGACTGAGGCTGTCTGAAATTTGCATATCCATACGACTGAGGATACAGTACGCGTTTCCTTGGGGATTGAGATCAAGCGGGAAGGGCAGGAAATTTATGACATATACCCCATTATAGAAAACCATTCTCAGGAATGGGAACGTGAATGGGCAAGTTGCCCTGGTGGAAAATTAAACTTTGGCCATCAATTTTCGCTGCAAATGGATTTCTACCATTTCTTGGCAATCAGCAGCTTTTATATGACCCGAAGGAAAAGCCAAGTTAAGTTTACCACCAGGTAAAGCTTCTCCACGCTGTATAATGAGCCTCCATCTTCATACCTTTTAGAGAAGATTTTCTCGTGTCATGTCAGTAGAACACAACGCCGCGTCTGGGCCATCCAAATTATTATTTTTTTTTTTTTGTCATCTGAGACCAAAACACGATACCACTGATCTTTCCAGCTTTGATGATATTTTGCCAAATCTACTCTTTGCTTGTGGATAATGTTCAGGAGCTGTTGTTTCCTCCTCAAAGGGCAAGAAGGGCTCATTATACGGTATGGAGAGGCTTTACCTGGGGATCAACTAGGTTTTTCTTTCAGTCCATCTAAAATGCTACTGATTACCAAAAACTGCGATACCAATTTACAAGCATTTTCAGGGAGAATTGATGGCCAAAGTTTGATTTTCCATTAAGATATCTTACCCATTCACGTTGCAAAATTCTCCTGAGAATGTTTTTTTTATATAATGGGGTGTACGTCATGAAATGTCCTGCCCTTTCTGCTTGATACTAAGAAAATGTGAATTGATGTTCATGTCCTCCGAGGAATGGTAAATGCTATTTCAAATCGACTATTCAATGTCATGTGTAAACATGGCGAATATATTAGGTATTAACAGTACTGATTTATTTCGGCGGCACACTTTTCCGTCGCTTATTTCACACATATGTTATTCCTGCTCAAGTGGGACAGGGAGTGAGATTTTCCCTCGTAAATATGCATTTATGTATACATTCCTAATATATTTGTTTCGTACTTATGCGTCAGCTTCGTATCCAGTGACGGCATTCAATTGCGGTAGCTTTATTTCGGTAAGACGTGCTGCAGTTGGAAGTTAACGTTGCGCTGTTAATATGTAGCTACTGCACAGTTGGCGAGTTAATGTACGCAATTTCTTTTAGTATATCAGTATGGCAATATGTGTATTATTGCTTGAAAATTACCTAAACAAATCGTTGTTTTAAAGAGACCTTTATAAACCAGTGAGTGGTGATTGAGCCTCAAATTCGAAATAGGCAAATGCAAAGAGCACTTTCTGTTTGAAGAACTAAGTTGAAAGCGTTTAGACCAGGGATGGCCAACCCGCAGCACCCGTGCATCAGTGTGGAACGCGAAGAATTATTATAAATTATAAAACAAAAATGAAGAAATAGTAATTTGGTCTTTTTAGAAACTTCGTAAAAATCCTTAAAAACTCTTCTTATACGATACTGAATAGAACAGCGCTGGAAAGACGTACTGCTTGATAACAGTACAACGCCGAGGCAAAATAGGAGATAAGTCGAATGGTATCCTGAAATTCGAGAACGATTGCTAATATTCTAATTCTAAAACGCCTAATTTTGTAATCATCTTCAAGGACTCATCCTAATATGGATGACTTGGGGAAAAAGTTACAAATTCAGTTTTTTTTTTTTTTTTTACATTTTTTTGTAGATCTCCACGACTCAGAAAAAAATATGTAAAAATCACTTAACTAACCAATAAATTACGGCCAATCACTTGCGCCAGGAATCTAGGCTCTGGGGGGTGAGTTTCCCTCCGTGGGGGGACTTTCTAAGGGATCCTAACTCGTATTTGCACGAAGTTTCGGAGAAAATCACGAAAAACTTCCGACGGCTAGGTCGACGGACGTGCCTGGGCTATAACCAAGCACCTATGGTCTCCCAGTTCAGAGCGAAAATACGCTCGGCCACTGCTGGGGATTAATACGTTGGAAAAGTTGAAAGAAGTACTCTTCCCAAAGAGATGGTCGCCCTTCCGTGAGACTAAAGAAAAAGCAATGGGTCGTGTCTACCCTAGTAGCACAATTAGTCCAAAAGACGTTGAAAATACGTCTTTTAACGGCGAAAAACGTGTTTCCAACGTAATTTGAAGGTTTTTTGAACTAGTTGTGATACTAGGGTATGAAGGATCCCATTTTTTAAGGTCATTCAAAGTGTACAAACAGACCAGACACAGCCCAACCGTAATTCACTTGAATTGAGTTCCGACTTTATTTGAGAGTTGTTTACTTGAGTTAAGCATTATTCCATTCCAGAAAGTTGTGCTCAGTGCAAGCAATAATGTAAAATGCAAAGACAACGGATGAAGCAGCGAATGACAGCTATTTAAGATGCACGTTCCGAATTCTTACATTGTCAACTCATCTCTGTGAAGAATCTAGTGTGGAGGGGGCTTTCTTCACCATAACTTTATTGGTTCTTCTATAGTACACGTGGCATTCCATGGAATGATTTTTTTTTTTCGATTTGTTGTTATGTCATGCTTTCTTGTCTTCATTAAAGTGTGTGTTCTATATTATATTGATTTGTGATTAATGATGTCTTCCTATTTTTTTTCTTCGCTATTTCACAGACTGTGACCCAAGGTACACAGACCAACGCGCTAAACAGACCAAATTATTAGGGTAAGCGCACCAGTAATTGACACTTTGTCCGATAATTATTTATAATAAACATTTATTTCAGAACTGTTATCAAATGGTGCTATTTAGTACCCATTTAGACATTTGTCTTCAATTTTATGCAATTTCCCTTTACCTCCAGAAGTTTCTAGTGATGAGAAATTGAGATTTTAAATTGAGTGCTGCAAAAAGTCCGTTTCTCAAAAACTGGCTTAATCCTGAAATTAAGATTAGTTCATTATCAACCTGTTTCTATTTTAAACACATTTCTTTTTATAAATAAATACAATTTAAATTGTATTAGATAATAGTACATAAAGTAAATATGTGGAGATCTCTTTAATAAATTAAATGTATTTATTTATATAAGATGGGGGTGTCAGTTATTTAGTGAGGAAAAATGGATTTCACCAGTAACTGGCACTTATGTTAGTTATTGGTGTTAGCAAAGATAATGATAACTGCATACACTTTCTAGTAAATGCAGCAAATAGCTATTGAGAAGGTAATCTTTAGATATTGTATAATATACAGGGTATCCCCAAAAAGTGGTAACATGCTTTAATTCTTTATCTAATAGAACTTTTATGAAATGATGCTATATAGTATCAATTTAGGCATTTATCTTCCAAAATTTGGAATTTTAAACTCTGTGCTAAAAATATTGTGATTCTCAGTCGATGGCTTAATGCTGAAATTAAGATAGGATCATTAGCAATCAGTTTCTATTTAAAGTATATTCCTTTTCGGAAATTATTTTAAATTGAATTGTATCAGATAATTAGCTGAAGTACCCATTGTTAGGTTATTCACTAAAGATATTTTAACATTATGCCCCCAAGAAACTGCACAAATTTCAAAAAATCTGAAACGGCAAATAAACATTTCAAAATGTTATAAATTTTTAAAAATTAAATTGCTAACTAAAGTATCAACTCCGGACGCCTTATAGTGATTCCATTTTGGAAAAAATAGAATTTCGTAAACTTTTAAAATTTATTCAAACTCAAAAAATAAAACAATATATTTATTGTTTTAGTCGTTACTGATCATCATGTTACTAAATTTTATTCTATTCTCCAAAGCTGTTTTTGAGGGATACGAGAACAAACATTTACACGATTTTTTTTTTTAATCACAAAATATTTGAAACAATTTTGGCATCTATAGTTCGCACACGAACTTGCACCCGGAATAATTTCAAATTTCATTCTGTTCCATTACAGTTTTTCAGGAATGGAAAATTTTTTTTCTCTATTTTCGCAAAATTTCAAAATCTATGAAAAAAAAGAAAAAAAAATATTTTGACACCTACAGTTTAAGTGATCGCCTATGATGATGCTAAATTTTATTTCATTCCAATCCAAAGTTTATATGTGGTAGACAAACAAATATTTACACATTTTAAATAAATTTCCTCAAAATCTCAAACTAATTAAAATTTTCAAAAAAATTGCACGTCTATAGTTTAAGTTGCATGTTCACCTATTATGTCACCAAATTTCATCTTGTTCGCTGTAGTCGTTCTTACGTGATGTATGAAAAAGAATTGAGCATTTTAGGATTTTCAAAAAAAAAAAAATCTCAAAATCTAATAAAATTTTTCAAAAATTTCGTTTCCAATAGTTTAAGTTGAGTGACTACCTATCATTCCACTAATTTTCATTTCATGCTTTAGTCTTTATTACATGATGTGCGAACAAATATTTACTTTGTTTAAAACGATTTTCGCCAAATATCAATCTATTAAAGGTTTTTACAAAAAATTGACGCCTATAGTTTAAGTTGAATGATCACTTATAATATCACGAAATTTCATTTCAGCCACTTTAGTGGATATTACGGGGTGTGCGAACAAATATTTATGCAGTTTGAAACAATTTTTGCGAACTCTCAAAATCGGATCAAAACGTTAAAAATTCTACGTTATAGTTTAAGTAGATTGATCAACTATCCTGTGACTAAATTTCAATTCATTCGCCTCAGTCATTTTTACTTGATGCGCGAACATAAATATATACGCACTTTGAAAGAATTTTCTCAAAATCTCACCAATTAGAAAAAAAAAAAAAGAAATCGACTCATAGTTTAAGTTGAGTGACCTTCTATGATGTCACCAAATTTCATTTCATTTTCTTGAGTCATTTTTACCTCATTGCATTAAAAATTAAATCAGCATATTTTTCTACTCATTTCTTGTATCAATTACTGGAGCAGGAAGTGTCAGTCATTGGAGGCAAAATTTTGTTCTGGATGCCAGTTACTGGTGTCACCTCCATCACAACATAAAAAACATAGTAAAATAGAAATTGACAATGTTCTGTAATAAATTATACTTTACATGAATTTTCAAATTTCATTTAACTTTTGAAGAAAAAAAACTTTTGTTTCTAGATAGTTTTAGTCATTAGCAGTTACTAGTTAATGCTTATTATTGCTTTTAAAGTGTCAATGACTGGTGTCTTTACTCTATATATTTTCTTTTTTTTCGCTTTTCACAACACACTATAAAATGTCTTCCTTTGTAACTATGAGAACTGGACTTTTGAACAAAGCAAATAATGAAACATCGATAAATTTAATGAAAGTGCTACTACTTAAGAATGCAGCATAGAAATACGTGGTTGGAACAATGAAAAGCCCAGTAGCTGTTAAAGAACATTCGAAAAAAAAAAGTTACTTATGATTTATGGATGAAAAATATGAAAAGTCCGACATTATACAGGGTTATAATTTATTATAAGTTATAATTCATTCTAATTTTATTTTGAAAAACGCAGGGTTATTATTTATTATAATTTTATTTTTGAAAAACGCAGTTTAATTCAATTTTTTTTACATTATCATTCCTTACGGCAAACGTTGAAAATATTTGCCATTTTGAAAGCAATATATGAAAGTAATTGCGTTTTCCAAAGAAGTCCTGAAGGCATTGATGAATTAAAACAAACCATGAAATCTCGACAATGTCAGATGGATCGAAAGATGTAAGAGAGCATTTAGAAAAATTCTTCGACATTGTTGATACGCTTTCAGAGATGGAAATTAGAATTCATGAAGACCTGTTATCGGTGAAAAAGCTGTACAGTTTGCTATCCAGTTTTTAGAATTTCCAGTGTGTCATGGATTGCCGAAACGAGGTGTGTCATGGCTAAGGGCCCCCCAAACTGAACCCAGCTAAGAAATATCACCAATATTTTTGGAGAAACCGCCAATCCAAAACTATCCAATGGAACATTTAAAGATCAATATCTCGCTTTCTACTTAACCGATTTACGTGAAACTAAATTCAAAGTTTAGAAATTGGATGCATCCAGTATGAATTTAAGACCAAATTGGACCCCAGAAGAGCAGATTACCCACGGAAACTTGTAACAGTACTTGGTATTTTTTTTTAAATTTTAAGCGCTTAAAAAACTGAACTATAAATTGTCTGGTTTACTGATATTTTAAAACATTAAATGTGGAATATAGAAAGTTACTAATTGAAAAACACAATGATATTACTAAAAGTATATACTTAAGCAAATTAAGTATTCTTTTATGTTAGTTATGTAAACCCATATTGTCCATTTTGAAACGCACTGATAGAGTAATGTGTCTATAAAGGGTGATGTAATTTCGTAAGTTTTACAAAGAACTAGAAAAAGATGCGGTGTTTCGTATACAAAGGCCAACACAACAAAAGCTTGTTTTTAGAAAAAAAAGTTTGCACTTGGATGAACTCAACAAGAAATGCTTCTTCCACTCTCACCCTTACATAGTTTATAAAGAGCAAACTCAGCAAAATAGTAATGAAATTGAAAAACACAATGATATTACTAAAAGTATATACTTAAGCAAATTAAGTATTCTTTTATGATTGTTATGTAAACACATATTGTCCATTTTGAAACGCACTGATAGAGTAATGTGTCTATAAAGGGTGATGTAATTTCGTAAGTTTTACAAAGAACTAGAAAAAGATGCGGTGTTTCGTATACAAAGGCCAACACAACAAAAGCTTGTTTTTAGAAAAAAAAGTTTGCACTTGGATGAACTCAACAAGAAATGCTTCTTCCACTCTCACCCTTACATAGTTTATAAAGAGCAAACTCAGCAAAATAGCACTTTAAAATATTCACTAACGACTGAAAAACCGTAGCAATGGATTACCAAAGATCGAGTTCGTATTTTAACTCACAGCGTCTCATACATTTTTTTTTTTTAATAGGATATGCTTGACAAAAATTTTTCCTCGCTTGTATCGTCTAGAATATCAAATGTTGAATATTCTGACTTCATTTAAAATTAACGTGCTTTATTTTATTCTGGTTTTTGATGAATGTAACGTTACAATCATTCATTAAGTTTAACCCATTTGTGCCTGGGTATTTTTGCGACTTTCTTCGATTTTTGCTAACACCAGCAGTCATTGATAAATTTCTGATGTCAACTTTTTGAACAAGGGATGATTTCATTTAAAATCATTATGTATAAAAATTGAAATGTCAACATCCTACTTGGCCATATTAAAATATTTTGTGGAATTGAGGTTCAATACTCGCGAATAAAGGCTAGGAAAAATAAATGACGTTTTCGACTGATAGCGAAAATGCCGTCCCAAAAAAGGGACGCTAGGCATAAATGGGTTAAGAGCATATCCCTTACAACTAAGGGTATTAAGATACAATTGCATTTCCATTTAATGCCTGTATCATTATGTGTAAGTGTACGCTTTGTTGTCTCTTCTGCTTGTCGGAGGAATTCATTTATGCAATGGATTTTGGCATTTCACGGGAATATTTATTAATAATTTTGTAAAAGTATATAATTTAATCTATAACATTGACAGTAGTAAAAATATAGAATTTATTAAAAATATGTAAATGAACAAATTTATATAATGAAAAAAAACCTCAATAATAGATTTTTTTTTATAACACTTTTTCTAGTTATTTAGCCTAAACAATTTCGTTGAAGCTGGTAATTGCACGCCAAACACATGCGTAAAACATGAAATTTTCTTCGTATTAAGCTGTCAAAAGAAAATTAATATGTTATTTTTGTACTAATTATGGAAAAAAAAACAAAAAAAACATGTGCGCAAATTAGACTTGGAGAATTTTTAAATTTCCGGATAAGCTTCCAAAGTTTAGCAAAATAATTTCACGTTTTTAATTAAATCATTAACTAAAGACTTCAAATTTTTAAAACGAAAAAGTAATGCTTTGTTTATCTAATCGTCATAAATTATCGGAAGATTTAACTTCCAAAAATGGTTTTAAAGACAGTTTTGTCAATAAAAACAAGAAATGTAAGGTATGTTTTCAATTTAGGTTGAAATATTTTGAAGTACGCAATGTTAAATATATATATATATATATATATATATATATGCACGTGTGTGTGTGTACCTTTCTGTGCTTAAAAATGCGCTTAACTTAAAGAAAATAAATAATAAGAGTAAATAACAGAATAATTGGAAATTTTCTCACACTTTTTCTCTTTCAAAATTTTCGCAGAAAGAAAAGCTTGCAAAGCTCATTCTATTTCATTTAAATTCAATTATTTTTAATGCGATTTTATTTTTGATTTCTTTTTGGAACAAACGAAAATAAAAGTTTAAGTTGGTGCAATTTAATGAATTTTAATAAGGTAATCTCCATTGTTAAAGGAGAATAATTTGCAGTTTGAAACAGTCTGCAATAAGAAATACTTTTTATAATGACTTAAATTTTTGTGTCAGTAAATAAATACAGTAGGCGCTTCCCCACAGCATGGTAGATACGTTACCGGGTATATGAAACCACGTTGAGCAAGCCACTTAGATTATAAAGATCCGCCCAAAAAAGGTTGAAATTTTAATTTAGAAATAATAAAGTTGACTCGCCCAAAATCTTATTGGCATGTTTTCATGTTGATGCCAGTAAGGATAATAATCATGCAATTACTTCGGAACGCTGGGAGTTTTTTTTTTTTTTTTTTTTTTGGCTTATGAAGGGTTGCGATCGGTAATAAGAAACCTGAAAAACTGGGAACAGTTAGAAAACTTCATTTTAACAGAAGAAGTCGGAGAAAATAACAAATTTAGGCTAAAAGACAGGAAAATCTGGAAAATTATTTGAAGTTTTTATAAATAATGTTTAATTTCCGTATTTCTGGGATTCTGTAAAAATGAAATAAGTGCACAAAAGTGAAATATAGGTGAACCAAAGTGCTGGATTGAATTTTTCTTGGGTTTGGGGGAGGGAGTTATGAGAAAAAATAGATTGCTTTAGGTTTAGCATTTTGTTTTATCGTATATTTTGCTTAGGTTAAATAAGCTTCTTTTATTTTATTTATATTTTCTAACCAGACTCTCAAACCGTTTCCAACACCATTTAGCACATATACCAAGTCATATTTATTCAGTTATTTTCCATGACGTACGGCAAATGCAAATTTTATTTTTAAATGGTGACTCCTGATCATTTTCAACGTCACACTTCAAGGTTTCCTAGTTTTTAGCCAAAATCTGCAGTTTTCCAGACTTTCCTGTTCAAGTAAAATTTCCTGAGTATTCCAGGTTTCTCATGACCACTAGCAACACAATAAACTCCAAGGAACCTCCCAGCCTTGTGAACTAATCGATCGATCATTATCCACGCCCACATTTCCATGAAAATAAGCAATACAGTTTTGGAGCACAAATTAACTATCAACACTATTACTGCCAATTTAAAATTTTAAGTTTTTTTCCGCGGCACTGTACAATTTCATGCGACGTATCTCACTTTAGCATGAGTATCAGCATCTCTCTCATTTTTTTACCGCGTTATACGAACACGATCAGTTTTTCGCCTTATTATACGAATCCGTTTTATATGAACGTGTGTTATAGTGAGGTCAACTGTATCCATATTAACTTTCTAGAATAAGCTTCATAAATAATACTCAAATAAGCATATGTCTGTGATACCACCCTAAGACTCTACTGACCAGAATCATATACGTATGTGGCGAACGTCGAGGTCTTTTTAAAATCACGCGGTCCGCAGTATTTTTCTTCTTTTACTTTCCGAACATGTACCATGTAAGGAAAGTATTGTAATCATGAAAAAATTCGACTTCTAGATTTTGGTATATTCACATGTTTTGAGGTCTTCTGAATTCATTTATGTTATATTTACGAGATGTATGTGTGTGTGTATGTGAGTCAACACGATAGCTCCTAAACGGGGCATTCGATTGAGCTCAAATTGGGTATATAGGTTATAAACCACCGTCGCAAGAACGGTATTGATTTTTGTGTCTATAGGACTCATAGTTTTTCTACAGGGCTTCGACAAAGATTTCTTTTACATTATGGTCTGTGGGAGGAAATTCTTGAAAGTGAGCTAGCGCTTAAACGGTCCATTCGATTGAGCTCAAATTGGGTATATATGTTGTAAACCACCATCGCAAGACCTTTATTGATTTTGATGTGTATAGGACTGATAGTTTTTCTACAGGGCCACGATAAAGATTTCTTTTACATTATGGCCTATGGGGGAAATTCTTGAAAGTGCGCTAGCGTTTAGACGGCGCATTCGATTTGGTATTACGATTTGGTAGCTTCAGTTTGGTATACTCATCATTATTCATCGATTAAAATTGTTCATCGATTAAAATTTATTTAAATGCTTGTGAATGATCTTAATTGTAAGTGTTCGGAAAGTTGAGTGGAGTCACTCCAGGTTTTTTATTGTTCGGAGTCACTAAGTCACTGCTGGGGTGGCGAGATGCTTAAACTACAAATTAAACTTTTTTATGGTGCTTGTAACTTGCTACGTTACTATTATTATAAAATCATATATATATATATATATATATATTACTTTTTCTTATGCTCGGTACGAGATAATTAATGATGATAAGGATTATCTTGGATCGAAAGCTTGCGACTTATCATCACTTAATAATATACATCAATTGCCTACTCTTAAATTTATAAAATGCACATCTTCTTGCTGTAAAACTTGTCCTTTTGCTGAAACTGCAAATATTTGTAATAGTGGGTCTAATTTAAGCACGTTTTGCAAAGTATACAACTGTATCTATATGTTAACCTGTAATCAATGTAAAATAGCTTATATTGGCCAAACTAGTAATCCTTTACACCTTCGTATTAATCTACATCGAAATCATGTTAAGAACTATCCTAGTAATCTTTCTGGTAATAACTTTGAGTATGAACATTTTCATATGCATGGGTTCAATAATATTAATATCACTATTCTATCTATAAAGAAGAACCATAATGAACGTTTATTTTTAGAAAACTACTTCATCCAATTTCATAATACTAGTTATCCGTATGGTCTAAACCAATTAGTTCATAATAAACAATTAATATATTATACTAGCACTACTAACATAAATAAATATTCTCCAATCTATAATACTTTAAACTTGTCTATATATAATAAAACACTTAGAACTTCTAGAGGTAAACGTAAAAAGAGTAATAGTCCTAAGTATTCTAATAGTTATATAAAATCTGCTATTTTAAAATTATATAATTACTATACCAGTACTTATAATTGGATTAATATACGTACTTTCATTTACTCCATTAAAAAGAAACTTTTAGTTAAGTATTTTTCTATTTTTTCAAATCTTAACATTTCTGGACATTTTTCTCACCTATTCTTCGATCTCATTGTTGCACGAGCCACTGCACTTACCGTAAACCTAACCAATAACATTAATAATACACCTTCTAATTCTAACTTATTAATTACTTTCACAAATCCTGCAATCAATAACTTAAACTTCAATACAATATTTTCTACTAATAACACTTACTTTCCCATCAAAAATGTCATTATTAAAAAGTCCTTTAAATATCCCCTACCCTTTGGTAGGAAACTATTTAACTATAACTCCTTTTCGAAAACATATAACCCTTCTGATACACCACCCTGTATATGCAATGACAATCACTATAGGAACTTCATTAATAGGGATTATGGACACATCATTACTGGGGATCTAGCTATCATAAAAGATATTAGGTTAAAAAAACTCATGCAGAAGGGCTCTAAACACCGTATTCCTTCAAAACACTCTCTTAGTGGCATTGTAACACAATTCACTTATGATTTAGATTTTTACATTTATAATACTGCCTTAAAATACAGCACTCCTATTGAAGCCTTCACTACCTGGAAAGTAAAAGTACTTTCAATCTTTAAGCAAAATATTGCTAAATATGTAAAATATAGTTCTCCTGTCAATAGTCAATTTCATACTCACATAGACTTTTTAAAGCAGTATTTCATAATTACTTATGTAGATAAATCATCCAATAACTATGCTTTTATTTGTAAACAGTTATATCATAGCTTGTTAGCCTCTACAATTGTAAATAACAGTATCTATTCCTCTACTAATTTGTCTACTGTAGTTTGTAACAAAAAAATTCTGGCTTTCTATAAACTTCTCAACCTACAACATAATAATCTAAACTATCCTTATATTGTACTAATCCCTAAATTTCATAAATCGCCTTTAAAGTTTCGAACTGTTACAATAGGATGTAACACATATAGCAATGTAGCAAGTAAACTTCTATTAAAGATACTGTCTGTTATGCATGAGTATTATATAAAACGTAATGATTATTCTATCTCTATAGGAAATAGTTATGATCTACGCAATACAATATGTACTATTAGTAATATTACCTCTTTATATACCTATGATTTTAAAGATCTATTTAACAATATTCCTCTTGACGACCTTTACAATGTAATTAATGAATTATTTGAAACTTGTGTTAACCATATTCAGCTCCCTTCCCATGTTGATGTAACTTATTTCAGTTGTCTATCTAAATTTATTATCTATAATAATTTTATTCTACATAACAATAAAATATATCTACAAAATCATGGTATACCACAAGGTGGTTCAGCATCTAGTTACCTTGCAGATCTTTACTTATATTACTATGAAAAAGAATATACTAATACTCACATCATTCTTAAACGATATATAGATGATATCTTACTTGTAAACACTACTAATAATAATAACATTATCTTCCCCATAAAATATCCATCTGCTCTGGAATTAATTAAAAATGATATGCTTAACAATTCTGTTAGTTTTCTAGATCTAAGTATCTCCATCACTCCTAGAAATAGCCTTAGTTTCAATATATATGATAAGCGTAAAGATTTTAGCTTTAAAGTAAATAGCTTTACTCATTTTTCCTCCTGCTTACATAAATCTGTATTTCGCAATATCATCTATAATCACTGCTGTAGAATCAAGTTTCTATGTTCTGATGATTTTAAAGTCTCCAATTTTAAATCTCTATTTCTGTCAGCTAGACAATACAACTATCCCACTAAGTTCCTAAAATCTATTATATACAATTCTTGATAATGATGTGTCTAATGTCTTTGTTAATTTACTGGAGGTTGGGTGGGGTTTTGGTTTTAAGGTTGTAATTGGATGGTTGGGTCGGGCGGAGGAAGTTTTTCTCATTAAAAAAAAAAAAGTAATATGTTTAAAAACAATTTGGATGTGTATATGCATGCATATATATATCTGGAGGAATTAAAAAAAAAAAAAAAAAAAAAAAAAAACGGGGTTCCTATATTGTGATTATTCTGTCCTAAACATTATTTTTTATTTTTTTCTTATTTACTAGATTAATCTTCTGTCATACAATAACTTATATACTTTGTCAATAATAATCATATATTTTTTAAACAATATGTTATATTTAATTTTGCTATACTATTTATTTTATTCAATCTTTTTAATTTATTATTATTCAATATATATTTATTATATTAATATACCTGGATATTCTTAAAATTTAATAATATTACCTTTTAGTATTTGGCAACTCCTATACTTTCTTCTTTCCACTTTTACACTTTTATTTAGTGGCAACACCATTTTTCACTTTTTACAATTCTTAGCATTGGCAACACATATCAATTGTTCAAATGAAATTTACATGTGCTCAAGGTCTGGTATGTAAAATTATATTCCTATTTCTAATTTTTGTTATCTTTTTGATTTCTTCTTTCCTTTATATAGTAGGGTAGGGCCCAGATGTGTGGAGTTAATATCTCTTCTGATATGCCACACAACCGAAACCCTACTATTTGGTTTGCTGTAAATTATAATCCACTGTTTGTGGCCCCTGAAGATGGTGACAGTGGTTATAATTTCCGTTCCATTATATTATCACAATAATTCTTGCACTTTATTTGGCTTCAAATTCTGGTTTCTAATTCTTGCTAATAGCTGTTATATTTTTTTATGCGAGATATGTCTTATTTGTAGTATGTTTTGTGTTTTACTTGTTAGTTATATATATATATATATATATATATTATATTATAAAATAATATATATATATGTATATATATATATATATATATATATATATATATATATATATATACATATATATATATATACATATATGTATATATATATATATATATATATATAATATATATATATATATGTGTATATATATATATAATATATATATATATATATATATATATATATTATATATAAGGCAAGATAAAGGCTATATATATATAGCCTTTATCTTTTTAGTAGATATCATTGCAGAAAGTCGATTTTACAAAAAAATATTTAAGAGTGCATTTGTATGCAAAGATACAAAAAATTATACTTTCATCCATCATACTTAATTTCAGGCAGGGTACAAAATTATTTTTACAAAATTTTGAATCATCCTTAGAGTTTTAAAGGCATATTTTTTCACGCGGAAGTAATTTTAACCTCAAAAGACGTTCGTTAAAGTGCTTTTAGAAATATTTTAAGATATTTATTTGCTTTTAAACTTGAAGAAATAAAAAATATCCTTTTCAGAATAATTCTGCTTCGGAGTTTGAAGTATATATAAGTTTGGATATTTCATTTATACACACTTTGAATAAATAAATAGGAGCGTTGAGCTTCATAACAAATACATTTTTGAGAGCTTCCGTTAAGAAACTTTTGTTTGCTTGAATGCATGATGTATATAAAAATAAATTCGTATTTCTGAGAGTACGAAAGTTTTGTCATAAATAAGATACTAAATCTAATATTTAGTAAAGAACAATTATTTTAAAAATTACTCAAAATATTTTAATGTTGAATATATTCCATTCCTTTGTTCATGAAATGGAAATGGAAATGTGAGTTACGGCCAATTTGTCTAGATAGGAATCTAGGAGGGTGGTGGGATTGTCTTTCGTGGGGGACTTTCTAAGAGGTCCTAACACGTACTTACGTGAAGTTTCCAGAACTTACTTATGTGAAGTTTCCAATGACTAAACTTTGAATTTAGTTTCACGTAAATCGCTTAAGTAGAAAGCGAGATATTGATCTTTAAATGATCCATTGGATAGTTTTGGATTGGCGGTTTCTCCATAAATATTTGTGATATTTCTTAGCTGGGTTCAGTTTGGGGGGTCCCTTAGCCATGGCACATCTCGTTTCGGCAATCAGTGACACACTGAAAATTCTAAAAACTAGATAGCAAACTGTAAAGCTTTTTCACCGATAACAGGTCTTCGTGAATTCTAATTTCCATCTCTGAAAGCGTATAAACAATGTCGAAGAATTTTTCTAAATGCTCTCTTACATCTTTCGATCCATCCGACATTGTCGAGATTTCATGGTTTGTTTTAATTCATCAGTGCTTTCAGGACTTCTTTGGAAAACGCAATTACTTTCATATATTGCTTTCAAAATGGCAAATATTTTCAAGGTTTGCCGTAAGGAATGATAATGTAAAAAAAATTGAATTAAACTGCGTTTTTCAAAAATAAAATTATAATAAATTATAACCCTGCGTTTTTCAAAATAAAATTAGAATAAATTATAACTTATAATAAATTATAACCCTGTATAATGTCGGACTTTTCATATTTTTCATCCATAAATCATAAGTAACTTTTTTTTTTCGAATGTTCTTTAACAGCTACTGTGCTTTTCATTGTTCCAACCACGTATTTCTATGCTGCATGCTGAAGAACCATAGAAAACTCCGAACGGTTAGGTCGGCTAACTCTACCTAGTTACTGAGCAGGCACCTTTCGTCTCCCAGTTCATTGTGATTGTGTAATTATGGCAACGCTATGCAAGGGCGATTTGCCAAGGATGGGGTTGCCTTGGGAGGTGGAATTTCTAAGGGGTTCTAACGCGTATTCTTACTAAAAACCTACCAAAACTCCAGACCGTTAGATTGACAGCCTCGCGATTCACCCTTCGGCCGTCAACCATTTTCAGTGACATAACCACCGTGCCATAATGAGGTCGTGTCCCAGTTTAAAGAGCTAGCGCTATGGCACTGGTGGGATTCCTTTGTTTATGAAGAGAAAATATAATTTTGCTTTCGCTTCAGTTTTTAAGTTTTTAAAGTTGTAATTTCTAAACGTATGCATAACGTTTAATTTAAAAGACTAAATTTGAAATGCAACCACTTTTATATTTATTTTAATTCGCTTGATATATTCAGAGCTGACTGAAAAGAACATCACGTAACTAAATCCAAAAGAACTTATGTAAATAGTTTCAGCATGTGCAATTAAAAAAGAAAATCGAACTGAAAAAAGGGCTTGGAATTCCATTTAATACGCAAAAGGTTCTGTAAGAAAAGTATATGGTACAACTTTGATAAATGTACTTTATAATTGCACATAGACACTTAGATCTTAATGATAAAGGCTGCAAAGTACTGTCAGAATGATATTTGTTCCTAATTCCTCCAGCAGAGAGATATCAATACTACCGACGTTGGAATAGGAGTTATATTCATCAAATATCATGGGCACATGCTTCAGAATCTCTGTAGTCTCCACAGCAGACCTGGTGATTTTTTTTCCCAGTCTTTTGAGTGGGGTTGCGGAGAATCTTGAAAACAGCCGTTTGGGATGAGAAGTTTACCTTTCGAATCGCTTTGGCATCCCTAAAGATCCCCTTGACCAAGTTTTGTGTCCTCATTAGAATGAAGAGCATTCTACTTAGTCGAGTTCAGCAGTTGGTTCAGCCGATTCAGTCTCTTCAGTATTACTTTTGGCTCCTTTATTTGGTCCCAAATACCACCTTTACCGATTTGGGTGGCTCACTGGCTTTTAAAACCTTGAGAGCCTCACCATCCAGAACCTACATATTACCATGGAGTCATCCTTTCAAAAACGAATTCATTATAGGACTGAATGATCATTTCTCAGTTATACAGACCAGCGTGGATCCAGATCGTCGGAAAGTGTTCAGCGACAGGCATGAAGCCAACCCTCCTCAGAATCCGAGTTTGATATGTTCTGCACATTCTTTTTGTAGCTTGTCAAAAGGGAAAGACGATGTGATGGCAGCTTTCTTTATCCCGTTGAGAAATTGAGCATAGGACTCAGATTGGATAGCCCTCGCTCCAGTCTCCTTTCCCTTTGCTTCAAAAGCCTGTGATGAGGAGCCTAAGACCGATACTGATCTCTGTTTTTTGTGACCTTCAACTTTTCTGCTGTCATCAGACTGGGTATTCCTAGACCGAACACTTGCTGCCAACTTTTGCCTCTGGTAACTTCTGATTTTGGGAGTACTTTCCTCCATACACCAACAATGACATCAGGTCTTTCGTCAAGGCTAGTTGTATTACTGGCTCCTGCTGGGTATAAATTTCTTTAGAAGAAGGGAGGGCACTAAAGCCCACCACTGCATACTCAGCGAATGTGAACACTTCTCTTTTCGAAGAAGACCCTCCACCTAAACCCTCAAAGCCCACCTGTTTTATGTTGCGCGAGGAGAAATGCAGTATCGTTTTTCATATTTTGATCCATACATTGTTGCCCAATCTTCTTAACAAACAGCGTTACTAAGGTCAAACACGCAGGAATTAGGGATGGACGCGAGACGAAAAATTGGTGTCTCGCGTCTCGCAAAACAGCCGAAAAGCTTGTCTCGTCTCGCAAAAATCATTATATCATAATGTTAAAAATGTCTGTCTCGTCTCGCAAAAAAGCTGTAAATCTCTGTCTCGTCTCGCAAAAAGTCGTCTCGCGTCCATCCCTAGCAGGAATTGTCCAGGAAAGCACCCTTAGGCAGAATATATCTTTTAAAAAAGGTTTCTTTAATAATGTGGAATACAAACGAGCAATGTTTTTAAAACGTTTTCGGAGACAACGCTTTAATAACATATTAAATGGCAACATTTGCCCTTCTTTTGTAAAAGAAAATAGTAGTTATTTTAATATTTATCGAAAAAAACCTACTATTTTATACGTAGAATAGATAAGTAAGCCGTACATGTAAAAAGACTAAATCATCAAAAATAATCATAACGGGAAAACTATTATGTTGTAATCGGGTGTTAGTTTGTATTCGCAATTTCTGAACAGCGTATTCAGTCGACTGAGATAAAAATAATAAAGATCATTAATTTTTTAGCGATCAATAGGTCTTTTGTATGGATCAGAAAAGTAGTTCAATTTGCATATTAATTATTCCCGAGTCGTCAAAGAAACTGGTACATTTTATCCTCTGTTTATCTCAGAAATGTTTACGTATCACAAAGTCCTAATTTTAGGGCAGTACACTTTTACAAAAGCCATATTCAACATTAATTGCAAATTAACATCAATGCCAATAATAGAATATACACTCTAAAACTTGCAAGAAGGAGTAACGCAAACTGGATAGAAATTGATATGTATACAGGTTTGAATAAAATGCAAAACTTTGCAAAGTTTGGCAGCCAAATTCAGTTTTGTTTAAAGTTTTAATTTGTTATTTCTTAAAACTCTATACTACACTGATAAGCATTTATTATATTCCGTCTTTTATTTTATGAGGATGCAGATGTTTTTTGAGAAATATAACAAGATTTTTTTAATAAAAATTTTTCTGAAACGTGGAAACAAAATTATGTATAGTTAATTACAAGTATAAATATGAATGCCTGGAACAAAGATAGCCGTATTCCTTATACATTAAACCCGTGAGTCAGTAGAGCAAGCTATTTTAAAGGTTAATACAGGCCCTGCCAAATAGCAGAGTTACCATACCATCTAACCAATACAATTTCTAGATTGTCTTTGAGAATCAAACCGGCCATTCAGTTTACCTAATTGGCGGACCATTGACAATTGGTGAATACAAAAGTCACTGTAAGTGTTTGGTGCTTAATATAGGGTTCTAGCAAATGGATGGCCAGATATTTTAAATTTATACTTTCGAAACTGTCACACTTATTAAGTAAGTGATACAGGAAATTAAAGAAAAATATAGCAGTTTTAATTCCAGCATTGTTTTATAGGTGTAATGTTAGAATGTGGAGAAGTGAAACTCCCTAAAAAATTCTGCAGTTGAAAAAAATTTACGAAACGTGAACATGCTTTGTGTTATATCTCAAACGAAACAGAAGGGCATTTTTAATTTGCTAAAAAATAATGAAAGGTACCAGTTTTCTAGACATGTTGCACATTTATTTATTGCTATAGCCTATTTTGTGACATAACACACGCAAAAACACAAAATTTCCTTTTGGTGAATTTCTTTGCACAATATATGGGGACTTTCCGGCAATCTACCATTATATCTATTCATCAGTGTTGGGGAAATAAAACTTGGTATATTATTCTTTAATTTCGTGTATCACATATTTTAATATCTGTAGCAGTCTCAGAAATATAAATTTATAAAATAAGGTCATTCATTATTGTAAACTCAGTATACAATTAAAATTTCGAGTCGTATTCATCTTGTGAAACTGTAAAATTGCAGTAACTTAAAAACAGGAAGCGTTTAAAATGCTTTAGTAAAAGTTCTGAAATTTATTTTTTCATCAAACCGATTTTTAAAAATCTTAAAGTTTCTTCTAATATAATTAAAATGATAAGGAGTTTACTTTTTCGCTTTCTCGCCTTCAAAGCTACCCAATTATTCTTTTATTTAAAATCTTAAATCTGAGTTCATTAGCTTAGAAAGTAATTAAAGCAGCAAATTAGACCTTTCCAACTTTTTTCCCGAATTTGTATCTGCTAATAGAAGAGCAAATTATATTTTTTAAAAATAAAATTTGTTTTAAATTAAATTCGCTGTTTAGACTGTACTGAATTTTTATCATCTTTAAAAGATAGGTTTTTTTAACGGTGGAGAAATTTTGCAACTCTTAAGAGTAAATTACATAATGCAAGCGAAAACTTAAGAGATTCAATGTTATAAATTCATTTCATTTTTAAAGCTATTTTTTGATTAAATATGAAGTTCGTATGTTTACAACTAAGCAATTTATTTGTGAATAGAAATTTTGCATTTTTATGTTAAGCAACATGCGTTATCAAAGCAATCTGTGTGATAAAAAAATTACAGACAACTGAGTTTTCGTAATTTTAAAAACTTTTCTATGATGTTATAATTTCTTTTAGTGTGTTATTTTCTGTGCACTAAACTCAGTTTCAAGACGCCACAGCACGTTCAAGCGTCACAGCAAAAGACAATATTTTATCTTTTGCGCCGGGAAATTTATGCCGAGCAAGGGGGGGGGGGAGTTATAAATGTTTTAAGATGAACATTGTTTTTTTGTTCACAACCAATGTTGTTTCGAACACGAATATTTTCCCCTTTATATTTATTTCAATAAAACTTGGAAATGAAAATTTTCAAATTCGAGAAAAAAAAATACATTTGAAAATGCCAATTTGTTACTGATTCTTTTGTGATGAATAAAGTCACTTTCGTTTATAGACACATTAACTACTAGTTTTTTAAGTATTACACAAAATATCATGACTTGAATACTAAGATATGAAATACCTAGAATGTTTTTAACTTAAAGTACTCTGTTTAAGCAGACAGATAAGGCAGCAGGCTTTACTTTCCTAAGCTGTTATTCTTCTAATCAAACATTGCTTATTAGTCTGTCAAAATCAGTTAAAAATCGTATTGAGAATAAATATACAGCATCGTAAGTTACATAATATTCATTTACACCTCAACTGATTGACTGCCTTTCATAAATGCAAAAACTCGAATATTTCCAAACCACCTAAGATTACTTTGCGTAATGGAACTGTTGACAAAAGTTGTGACTGGTTTTATGCGATTTCAGCTTATCTTAACGTTTTCGTGTGAAAAAGAAGGTACAACCTAATGTATCATTATTAAACTAACCTTTTATATCTCAACAACTGAAGTTTTAAAAATTCTTTAATGTAATGTCCAAAAATTGATTATAAACATTTATTGAAATTTAATTCATTTTTCAGTTTTGTAATTTATGTAAAAGTTTAACAACCGAAACATGCTTGTTGTAGAGTTCAATAAAACGGCTATTTTTATTTTCGCAGCACTTGAAGATATATATTTGCAGCATACCAAAGTATTTTTAAAGTATTCGTGAAACAGTCCGTACTGAGAAAATAAAAAATATAGTGTTATTATAAGGGTGAACAATAGTTCTAATGTTTTTTGTCATTTTAGGCATTAAAAGAACCATGAAGGACATCCAGTAACAAACCAATTCTTTTCCTGTTATACTTGGCATCACAATACAATATGCAGAAAAAAAAAACTGAGCTGTTGCTACTGGTCCTTCATTCTGAAAAAAATGCTTAAACTTTCAAAAAGTTGAAATATGTGCTTTTTAAACCCCCCCCCCCCCAACCCCCAAAATTATGTGGGACAGGCGATTAAAATCTAAAAATGACATGGTACGAAGCTCTTATACTGTACTTGTACAAGTCTTGTTATTCCTAAGGACAGTGGATATACACACTTCTGAAGTAGCCTACAAAAGCACTCTTTGCTAGAGAATACGTTAATTTTTCACCCCCACCCCCTCCAAAAAAAATGTCATGTGGGACAAGTGCTAAAAATCTCAGAATGACTTTTTAAGAAGCTTTTATAATGTACTTTAAAACAAAACAAAAAGTGTTTTGATATTCCAAAAGACAGAGGAGATACACACTTTTGAAGATTCCATTTGTGTTCCTATCACCTGTGTCTTTTGGAATATCAAGATAATTTTTGTTTTGTTTTAAAGTACAGTCTAAGAGCTTCTTACCATGTCTTTTTGAGATTTTATCACTTGTCCCGCATGATTTTTTTTTTGGGGGGGTGAAAAGTTAACCTATTCTCAATAGCAAATAGTGCTTTTTGAATTATTCAAAAGCGTGTCTCTCCCCTGTCTTCTGGAATAACAAGACAGTTTTGTTTTGTTTTAAAGTACAGTACAAGAGCTTCGTATCATGTCATTTTTCGATTTTTATTACATGTCTCACATGAAATTTTTGAGGGGTGAAAAATCCCATTTTGAAATTTTTTGAAAGTTTAAGCAATTCTTTCAGGATTAAGGACCACTTGTAACAGCTCAATTTTTTTATGCATATAATATTGATATGTAAGTAGAACAGGAAAAAATTGGTTTGTTACTGAGAGTCTTTCATTGTTTTTTAATGCCTAAAATGACAAAAAAGTCCATTCTTTAAGCTTTCCAATAAGCCCTATTTGATCTTACTGCTATTTCAAATAAAAATGCTACAGCTTTCAGAAAGAGCCTAAAATGGCTATTTATATCCAGTCGTGTATCAAAAATATTGGCTATATCTCAAGAGAATTTTTTTAAAGAAATAATAAAAGGCTGTTTTAAGATACAGAAGATGAGTAGATACAACGCCTAGATACAATATAGAAAGCCTTACAACTCCTCCTACGTCATCAAGCTCTGTCTTCATTAGGCCTGATTTAAAAATTTTTAGGGATGGACACGACACGAAAAATTGGTATCTCGCGTCTCGCAAAACAGCCGAAAAGCTTGTCTCGTCTCGCAAAAATCCCTATATCATAATGTTAAAAATGTTTGTCTCGTCTCGCAAAAAAGCTGTAAATCTCTGTCTCGTCTCGCAAAAAGTCGTCTCGCGTCCATCCCTAAAAATTTTATTTTCAGAAAATTAAACTATTAAAAATTTCTGGTAAATTTACCCGTGAGTATCAATGTTTTAATAATTTAAGATACAAAATATGATTTTACGACAAAAGGCAGTTTTTAACGATGATTAATTAGATATAATATAATAAGATAATATGATATGATAAGGAAATAGCTCATAATGAATAGTTTTACATCAGAAAGGTATTTTAATTTTAATGTTTAATTTAAGATATTTTATAATATTTGTAGCGTTCACGAGAAATTTTAAATAGTTTTACTTTGTGAAATTAAAACTGTGATGACGTCGCTTTCGTAGGCCTAGTGATGACGTCAAAGATTGGTGACGTAGGAGTTGTGAGGCTTTCTGTGTCTAGGAGGTGTTGGTGGATACTAGAGATGAGACGGGCTCAGCCCGAGCCCGGCTCGGGCTCTGTAATTCACAATTGTGTTCGGGCTCGGGCTCATGAAAAATTTCTCCTTTATTGAACATACTGCTTGAAACAGATTTTAAAAAGTGATTCGTGAGGAAAATAAAAGTACTTATAAAAGATAAATAAATAAATAAACAAATAAAAATAGCGGCACGGGCGCCTAGAAGGTGCGTGAAGCTCTTTGGGTATTTTAGAACGGCGGTTTATATTCCTTAGTGAGTCATGAGATCCGACATTTTTTGATAAAGGATGGATACAAAGAATTAGAAAGTGCATTGGGAGTTTGCAACTATATTTGTCTTTAATTTGCACAAACGGCAAAATTTATTGTATTCTATCAATGAAGTAATTGAATTTTTTTAAATCTTTAGCTGAAATTTCGGGCTCGGGCTCCGACTTAAATAATATTGCTCGGGCTCGGGCGGGCTCGGATGAAAAGTCCTCGGGCTCGGGCTTCAAAAAATGAGCCCGAACTCATCTCTAGTGGATACCACCTACAAAATTTCGTGAAAATCAAGAATGGTGCGGCACAAAGATTTCTTAAAATTTCTCGATTTTATATCAAATGAATCATTCATAAGACTCTAAACAAATTTTAACTATTTCCGAAGGGCAGAAAATTGTTTTTATATTGAGTTTTAGAAGTCATTCTAATACTTTTAATTCCTTGCATGCTTTTACATTTAATATTTATGGGATATGGATTAATAAATATTGTGTAGAATTCTGGATAGCTTCTTTCATTTACAGTAATAAATGCCAGTTTCAAAAACATAATGCAATTTTTTTTTTCAAAAATTGGAATATGCTCTTTCTTAGTTTCTACGACAAATTTTCGCACATCGATTGATGTATCTCTCGAAAGCAAACTTCCATGTTTGCGAGACTTAAATTTGTTCTTTAAAAGAAATCTTGGTATAATCGACAAAAGAAGAAACATAAACTCTAATATCGGTTTTACACATATGAAGAAAAAATATATCTTTCGCTTTTTTAAAAGTAATCAATCTTAAGAAGGCAAAAGTACTTTTCTCCTCTTTTCAAACTCTCCCTTAAAAGACACGAAAATAAATGCTACGTAAAGTGCAGTGTATCTGTTATAGATTGGTGCTTTAAGTTGATGATTCAGTGAACTATGAATGCATGCGGGCCATTACCTATTTTTCGAGGGTGGAAAAAAGTTTCACATTTTTAAGCTTTAGCGCTGTAAAAAATTTTACGTGGAAGATCCTGCTTTACGTTCCTTTAATAGAAAGTTAATAATCTGTTTTCTATAGTGTGCCAATGATGAATTTATAAAATTTCACTTTAGAAAATATATAATTGGAAAATGTATTTTCTGATACATGGATTAATAATTAGATATATAATAGAGAAATAATTCTTGTGATAAAAATTGCAGTGTCTATGTTTACTTTACTAGAAAAACAAACTCGAATGAAAAAGATGGACATGCCAAAACAATTTCTGCCAAATATATGTCGTTGTGCGTTTTATTTCCCAAATACTACTTAAGAAATATTTGGAATATATTGCACTAATACCATTAAAAATAGCATTAGTTAATATTACCAGTTAATTCTCATCGAAGATACAGCCACTATTCAGGGTGTCCCCAAAACGCTTCTATTCCTTAAATATTGATCATAAATTAATAAGCTACAGGATTTTATGGTATCGATTAAAATTTTAAGGAAATTACATCTAAATAAATACAAAATTAAAATGTTTAGGCTCAGAGAAATGTCTCAAACAAAGTTAGTGAGAGGCTACAGCTATACAATACCTATAATAGAAAAAGTATTGTGTATCTCTTATTGTTTTCTTTCTTAGTTTGTGTATGACTCCTGAAAAAGCGATTGTCCGACGTGATTTTATTCCCTTCGAGGGGCATTCAAAAGTGGTTTGTTTAAGTCAGCATGTATTTATTTCCGCACCTCCAACACTTTTTGGGATAAAAGTCTCAAATTTTGTGCATCCCTTCATTAATGTATGGGGCACATTTTACTAATTGTGATATTTTTTGACGAGGTACATGCAAAAATCTAATTTTTATATTTATTTAATTTTCTGAAAATTAATCTATACAATAAATTCTATACCTTTTTACGTAACTATATAATTTATTGTATGTCTATTCAATATTTAAGGAATGAAAGCCTACGTCATTGTATATACATGTGTGTATATATATATATATATATGTGTGTGTGTGTGTGTGTAGGGTGATTCGAAATTAGTTTTGCAAACTTTTAGGAGGGAACTTTGAACTACCGTAAAAATACAAAAGCTTGTCCATGTGCTAGTAAGCGGGGATAAACAATTAGCTTGCATTGCAAACGCAGAAAGGATATGTAACAAAACGTGCCTATGTTTACCTTTTGCTTAGTTGAAGTATTATAATTTCATTTAATTGAAAGAAAAATAAATAAAGTTTATTTTTAATCACACATACATGAAAAATAGCGCAATAGATGCATTTAAGTAGGTGCAGAAGGTTCATCTTTCAGTTGCAAAAACGTTCCAACCTCAAGTTCAAACTTAGCTTCAGTTCTCACTCTCCGACCTGTGTAGATTTTTTGCCGCTAGAAATATACATGTTGATCTTTTTTATGTATCTGTTCTATACAAAGTTGTTTATTTTTTTTAGCATTAGCACCAGCTTTTTTGAGTGTTTTAGCCTATTTATTAATTGTCCTCAAATATAATGAATGAGTGTTTGTGGGAAGGAAGGAAATCTTTTTTAAACTTTCTTGTAGGTACTTATGCACTTCTACTTAACTTTTTTCCCATGTATTTTGCCTTTTTTACGAAAATTATCCAATAATTTCTGTGGGCCCTTCTTTTATAAAGATTGTGCACCCCTATTTTATGCGAGATACAATGTTTTATAGTGGATCAGTGATATCAAGTACATAAATGGGAACGTCTTAACTTTCGTGTAATTTAAATGGCTAAAATTATTTTAGAATTAACAGTTCAGTTCTAAAACAAACATTTTCTGCTCCGAGAATAGCTTTTAAATAATAATGAACACGAAAAAAATATTAGTGAAACAGTGAAGCAAGATAATGTTGTTAAGAATTTAAATTTTTGCAAAAATTGCATGATTCACAATAAGTGATAATTCGCATTGGACGGGAAGAGTTAAACGGTATGTCTGTCTAATCTTCCAGATCATGATAGATTCCATCTGAGATGAACATGCACAGATATGTAGTTAAATTTTGAAAAAATAATTTAATATTCGTAAAATATCACCTTTAAAAAATAAGATTGTCATTGAAAAAGAAATGAGTAGGCTTTACTACTCATTTCATAAATGTCAGAGTCTGGAGCATGATGTGTCGGTTACTGGCCACAACATAAAAAATAAATTAATTAATTAAAAATTCATTTTCACAGCAAAAATTTTGTCTGAATGAAAGAAGAGATGTTTGCATTTGAGTACTCTCCCAAGAGATGGCGCTGAATGTACGGGATTGAAATGCTAAGAGCAGCGAAAGAGGGTTTGTAAACAGAAATTGAAAATTGAAAGTAAAAATACAAGTACTAATTCAGTTTTAGTGAACGTGGGATGATCTTTTTGCGTTGAGACAGCTGGATTTGAGTGATACGTCACTGTTTCCGACTTAAATGTGTATACTTATTTATTTCATAATTTCAAAGATACACGAGCCTGAGTACTCTGTTTTTCAGAATCATCCAAACTTCCATAGCTTACACGCTCGTTCGATGTATAAGATTCCTATCTGAAGGGGTATAAATCTTCAAAACTGCTAACAACCGCAGGGAGGGTTTTCGGTTCTACAGATTTAATTCTTCCTTTTCTTTGATCGCATTTTACTTTTTTACAGTGTAAACTGAATGTTGTATGTATTCGGAAATACACTAACAGAGAAAATAGTTATTATTACGTATAATAATTTAATATATTTATAAAAGAAGATAAGGACCTAGATCTGTGTAAAAAAAATAACTACTAAATTATTAAGTTATGAAAATATATACTGTGATTTAAAATCTGTTAAAATACATTACAGCGTAATGTAGTATTTTTAAAATTTTTAAATTTACTTATAAAAGACATCGAGCATAAGAAGTCTACTTTTTTGAACTAAAACTTAAAACTAAATGTAATCATGTTTACCGGAAAAATATTAGAATATCAATAATGATAAGATTTGTTAGGCCAAAATTTACAAAAATATAAAAGTAGTATAACAATAAAACACTAATCTAATGCTATACCAGTATGATTTTCTAGAAGACATATCTACAAATCAAACCATTATCTACAAATTAAACATCAGTAATTATATGCGTTAGCGTAAAAAAAAAATGTCAGTGAGCAAAGAGAATAATCCCGATATTATTTATACTTTCTTTCACATCAGTGTTTACTAACTTTAAAGTTTTCTCAAATTATATATAATTATAATTTGAATAATTATATTTCAAATACAAAATAACTCTTAGACAAGCTTATTTTTTATTTCCTTTTGAGGCATAGGTGACTCAAATAAGGAATAAAACATCGGGCGGTTTGGAATCGATCGTGTCTATACTTGATATTTTATTGAATTTATTTTTTACCTTGAAAAGATTCAAGGTAAGTAATTTTCAAGAATATTTTATGCATTTTTGAGGCATTCGATCCTGAGTTAAAACTCTTTGCGCATATTATATGCGTAAATTCTAAAGTTGAATTTCAGCGATCGATGTAAGTTTCTAAGGGTTTGGTTGCTTACTTGTTTGCCAGGAGAAGACAACTCACGTCATAGATTGAGTCATTTAGAGCTACACATGTCCTTAGAGATGGTAGACCTACATATTTCTTGCCACAGTTTGGTTTTCATCAGAATGAGAACTTCCGAATTTTGGCACCAGGCACTATTGAGACCGGCGAGAGGTCTTTCGGAATCACGGATTTAACGAGCACGCACACCGTGGTCTACTGTAGTAAGTCTGTATCGAACCTTCCGGTTACCAGTCTAACGCTTTAACCACTGATTTATTATTTGGTACAAAATCTTCAGTTGCGTGAATCTGTTAAGAAAGATATTGCAGTCAAAAGACAACGATTTACCACCTGCTCTAGAACTCTTAAGAAACTGTAAAGATTTTTTGAAAGGATCTTCGATTGGATGTTATTTTATATGAAATGTTATTTTAAATGAAATTCCGGTTACCAGTCTAACGCTTTAACCACTGATTTATTATTTGGTACAAAATCTTCAGTTGCGTGAATCTATTAAGAAAGATATTGCAGTCAAAAGACAACGATTTACCACCTGCTCTAGAACTCTTAAGAAACTGTAAAGATTTTTTGAAAGGATCTTCGATTGGATGTTATTTTAAATGAAATGTTCTGTTATGCAAGTGAACTGACCAACAAGATAGTATTCTGGCTGAACACTGAGTTTACTCAGCCACGTAGCTTATTAATTTTGATTGCAAAGCATGAGATGATCTGATGGAAAATCCTAAATTAAAATTCAAGATAGTTTTTTTTTTCAGTAAACAAAGCGATTAATACCTTAGAGTGCAGATTTAATTTAATAAGATATTTTGATTTAACGAGCACGCACACCGTGGTCTACTGTAGTAAGTCTGTATCGAACACGCAACCTTCCGGTTACCAGTCTAACGCTTTAACCACTGGTTTACCACAACCCCAGTTTCTAAGGGTCGGCGATATTTCTCATACTCCCAAAGTCCATTGTTTTGATTTCCCCAACGGTGCGGCATGAAAAGGCACGCATTGGTTGGCCAACGTTACCCCTAACATCATAGGCACCCAAGCCCAAGCCCCTGGGCCCAAGTTCTGGTAAGTTAGCCACTATACAACTTGGGTGACTCCCTAGTCGATTATTAAGTACAGTAGCTATCACAGCCCTTCCCATCTAGATATCATACTAAGTGGTCTTATTCATCAAATGCTGAAAAGTTTTATAAATAGCACTGGTTTTGGGTTACTGCTATTCATAATAAATAAACATCATACTATAGTTACTGTATGCTCAAACAATAGCTTAGGAGCTTAGTATAATACTGAAAGAGGACAAAAAATAATGCAATATTAAGTTCAGTGATAAATCTCAAGTGATAAGTTCACTTTAGTTTAGTTCAGTTAGTTTAACATATAACATTGAGATGAAAAGATTAAATACTCACTGCAATTAATAGTTCAGAAATTTTTAAATAAAGCAATTGTCAAATAATCTCTTGCTATCACTTTTACTCGTTAAATTTTATTAAAACCTTTTCGAAAGTTTCGTTTTTCCTTTTTTTTTTCCAACAAACTGAATTAGATTTTGATTTTTTTCTTTTTTACAATTTTGGTTATCGATTGACCGACATTTTCCATTGGTTTTAGCCGTGTCGTTTATTAATTATATTTGTGGATTTTTTTTTTTTTTCAAATTCTCTTCCTGTCTTCCAACTACCTCCCCCCCCTCCCCCGTCATCTATGTTCAACGAGTGAAATATTGATGAGTTTTGACCAAGTTGTCGACATAGTTTGGTTTCATTCAAAATAAGGAAAACGGGGACTTCAGTGAGAAGTGATTTTTTACTTTCCGAACATGTACCATGTAAGGAAAGTATTGTAATCATGAAAAAATTCGACTTCGAGATTTTGGTGTTTTTACACGTTTTGAGGTCTTCTGAATCCATTTATGCTATTTTTACGAGATGTATGTATGTATGTGTGTATGTGTGTGTGTGTGTGTGTGTGTATGTGTGTTTGTGTGTATGTGAGTGAACACGATAGCTCCTGAACGGAGCATTCGATTGAGCTCAAATTGGATATATATGTCATAAACCACCGTCGCAAGACCGGTATTGATTTGGGTGTGTATAGGACTTATAGTTTTTCTACAGGGCTACGACAAAGATTTCTCTTACATTATGGCCTATGGGGGGAAATTCTTGAAAGTGCGCTAGCGTTTAAACGGTATATTCGATTGAGCTCAAATTGGGTATATATGTTATAAACCACTATCTTAAGACCCATATTAATTTGGATGTGTATAGGACTTATAGTTTTTCTACAGGGCTACGACAAAGATTTCTTTTACATTATGGCCTATGGGGGGAATTTCTTGAAAGTGCGCTAGCGTTTAAACGGTAGATTCGATTGAGCTCAAATTGGGTATATATGTTATAAACCACCGTTGCAAGACCGGTATTGATTTTGGTGTGTATAGCACTTATAGTTTTTCTACAGGGCTACGACAAAGATTTCTTTTACATTCTGGCCTATGGGGGAAATTCTTGAAAGTGCGCTAGCGTTTAAACGGTACCTTCGATTGAGCTGAAATTGGGTATATATGTTATAAATCACCATCTTAAGACCGGTATTGATTTTGGTGTGCATAAGACTTATAGTTTTTCTACAGGACTACGACAAAAATTTCTTTTATATTATGGCATAATGGCATATGGGGAGAAATTCTTGAAAGTGCGCAAGCGTTTAAATGGTGCATTCGATTGAGTTTAATTTGGTATATATGTTTGAATTATTCATCAATTAAAATTTATTTAAATGCTTGGTCATGATCTTAATCGTAAGTGTTCGGAAAGTCGAGTGGAGTCACTCCAGATTTTTTTAATTAGCTGAGTAATTCCTTCAAGATGCAGTCTTTTCCTTTTAAGCCTAATGCTGATAACGAATAATTGAAATATTATAGTAGCAATTCAAACCTGTATGTGTCTCCACGGCTTTGATTTTTGTTAAGGTTTGGATGAATGTAAAAAAGGCTACAGATGTTTTTTGAATTGATCCGACTTTTTGGATCTACTGGATGATGGACTATAATACAGAAGACGCCCGAGTGTATTCGCAAAGTGATCTTTCAAGTTTTCTGAAAACTTATTCCCATCATCAAAATCGAGAACGATGGGACAGAAACGTACGGTGATAGACATCCCGTACGTTTTTTGAAAACATTTTAATAATTAATTTTGAAAACATTTTAATTTGAAAACATTTGAAAACATTTTGAAAACATTTTAATTTAATAATTAATTTTGAAAACATTTTAATTTGAAAACATTTGAAAACATTTTGAAAACATTTTAATTTAATAATTAATTTTGAAAACATTTTAATTTTGGTGGGTTAACACGGGTGTCAAGTACATGGCGGATACGGCCATCAAGTAGCTTTGTGCCTTTTTTGGTCAATTAAGTCCTAGTTATAGATTTTGTTGCCATCATAGGGAAAACGTTAAAAGTAAATTGTTACAAAAATGAAATGTATCAGTAAGTAAAGACGTATGCAACGAGTTGGATATTTACGAGCACAGGCTTCCACTCATCTCAGGGGTTAAAATAATTTTCTAAGTAAAGACTAAGATTAGAAATAGTGAGCTTTTAGATTAGTAGTTTTTGAGCTTTTAGATTAGTAGTAGTAAAAGTAGTTTTTTGACTACGTAATTTTCGAAATATATCCTCATTTCTCGTTGGAAATATCATTTTGGGGCTGCGCAGTGGAATGACGGTCAGTAAAATTCAGACAGTTTGCTATTAAATTTTTTTGTGTTTAAACTGTTAAAAATAACTAAATTTTTTCTGAATGCAAGGCCACTTTCTCTAAAACACGACGATAACCATTTGGTATTTTATTTTAATTTATCCCTTTATTGATTTTTCGTTCCGTATTTGAAATTAAAAAAAATTACTAATGCATTCTAACATTTATGAATGTGATTTGAAATACCCTTTATGAAAATGAATTCTTTATTAAATTCGAATTTTCCTGAGCTCCATTTCCTCCAAAAAGATTCTTTAGTTTCGACTTGATCCTTTCGACAAAATCCTGACTAGGGTACGCTCTTATACATTGCAAATACTGCACATGCGATAGGAATATTGGCTTAAATTAACGGTATGTCTTCCACACATTAACAAAAAATCCATTATTTTATGGGATACGAGTAAATACCCTTTAGTATAGAAGCGGCACATATGCCGCATTTTTAAGGATCAAATACTGTAGAATTACGTTAGTTTTCCCATACAAAAGAAAATTGGTGCAAGTACTGTAAAATTTACAGCCCTTATGCTGTAAGTTTCACAATTTTTTAGAGTGTAGTGTTACATGTTAAAATGCGACATAAAGCTGTAAACCCTTATTTCATGCCAAAATCTGTCCCGTGAAGTCAAATTTTTCCTCGAGATATGAACTAGCAAACAATGAGTGTATTCTACCTTTTTCGATCCTTTTGCCTTTTTATATCCTCCTTTAATATTTTAGTAATTTTTAAACTGGTATTTCGAAATCTAGTCCAAACCAGTTTCCAGCAACTCAGAATAAATGCAGAGTTTCAGATAATTTTATTCTTTATTTTCACAAGTCGTGAGTAGCTAAGGAAACAGTTAATATTTGTGTTTAAGTTTCATGTAAAAATGCGTTTACAAGTTTTAACACATGGGTACTCATACACTGTTGTAAAAAAATCTGAATTTCACAGACAATATAAGTCTGGTTTTCGCGGGAAAATCTCTCTTATTGGTGAATAAAGGATTTTTACTGTTTTTTAACGGAAGTTCTGTTAAAAAACGAAAATTATCTGTGAATCTTCTGAAGTCTAGTTCTAAAAGGGCATTTTCTGTTCTCTTTCTGGCACCTGCGAGCTTGGACACATGAAATGTCTCTGTTGCAATTTTAGCAATTTTGAATTCAAGATGTTCGTTGCTCATTCGGCCTGCAGTTCAAGTTGGAGATCAGATCCCTTAAACGTTCAAAAATATCGTCGCATTATGCATGCAACAGACGACTGCAAATAATTGGAGTATAGTACTACTTTACTTAATGCTAAGTCCTTTTAATGTGGGTGCTGCGTTAATGCAGTGGACACGACGGAGCTTACTTCTTGCTGTATTTGCTTCTGATAATTTTATTTTATATCCGAATACCAAATGCATCTTTTTATATTCAGAGTTGTGAAATTAATTCAACCTAAATATGGAGGGGATGCTTTCGGTAAAGATTTTGCTGTAATGGACATAGTTTCTCACGCTTGGATTATAAAATCTCGTAGCTGTTGTAAAACAAATGAAGTTATGATATCTCAAGACAAAGAAGTAAACTGTAAGTACTATCTTACCCTTTTCGTGTAAATAAATTTGGTTACTGCTTTAATTATAGCTCACAGCTGGTTTCGACTGTACTGTGAATTCGTTTTATAACTAGAGACTATGGTGAAATTGTATTCTATTTATTAAAAAAAATGCATATGTCAAGAATTTCTCTTGATTTAAAATTTATATTCTCGGACTAATAATCATAGATTACAGCTCTGATAATAAAAAATGAAGAAAATGAATAATTCAAACATATTTCTAACTGTGCACTATATAACATTATATGTACACTTTTCTAAAACAACTCTGGTGTTTTAGTACCAGACCACCTCCACCCCAGCAGCACCACCAGCTTCAATATATATATATATATATATATTGAAGCTGGTGGTGCAATTACAAAAATCTAATTCTATATTTTAGCAACTAAGAGCGCGTGAAAACTTTTAACGTTGTGTATCCATATATATACACAGAAACACACACACACACACACACACACACATATATATGGAAAAGTCGGACTGGGACAACTTTTTCTCACCTGTAAAATAACTACATGAATAAAGTGCTTCAATTTCTATTTGAATATAATACAATGTATTTGAATGAATTAGAACGTTGGTTTCAAAAATGACTATTATTTTAAGGTATAAAAACTAGGGTAAATAAATTATTTTTTGGAAGTATGTAGGTACCCGGTTTTGTCCAATAATGTTGCTTATTAGAAAATAAGGCATAATATCTTTCAAATGTGATAAAAAAACTGATTCCACAATTTTAAATAATGCCTAAAATCCTCCTTTGGGATATAGGGAAAAATACCTTTCTCTAATAGGGAACAAAAAAAAAAAAAAGAATTTCCTGCCTGAAAATAACGTTAAAAAACCTCATTCTGTAACTCAAAATAACGGAGAGAAACCGTTTCGTACGATAACATGTGAACGGAAATTAACCGTTTTCTTCGATACCGGAAATGGGTAAACGGTTATTGTCCGGCAGCATTGCTGCCAGACAATGACCGTTTATTTTAGAAACTTTTTATAAACGTGTATGCAATTTCTGAAAATTTTACACTTATGGATCAACTTTTTCGAAAAAAAAATCTTTAGAACAAGCTAGTTTTTTATGGCATGCAAAGAGTGTTCATTTTTGATATAAAAATTAAAGAGTTGTCTCAGTAACCCCATTACATATGGAAAAGAAAATTTAGTGATTGAAAAATACAAACTCATCATATTTATTTACACGCCGTTCTTGTTTTAACAGTTCAAATAAATATACATATCGATTTTACCTTCTCATTTTTGTTACATTTATTCGTAACTGTAAAAAATCTTTGAATAATTTAATTGAAAATATTGAATGAAAATAAACCTGAATACATTAGTAATTTCGTTTCATTTTTACTTCCTTGAAGAATATTTATTAATTTTATTAAAGGAAATGTAGCTTCCAGGTTGGTCTAAAAAAATATATATGGATAATTTATTAAAACATAACATTATTTAAATTGTATGTTAAATCAAGGCTGTTCTTCCGCGTGAATTTTATAAAAATTAATCTACATAAGAGACCGGTGAAGAGTGTTTGAATATTATTCCGTGACGTAAAATTTAACGAACAGTGATGTTATAGAACAGAAAAAGAATAAGGGTGAAATTAAAATCATGTTTAAGAAGTATCCTTATAGCAATGCGGTGGTCTTTCTTTTTTCCTTACGCATTTCTTTTGACTTTGTAATAATTGTTTTTTGTTCGTAAAAACATATATTAATACGAAGTCTTAGACCACATTTGCTAGTCTTTTTTTCAAACACTCAGTTTTGAGCTGCATCTGTACAGTCATTCAGGGTAACTTGGATCCACATTTTCTGCATTTTCATTTGCCTCTTTTATGGTTTAGTATTATTTTCAGACTAAATGTCATAAAATTAAAGAATAAACGCAAAATTTTAGCTTCATTTATGTCAATTAATAAATGCTGACAATAAAAGAAAAAAATAACAGGTAATTTACCCGGTACAAAGTTATCCTGCCATTCGGGATAACTTTGAACCAGAAAAGGAATATAAAATACCTTCTTTTATTCAGTTTATCAGTAAGGACAAATTTGAACTAGTAAAATTAAGTTTCTAAATGCTTGAAAAATTACACCGATGTGGAAGTCAGACCCAAGTTTTTTGGGTCTGACTTCTACATATTAAATTTTAGTTTCTCCTACGCCAAAACTAAGGAAAATAACATTTTTTAAATGAAAGTTTGCTTTTGTAGAAATTAAAGCAATTTTTCAATTTTTTGGCAAAAATCACTGATTTATATATATTTTTTTATAATTCCACTCTAAATTAGGATCAGAAAACTTTTTTCTGAATATAAAAATCTTTTTTATTCAAGATTCGTGATAAACAATAACATATAAATGTAAAACAATAAGAAATTAATGTCTAAAAGTAAATATTTTTCGTTTTTCTTTTATGTTCGTATGAGCAAATAATAATACAAACAAATAATAATATTACAAATAATACTACAGAGTTACAAATAATAATACAGTTTACTTTCGAGTTAATCAAAGTGCTGCCATCTTTCGTTTATGAAATAAATTAAAATATACTTATCGACGTAAATGAGACAAAAGCAAACTTTAAGATCTAAAAATGAAAATTTAAGTGTTTTTCAATGTCTAGAATCAGAATTTAAGCATGATAACAGAACCCCCCCCCCAAAAAAAAAAAATATTTTTTGTTGACCGGTGTTATCAGCTGCAGTTCTCAACATCACAAAGTTTGGATATTTTAAATAACATTACTTAGCAAGACTTTATTACGTAGGAACAGTGGCGTAAGGATAGCATGTATATATTACAAAAAAAAATCTATTTATTGTTCAGTCTATGCATAGATGGTGTAAACAAATCTTCAGTTCATTCACTTTTATTTTGCTGTCTCCCACGAGTTAGTATGGTAGATGACTTTGGACGACCCCTCGTGTTCTGGCTTTACTCTTCCTTTACCATTCAGTTTTGGTGCTTCTGACATTGATTTGTTTTGAAGGAACTTTCCACTTCCTGAAGTTATATGCTTTTTTGAGCAGTTACGGGTACGCAGAATTCGTGTGCTTTGTGAATGACTGCTAAATCATTATTTCTAATGTTTTCTATGTACTCTTTGATTTCACTCTCAATATTTTCATTTATTTCTTCAGAGTTTGCATACAAGAAAAGGTTCCGTATTGCAGCAGGTTCGTTAAGAGGATGAATACCTGTGAACTGAAAACAATTTTTATCAAGTTAGCAGATGTGGTTTTTTGTACAGTGGCTTTATGCAACTGGCAGGAGATTGCTTTTGGTCAGGTTTTAGCAAGCTGTGCGGCACAGCCAGCTGTCTTCAAAAAGGGGTCTCTCGATCTGTAGCACACGATGAACGTTTCGATCGTCCGCCATCTTGCTGGTAGTTAAGTCGACCCTAGTAGCACAACTAGTTCAAAAAGCGTTTAAATTACGTTGGAAACACGTTTTTTGACGTTAAGGAACGTGTTTTAAACGTCTTTGGGACTAATTGTGCTACTAGGGGAGCGATGGCAATGGCTGCCCTCTTTTCAGCATGAGGCAATCTATCCAGCTGTTCTCGCATTCTTCCATTTTTCAGCAGATGTCAGTGCTGTTAAAAATAATCGTGACAATTTTTACGGGAAATGGCATGCTAAAAAGTAAAGGATTCAAGTGGAGCTAGGTCACCCGCAACTATATTTGTAGAAATCAAATCTATTCTTCGTGACTGGCAACAGTCAAAACGTCAGAATTTGGTGTTCCCAGAGAGGGAACATTGCGCGAGTTAAAGGGTTAACATTATAATAATCCAACATAACCACCCATTTATTAAAATGCCATGTTACTCGATGATTGGGCTGCAAGACTAGCAACATAAAGAATGAGATTTCGAACAGTAACCTCTTATGTAAATATTTATATATGTTATGATTAAAAGCTTATAGACGAAGAAAGTGCAAACTAAAAAGTACACGGATGCAGAATGCAGTGTTTCTGAATATGCAAACATTCACTGCCACAATGCAAACATCCTATTCTGAACATCAAATTTAAGGTTGAGAACATTTTTGAACATCTTGTATCGTGCAAACAAATCCCTTCGTTGATTTGATAAAAAAATGTTCCGGTTATATTTAGCTAACGGTTTTCGAATTTGTATATACTGAAAGAGATCAAACAAAATTTTGCTTATTTACCTAAATATGCTAGGCTAACAAAACAATTTTTCTGCTTAGAATTTTTGGTTATAAGACCCAGACAATAATCTTTGAGTTACTGTAAAAATTAATTATTGATTTCGCATTTTTTTTTTATTAGCAAAAGTTTTATAACTCTTCCAATAAACACATTGTGGCTCCTAGCTATTATATCCAGGTTGTCGGATCATATGCTTCAATTTTGTGCTCGATTTCAGTACAGAATTTGAAAACTTAACGTATATTGAATTAACGTATACTGAATTTATTTGAACGGTAAATTCAGTTGACATTTTTTAATAGTAGCTTTGTATTTCCTCTTTAGTTTGTCGACATTACATGTATTTTTCTCTATCCGGGGAAAATATCTCTCAAATTGACAGCATCCAAAACTACACTACTGGCCAAAAGTATTGCAAGTTTCAGTAATCTAACTCTTTTCAAGATTAAGTCCCCTCTCCCCCATCAAAATTAAAAATCAATATAATTGATATTTTTTAATGTCAACATGTTAACTTCAAAGACAAGATAGCATTGAGTGAAACAACAAAAATAATTATTTAATTGATTGAAAAAGTACCATAAAAAATATATAGGTTATTATAGAAATCATTATCCATTTTGGCTCGCCGGAATAAAATTAAATAAAGAATTCATTTCAAAGTTATTCTGCACAAAGAGAATAATAAATAAATGCAATTGAACTCAAGATCCTTTATTATGCTGCTGAGCAGCCTTGACTTGGATCACAACAGCCTCTCTTTTAGATATGGAATCCACAATGTTTTACAACACACGGTGTTTTACGGTGCCAACTTAAATGATGGGTCCCAGAAGCTCTCATTTCGTTTTTGGGTGATTTTCAGATGTATTCTTTCCAATTATACTACATAAATTATCAAAAATATTAAATCTGGCAAATTTCCTGTACAATTTTTCTGGGCTTATTCTTGAAACGATGGTTAGATTTCTCAGACTTGCAATACTTTTGGCCCGTAGTGTACAATGTTACAGTGCAAGAACATCATCATGCTATGATACAAAATTCTTTCAGAAAACCCCTTTTATCTTATATTTGAGTGTCCAATACAGCTTATGATGAGACATCCTAAAAATTTTCAAATATCGGACATAGTTAGTCGTATTTATGAACCAAAGCCACGTATTTTTTTCGAACTACTGTCATAATAAGACAACAAGGGGTTCTGTAGATTCGAAAAGCTTCGTGGCTTGGTAGATTGATTTCGATAATTTAATGCTCATAACGCTCTGTTAAGATTATTAAAAATATGATTTTCCCTACATTATTTTAATGTGTGTAATTTATGCTATTTTCCAGTAGTGTATTTATGCTATTGAGGTGTTGAAACCTATCTTTGTTCACGAAACCTGTCTTTGTTGCCATCAATTGAAGAATATCAGTGCACTGAATCGAAAAGCTGACATGTTTTAACTGGTTAGTAAAATAACGAATATTATGCAGATTATTGAGAGATTTACAAGAATATGTAAACAGCTTATGTTTTCAATTCTTCAATTGAGTAAAGTGTTTCAATTTTTCAACTAATTATTTAATTATGAGTGCTGGGGCACCTGGTCAAACTCAGAAAAAAAAAACAATTATATCCTTATTTCTGCAGGCTCTGTTTTATGTGCACCTTATTGTGATTGTTAGTTAATGAAAGCGAATTAAATGTAGTTATTTTAACGTCACATATATTAATTATTTATCCACGATTTTTCAGTGAGAACTCGGAAGGTGAAACTAAGCCTGATCCCGACTGTATAAAAATGTTTGTTGGTCAGATACCACGTCAGTGGACTGAGAAAGAGCTAACAGAATTATTTGAAAAATATGGTGAAGTCTATGAGATCAGCATTTTGAAGGATAAAGCTACACAACAGAGCCGTGGTGAGTAATTAAATCACATTAATTTCCAGAAATTACAATTGTCTCGTTCTCTTTACGGGTAAAAAATAGACGTCTTGGTATTATATTATGTTGACAGGGTCATTTTAGTAAACAATATATATATTCAGATTCCAGTGAAAAAGAGAACAAGTTTCTTGAAAGAGGAGGCATTGTTTTTGTTTCATATTTTAAACTCTGATTTTTAAATGAAATATACAGATGAATGAAATGAAAATGAACGATAAAGAATGATAATGCAGTGTGTATTTTTTTCTATTTTCTCCAATTTCCTGAATTCATGAATTGTCCTCTATTGAAAAATACAAATATATGAAGTTGATTTTATCCCAGAACACTTCGGGCTAGCTGCAGAGAGAGGGAGCGATACTAAGTTACCATTTATTCCGTTTGTCCCCTACACAACGGGGAAGATTCCTTTTGAGGTCGTGTGAAGGATATCTTCATGGTTCGATTCTCTTCATCGATAGGATGTTAACCCTTTAGCGCCCGACTTTTTCCCTCATACTCTCCAAATTATATTGATGCCAGAAGTGATCAATAAATTTCCGACGTTTGCAGGGTATGAAGAAAGTATTTCTTTTTCTACAAATATAAATAAAATAGTAATAGATTCTCTTTTACTTTTGTATCGCTGAGTATTCTGCGGAAATAGATTTATTATTCGAGAAATTAAAATGGGATAAATTAACGATATATATTTTTGCGACCGTCCTAAAAATAGGACACTGGGCGTTAATGGGTTAAACTGTGCTCCATCACCAAAAGTGTCCCAAATGTTTCGAAAAAAAATGACTCTCTCGCGACTGAGTTCACTCAGTTTTACCAACTTTAGAATCCTCAAGAAATCTGGATAAGAGCAATTAGAATGAATAGAGAAGAAACTATCACAGCTCTATTTAAATCTAAATTTGCGCATAATGTTTTTTGTGTCATTTAGTAAAACATGTAGATTAGTGCGACAAAATTAAAGATTATTTAACTGAATTTTACGTTTCAGCTGTACGAAGCAGGTGTTGCGCTGGCTCTTTTTAACATTTCGCCAATTCATTCGGCAAATTAGATTTTTCCGGACATCATTAAGAAAAGCAATTGTCAATATTTTCGCCAAAATGTATTTTCTTTCGCCAAACTAATTTTATTTTCGCAATTTGCGACGTTGGCGATAGCTGCTATTTTTTATGTGACTAATGATCAAACGTATCCGTGCACCCGAGATGGCAGCGATGTTTTGAATTTAATTAATCTTATAGATACACGAATAAACTGAAAAAATATACTGTCATACAGAAATAGAGATACGTAAATATCGTCTCTATATTGATATTATTCAGCACTTTTATGATAGATTATTTTTGGTTAAATAAGTTACTCTATATTTTTAGTTATGAAATGATAATGACATTTTAAATTATAATTAGCTTCGCCGCGCGTGCACAGAAACACACCCTTTTCTGTCCATATTTATAGCTCATTTAATATTCACTGTTTTAATTCAGTATAATGTATTTTTTCATAATTTGAAATGTTCATTTTAATATTCGGCATATCTGTTAAAAAACTATTTATGAAAAAACCTATAAAAGAAGGTATTATTATTTTGAAAACAAAAACACAACTGATATTAGTCATAGAGGAGAGGAGATTATTATGGAATACCATTTACATTTCTAACTATACAGGTTTTTGACTAAAATCCTCAAAATCATCATGAGTACATATTATAACTAATATTATAACTAATAATGAAATGCCACCTGCAAAGAAAAACACAACTGATTTTGTTGTTATAGAAAAAAATTATTTAAAAAAAAGTTACGAATGGAGTATAGTATGGAATAGTCGGGTAATGGAACAGGTGGCTTAACCCTTTAACGGGCCCCTTAACTTTTCAATTTTACAAAAGTATTGCTGTATCAAAAATATTTCATATCAAAAATCAAAATTACGGTAAAAAGAAAAAAAAAGTTTTAAAACATTTAGTCTTTTTTTTTTCGTTTCAAGCATTAGCTGTCAATACAAAAGTTAGACATTATACCATTTCTCACATTTTCAACATTATAACTAATTTTTGAGCATAAGAATGAATTTCAATCCTTTTTAATATTTCTATGTATGTTGGTTATATTAATAGTTAGCCGCACTTGAAAAATTTATTCATGTCGGAAGTATTCCGAAAATCAATTTTTTATTTTTCCGTGCTCAAGAGGTTTATGAAAATTGATGAATCGTGGTCATATTTCTTCTGTATTCTAACAAGTATAAGCAATGAATCATAAATATTTATGGAGATATTTTGCATGTAAATGAAACTACTGTTCTTGAAAAAATAAAGTCGCGGAACAAAATAGCTTTCTAGAGAGCTTAATATTTAGAAAAACGAATTTATATAAACTTTCTTGAAACTCCCACGCTTGTATTTACTTATTAATTTTTACACCGACTATTTATATACGATTGTTTATTTTTGTACTTCTTTCTTTTATCGGTTATGTTTATTTGCTAATGACATTTTACACGCAGTATGAAATTCCCAATAGATAAAATGTGTTCCTAAAGTCAAAGAAAATAAAAGCAAATACTCTTTAGAACTAAAAATAAGGTCGCAAACGTTATCTTTTAGAACCAAATACAGTTGAGACCGCTTAATAAAATATCGGTTAAACGAATATCCCACTAAGAATAATAAATTTCAATGTGCCAAACTGTAGTAAATAGTCAATGGAATCTCGGATAATGGAATATTTTAAAATGTCGTATTATTAGTCCAAATTTTTAGCTAATTCAAATAATATATCCTTGAGAACTATTGGTATTTTTAAATTGTACGTTATTTTTTATTACGCATTTTTTGAGGGTTAAATTATGTGTAAGATTGAGCTGGAAAGTGAGGTGAATACTCCGAGACCTCCTAGTTGATTATCAACTAATATTAAATTTATGACCCTACATCGGAGGGTAAAAAAGTATAATGTATTTACAACATTATTTATAAATCGGTGCTCGTTTAAAGACAAAAAAATGCGAATGGCAGATGAGTCGTCTCCTGCGATAAACAAGACCCACGCACTGAATATAGGAAGTGGCAAGATGGCGCATCCCGTAGTCCCAAGCTCCGTTGCTTTATTCATATTTTTACGTTTACTTTTGACGTGCTCGTGAATATACTAGTGTTTTCTTGTTAGTTATAAGCTCTTCGTTCAGGAGTTAATTTCTACAGGGAGAAGATAAGTGGGATCGATGACTCATATCATATTAAAAATGTTTCCATTACCAACATTTTATACCAAATTTACTATAAAAGCATAAAAATTAAAGCTATGAATGTTCAGAAATCAGTTCAAATACGCATAAAAATGTTATATTGTTATTTCCATTATTGTTAATTGTACTATGACAATGGTCGCCAAGTTACGTACATTTTAATGCCATAATTACAATATTTAATGGAATTATGAGTTACAACTCTACATGATTGGTTGCCATGATACATAAATATTGTTTGTACTTAAATAGTATGTAATCTTGCTTTTAGAATTACTCATGTGTTATTATTGAGTTATTTATAATAATGAGCCAAATATAAATTTTTAACGTGGTATTTCCGATGGGGATTTCTTTTATTTCTAACATAGAAGAGGCTAATAGTACATTAAAATAGTGTACTTAAAAGAGCTTTTTATGGTGTATATAAATTTATTAGATTATATTACATCGTTCAGCAGATATACAGCACTTAGAAATCTGGAATTTTGTCGCCAAATGCCAATAAACATAGCACTTCTGTTGTTCTAATGATTTCTAGGCTCATAAGAATAGCAACCTATCTATAATTTCATGTTTCCAGCACTTATCTTGCAGAAAAATCGCTCGTGATGGCGGACAGCCGGGATAATACGTAAATACCTAATTTTACATATATTTTTATTAGTTTGGAAAAAAATCTTGAAATGAGAGTGTATTTATTCCAAAAGGGTATTTTTTCTAACTAAATACAGTATAAATTTGCATTTTGACTATTTAAACTGGTATTCAATTAAAAAAAAAGTTTAATATGAAAACATCTTTCCTTCTTTCAAAGAAGCTGAAATTTTTTAATCAAATATTGATTTTTTATGGAATAAGTATATTCTATAAAGTACTACTTTTAAAAGTTTATACCACAAACTTAATATGCTTTAGAGGGCTTTACCAATATATAATAATTCATTTAATGTAAATCTGATTCCCCCTGCTACATAAGAAAGTTACTATTGAGTAAAAATACGTTGAATTTGTTGTAATAAATTTATGAAATAGATTTTTTTTTTCAAATTAAAGTGGTAAGTTCTTATGAAGAATTTTTCTATTATGATAAAGGCAGTTCTATGTGAATGGATATTTTATTTACTGTTTAAAAAGGAAAGTTTGAGCACTATTTCCCTCAACTCATTCAAATGAATGCAGATCACTGGACTTCGGAGTCGGCCATTTTGAATTGGTGTGGAGGCCTTCATTATCGGAGGCGACGGCTGAGTTCGATTATATTCAGAAACGCATATTGAATAAACAGAATAATGCACGAGTTAGAAATTTCTTTAAAAAATTTTCTTAGCGGCATACACTCGCCGTATAGGATTTTGCCACTACAAAGATTGGGACTATTTTTATGGGGATACCCAATAGGTGGTCCAACGTAGCTATCTCATTTCGGACTAGTCGACACGAAAAAATACTCTAATAAGCTCGATATTCCATTATCTGGGATTTTACTACGGTTTGGTACATTGGAAATTTATTACAGTGAGCGGAATATTCTTTTAACCAATATTTCATTAAGCGGGCTGGACTGCATCTACTAAAAATATGAAAAACAGATTAATTGCAACTTCGGCAATTTATAAATGGTTTTCTCCAAGTTTTCCCCACAAACTATGTAGATTCAAAAGACTTGACCATTTATTTATTTTTTTCTTTATTCACGACTTTTTTAATGCAGAGCGGTGTACTACAGTTTCATACGGATACTGTAAAATGTATTGACATACGGATTTGGCGATTCTGAGAATACATACTAAGTTAATTGAAACGAAATCATAAATGGATTATCACACGATTTAATTCAATCCTATGTCCTATTTTGGGGAATGGTAAACCTGATAAAATATCAAATTTATAAATTTAGGGTACGTGCTTTTTTGCTTTTGTTGTGTCAATGCAAACTGGATGGGCACTCGTATGAGTGTATTTAAGGAAAATTTTTTAATACCTTCGAGGGTTTACCCGAGCTGAACCCGGGCAGTCAGAATGTACGATCCTGAGCTCAGCTCGGGCCCTATGAATAGATTTTTTTTTTTGCATTAATTTTTAGGAAATTTTGCATGCGAATGGTGCTATTATGTTTAAAAAGATATGCATGTAAGAAAATAAGAATAAGAAAAATTGGTAATTTTTTGATCCATAATCCCAAAATAAAATGAGCCTAGAATTTCATTTTATTGAATCCGCAATATGTTAATACGAAGAACAATTCAGCAAACAAAATAAAACACACTTTCAGTATAATATTGAAACTACACTTAATTTGAAGGATTACAGCGTTAATAATGACACCAGTCTATAATTTCAGGGAATATACGCTTAAATTGAGGTAACACAAAACTGATGACACAAAAGCAGATTGATTCTAAAATGAAACACTTTGTAAAGTAACACACTTAAAAAGGATGGTTTTCGAGTGGTTACAAAAGCTTGGCCCTTCGTTGGCCTTGTCACTAACTTCCGTTCCCATAAACACGGGAAATGCAGCAGCACCGGCTAGGTCAGTGCTTGGGAGGGTGAACACTTCTCTCGGATGGGTTGCTGAGGAACCGTGTACGCTAATGGGAGCGGATACATGCAAATCAAGTTCGTGATTCCGACATCCTCCGTGTTCAAACGATACCTCTGGGGGTGCCGATTTCAGGTGCTAGGTCTCTCATATAGAATGGGTTAAAAATTAGGAGATCACTCATAAACTAAAGTCGGACTTCCTCCCACTGGAGCTCTTTAAAATGGAAGCCGCTCCTTTTCGGCCTTCGCCGTCCTGTATGGAGGTTCTGGAACAGTTCCGCGGGTGACAGAGGGCATTGAGGGCAAAAGGTCCTTCCTTCTTTATCGCCAAAAACCTCCACCATCCTGCCTATGCAATCGTTGGTGCTTTTGGCAATTTCGTAATTTTAAATCTTTTGTGCCTTCCAAAACAACCGTTTTGTGGGATCTTTTTTATCTGGGTGTATCTTTAAATGAGTTTCTACCTTTAAATATCAGTTTTGTTTTTGGAGTGTCATTACTATTTTCGGTTAGATCCTGTATCGCCAAAAAGATCCACCATCCTGCCTATGTAATTGTTGATGCTTTTTGGCAATTTCGTAATTTTGAATCTTTTGTGCCTTCCAAAACAACCGTTTTGTGGGATCTTTTTTATCTGGGTGTATCTTTAAATAAGTTCTACCTTTAAATATCAGTTTTCTTTTTGGAGTGTCATTGCTATTTTCGGTTAGATCCTGTATCGACAAAAAGATCCACCATCCTGCCTATGTAATCGTTGATGCTTTTTGGCAATTTCGTAATTTTGAATCTTTTGTGCCTTCCAAAACAACCATTTTGTGGGATCTTTTTTATCTGTGTGTATCTTGAATAAGTTTTACCTTTATATATAAGTTTTTTTTCCGAGTGTCTTTGCTATTTTCGGTTAGATTCTGTGTGAATAAGAAAAATTCGATACTCTTTTCAATAATAATTACCAGCACTATATATAAAGGAGATGCAAACTTATTTTCAACTATTACATATGCTGTGTATTAGACAGTTGAGAATTATTAATAGTTTTATTTTTTTATTTTCATTATTCAAAGTATTTTCCGGAAAAAGCAATAATGCAGATAAACTGTTCAAATTTTATTCCCCCCCGTAACACTAATTCTATGTTAAATTTCTGTAGCGGAATGAAGCATAGTTTTATACGATATCGGAAATAGAATAAACTTTGTCGAAATGATACCAATGAATAGATTAAATTATTTACTGGCTATGAAATTCTCAGAATTTTTTTTATTATTTGTATAACGATGATTTAAATTATTCTAAATTTATACTAAGTTTAATGTAAAAATTCATGCATATTTATACTAGTTAAATTTTTCAAAAATGATCTCGTATTTCCTCTTCACACATATTAGGAAATGCAGTGCGCACATACAGACCTTTAACTATTACCAATTACAGTTTTATTAAACTACCCCGATTTTCAGGACGTTACCCTAACCTGTTTTTAATTTCCAAACCGAATATATTACACATTTACAAAAGATTTAAATTTAAAAGTACGCAAGAAATTTTGCAGTATTGCATATATCTAGTGAATATGTTATTACTTTTTCTCTATATCAGCTAAAAAAGTGCACATACTTCCGTCTTTCATCTTTAACTTCTTTGTACAAAGGCATGTTTTATTTTTGTAGTTTGCTATAAGATTCTGAGCATAAACTTTCCCCACTCCATTTTATTAAAACTTACAGTGTCAAAAAGTATACAGAGTTTGAAGAATCTTAGAAAAGTTTAATGTTTCAGTCTTCGTATTTCCTTACTTTCTTTTCTTTCCTGTGTGGCGAAGGAACAAACTTCAGAGACTCTGATAAATTGTTAATGAATGATTTTTAATAAAGACATTTTTTTCCTGAAAGGAAACATAGGCATTATATTTCTACGTTGACTTGTTGAAACGATTAGAATTGAGTATATTAAATTGAAATAAAAAGAAATTAAAATGATTTTTGACTCTCATTAAAAATATAAATGGTGCTTTACGTCTCAACCACTTCTTTTTTTTTAAAAGTACGATATTGTAAGATACAGTCGGTTGATTTGACTTAAAAAAAGATACATTTTATTTAAACACTAGCTGAAGTACCCGTCGTTGACGGGTTAGTACTGAATGCAAATTTCTAAAAGCAAGAACTTTCGTCAGCATTGTAGGAGTACACAGAATGGATGGAGTATGTTGCCAAAGTAAAGAAAGCGAAGTTATAATTTTTATGTATTGTTAAAATATTACAGGTTAGAGAATCACTAAGTAATACCATTTCATTCGCTTGAGTCGTAATCATGGGATGCGCAAACGAATATTTACACATATTCAAATAATTTTCGCAAAATCTCAAAATCTAATCAACATTTTTGAAAAATTGGAAGCCTAGAATTTAAGTTGAGTGACAACCTATCATGTCACCCAATTTTGTTTAATTCCCTGCTGTCTTTATTTTGTGATGCTGGAACAAACATTTTAGCATTTTTAAACGATTTTCACAAAATTTCAAAATGTAATAAAAATATTTTAAAAATTCAACACCTATAAATTAAGATTAGCAACTACCTATCATATCACCAAATTTCGTATTAGTCGTTATTACGCGATGCTTGAAAAAATATAACCGCATTTTGGGAGAATTTTCACAAAATCTCAAAATCTAATAAAAAGTTTAAAAAATTGGACACCTATACTTTATGTTGAACAACAACCTATCATGTGACCAAATTTCATATCATTCGCTTTTGTCGTTATTACGTAATGTGTGAACAAAAATTCACTCAGTTTGAAACGATTTTCGCAAAATCCCAAAATCTGATCGGTTTTTTTTTTAGATGCTTATAGTTTAAGGTGACCACCTATCATTTCACCAAATACCATTTTTTCACCTTTGCAGTTATTACGTGATGTGCGAACACAATACGCAGTGTGAAACAATTTTCGCAAAATCTCAAAATCTAATCAAGATTTTTTTTAAATTCGACGCCTATGTTTTAAGTTGAGTGACCACCTATCATGACACCCAATTTCATATCATTCGCTTCAGTCGTTTTTACGTGATGCTTGAATACAAATTTACGCAGCTTGAAAGGATTTTCGCAAAATCTCAAAATCCAATCAAGATTTTTTAAAAATTCGACGCCTATGTTTTAAGTTGAGTGACCACCTATCATGATACCCAATTTCATATCATTCGCTTCAGTCGTTTTTACGTGATGTTTGAACACAAATTTACGCAGTTTGAAACGATTTTCGCAAAATCTGAAAATCTAATCAAGATTTTTTAAAAATTCGACGCCTATGTTTTAAGTTGAGTGACCACCTATCATGACACCCAATTTCATATCATTCGCTTCAGCCGTTTTTACGTGATGCTTAAACAAAAAAAGCGTCACGGACAGAATGACAGAATGACAGAATGACAGAATGACAGACAGACAAACTTTTTTTTGAGGGTCGCATCGGATTCCCGGGTGCTTGAAACGGATAGAAATCGCAAAATTTTTGAATTCCAAGAAATGTACAGACAAAAGTCTAATTTTATTTATATAGATTTAAAATAACTAGGTTATTAGATTATTAAGACACGATGTTATTTGTAAATGTCGAGTCGATCTTTGAAACATCTTATGATTCAACTATTGAATTGGTAAACCGAAAGTTGAGAAAAAGAAAAAAAACTAATATTTTGAATATTAACCAATTTTTATAATTTTATAATTGAAGCAGCAGTAATGCATTAAGTTGTGTTATACCAGGGGTGGCAAACGTTCGCATATCATGTGCCAATTTTTGCACAGACCAGCTTGGATGCGATATAAAACTCAAACATTGTTCTACTTCCTTATGTTTGCAGGCGGACTTAGAAAATGTGAAACTGGTAGGCTTTAGTTCAGGGAAGGAAATGTATTAACATGTGTGAATGAGATCGAAATTTTTGTTCTGAGGAAGTGGATTTCAGAATTAATTTTTCGGATATTTGGTTGGACATTAAAGACGGTTCTATTTTTGAAGACTATGTAGAATGTAGCGTACAAATACTTTCTTTTCACTTAGCATCATAAGTTATAAGAAAAAAAAATATATCCTGTCACGAAATTATTTAAAGTCTTCAATCTGCCTCAAAACAGTAAAGTAGGCAAGAGATTGCAGTGCGCCACTTAAAATCATCCGATGCGCCATGTTTGGCGCATGCGGCACGATTTGGCCACCTTTGTGTCACGTGAAAATCGGATTGTTCAGCGAAATATACTTTTAAAATTTAGATCACTGTATTATTCAAAAGAAGAGTTTTTTTTTAATTACTCTAGCTTACAAACTAATTTGTTTTCTAAAAAAATAACACTTGTTTCGAGAAAGAAAAAATCGTGTGGAAAACTTTCTGAGTTACGATAGGTTTTATTCATGTGGGTCATTTCGTGTGCATTGCTTTTGACTAACAGCAATTGGAATGGTATTCTGTTGGTGACGGATCAAATATGGAAGATGGGGGTAATCTCTAACTCGTTTGTTAAGATTTCTCACTACTTATTCTACGACACGTTATTCTGCAGAATAGGTACGTGTCTGGATATTAATAGAGGAATCTCTTGGATGAATTTACAACAAAATGACTATGGATTCATTCTTAGCGCAGGCGGCAAAGTGAAGAAAGACTAATACGTCTTATGCGTCCTACACGCCATGCTTCATAATCATTTAGCCATGAAGCTTTCGGTGTACGTTTTCAATGTACACTAGGCTGAATTCGCTGCCTGGTTAAGCTTTGTTGCTTTTGCCCTCTTTTTTTCACGTAGGATTACGTCCCATGATAATAAATGTTTGCTGTCATTAAAGAACAGAAAGAGGTGCTGATTTGGTCTGTTTATTTCGCTAATTTCAAACTTCAAGTATTGTTTTCAGAAAATTAACTATATTTTAAAGCGTAAAGTATTTTTTCAAAAGTGCCTGATTTCACCTGGGAAAAGCTATTTGAAGCAAAACAATGTCCTAATAGATGTTTCATCATCATTAAAATTAATGTTTTAAGAAAATGATTAACTTTTCATTTAAATAGACCTGAAAACATTTTAAGAATAACACAGATATTACTAGTAAGTCATCATAAAAATTAATATCTACGCTTAACTATTCTGGTGTTTAAAAAAAATATTTATTATCAATCCAATGAGTGTCCTTTCAAAATTAGGAGACAAATCCCTCAAGTATCATAGTTTTACTTCTAAAGTTGTCCAAACACGTATTGCAAACAGTATTTAAAGAATAAAATTCAATAAATTACACTCTCATTTTCGATTAATAATGATTGTGAGAGGTTGGATTGCATATATTTCGAAATAAAATAAATGTATAAACACATGGGAAAATGTACAAAAAACAAATTCTCATTCAGTTTAATCTAATTGAGTCGAGCCACATCTGAAAAGTGTAATTTTTATTCAGATATTTCAAATAACATTGCCGAGATATGAGATTTAAATACAAGGTGCAAAATCCCCCTTCGCTCTAAATGATTTTTTGAAGTTGCAAAAAAGGCCTTGAGAATCCCTATTATAGTCCTTTTATTCCACCGTTCTTCGTATTTGCACTTTGCATGTAAATTCTTATTTTCCTTTTCAGCTGGAAAATGTGGCATTATGAATGCAGCGAGGAACTTTCAGAGTTTTAAGAAATATTTATACTCGTGTAAATAGAGAGAATATGTATATGAAAAGACCGGAAAAATCTATTTTTGAAACCCTTTAGGATATGTTCATTTATTCAGGAATAAATGTTTTAAAGCGGAGTAATTCTTTAGTGGAAACTTTTTTCTCCCACTAGAAATAAAGTTTCTACTGTGTAAAAAAAAACACATATGCTTTCGATGAGAAAATTAGCAATGAAGAGTTTTCATTGTTTTAAAATTATTCGATGAGTTATTTTACATGGATTTCTAGATATAAAAATATCAAATACATCTATATTAGAAGTGCAACGCCATAGTTAGAAGCTTTATCATACTATACCTGAGAAAACAAAATTCCCCACAGAGTTCTTTCGCTTGTTTGCTGCGGTTTAGGTACATGTATAAGCAAATGTTTCATTATAAAAATAACTTAAAGAATTTCTTTTTTTCGTAGAGGTTTATAGTGAAAGAAATAATATTTTTCGTAATAATATTTAGCATATTTTCATTCTATTCAAAAATTATTGCTAGTCGAAGTAAAACATTAAGTTAGACAGATAGGTACTACATACTTAACAAATGAAAGAGCTTTATAATGATTCTCACAGATTTAAAATACTGAGACTATTAATACTTAATTTTACAGTTTTTTAGTTATAAAATGTTTGATTAGATGACTACAAAACCCCTTAATTTTTATTAAAATTCTATTTTAAAGAGATAAATTTGATTATGTGTTTCCATAAAGAAGTCATGTATTATATTCCTAGTTAAATGTAATTACATTTATTTTCGCTTATCTAGTATTTTCTACTCAAAATTATGCCATGTAAAACACAATAGCTTGAAACTGAATCAAGATATGCCGCACTGCTATGCCTTGAAGTAGTACACAGTAATACGCTAACACAGACTAGTTAGCAGTGCATTGAATATAGGTGCATTAATATCCCCACCAAAAGTTCTTGAACTGAATAAATCTTTTATTTTTTATTTATTGATCAGCTGAATAACGACTATACTAAGGCTGATCATTCACGTAACTGAAATCCTATCAGGAAACGGTATAGCTTTAATTAGCTGAAGTTAAAAGGTGTAGCGCATGAAAGTCCACAGCTGAACAATATTTGCGCTTGAATGAAAATAATTTATATAAAATGCTGCCTAAAAGATTTTGTTACAGAGAAGATGAAAGACAGCAAAATAATCGGGGAATGAGCACGTTCATTCCTTTCATTATAGTACTTAACAAGCGAAAGTTTCTCATGGCGTATATTTTAAATTGACCTACTATTTTGTGCTCCCTTACCGTTTTTTTATTTATTTATGTAACAACGACAGGCACTTGTAGACAAGGCATTGGTCACTACTACGGTCGGAAGTATTGGTCATTCTATGATAAGAGCACCTAGTGGGTGGCCAACGTTACCCCCTATGGAGGGACAGACGGAAAAACAACCAAACCCGAGCTCATAGTCCTAGTGTGTAGTAGCTCACTTATTATGAACTAGCTGAAGTACCCGTCCTCGACGGGTTAGTGAATGCAAATTTCCAAAAAGCAAGAACTTTCGTCAGCATTGTAGGAGTACACAGAATGGATGTAGTATGTTGCAAAAGTAAAGAAAGCGAAGTTATAGTTTTTATTTATTGTTAAAATATTACAGGTTAGAGAGTAACTAAGTAATATCATTTCATTCGCTTTAGTCGTAATTATGGGATGCGCGAACGAATATTTACGCCTATTGAAATAATTTTCGCAAAATCTCAAAATTTAATCAACCTTTTTGAAAAATTGGAAGGCTAAAATTTAAGTTGAGTGACAACCTATCCTGTCACCCAAATTCGTTTCATTTCCTGCAGTCTTCATTTCGTGATGCTGGAACAAATTTTCAGCATTTTAAAACGATTTTCGCAAAATCTCAAAATGTAATCAAAATATTTTAAAAATTCAACGCCTATAAATTAAAATTAGCAACTACCTATCATATCACTAAATTTCGTATCATTCGTATTAGTCGTTATTATGTGTTGTTTGAAGAAATATAAACGTATTTTGAGAGAATTTTCACAAAATCTTAAAATCTAATAAAAATGTTTAAAAAATTGGACTCCTATAGTTTATGTTGAGCAACCATCTATCGTGTGACCCAATTTCATATTATTCGCTTTAGTTGTTATTACGTAATGCGGGAACAAGGATTCACTCAGTTTTAAACGATTTTCACAAAATCTCGAAATCTGATCGATTTTTTTTAATTAGATGCTAATAGTTTAAAGTGAGTGACCACCTATCATTTCACCAAATATCATTTTTTCACCTTTGCAGTTATTACGTCATGCGCGAACACAAATTTACGCAGTTTGAAATGATTTTCGCAAAATCTCAAAATCTTGTCAAGATTTTTTTTTAATTCGACGAATATGTTTTAAGTTGAGTGAGCACCTATCATGACACCCAATTTCATATCATTCCCTTCAGGCGTTTTTACGTGATGCTTGGACACAAATTTACGCAGTTTGAAAGGATTTTCGCAAAATCTCAAAATCCAATCAAGATTTTTTAAAAATTGGACGCCTATGTTTTAAGTTGAGTGACCACCTATCATGACACCCAATTTCATATCATTCGCTTCAGTCGTTTTTACGTGATGCTTGAACACAAATTTACGCAGTTTGAAACGATTTTCGCAAAATCTCAAAAGACAATCAAGATTTTTTAAAAATTCGACGCCTATGTTTTAAGTTGAGTGACCACCTATCATGACACCCAATTTCATAATATTCGCTTCAGTCGATTTTACGTGATGCTTAAACAAAAAAAGCGTCACGGACAGAATGACAGAATGACAGAACGACAGAATGACAGAATGGCAGACAAACAAACTTTTTTTTGAGGGTCGCATCGGATTCCCGGGTGCTTGAAACGGATAGAAATCGCAAAATTTTTTATTTCCAAGAAATGTACAGACAAAAGTCTAATTTTATTTATATAGATTTCATCTGTGAATCGTAAAACTAGGTGCAGTTTGGTGCATTGCTATTTGTTTTCATACTCATATCGGCTGTTTCATATGTAACGAGAGACGAGGCTTGGCAAATTTAACTACATACAGATTCTAAAACTATCAGAGTAAACAACTAAGCAATACATCCAATATAGTCCATATTCGTTTTTAAGAACACTTACGACTTTATGAATCCGCATGTGGTCCTGAATACTCATCTATAGACGATTTTACAAGTTTTTTCAGAGGTCCCTAAAAGCTCGTAAAAACCAGCGCAGACTGTATCAGAAAAATATTAAACTATTGCTACGCCGTAAACATGGAAAGATAGAGTTTCGAAACTTGTTTCTTTTTAAACTTAATTGACAATTGAAATAATCATATATATATATATTATAATTCAAATTATCATAATTTCTAACTTCCATCATTAAAACCAAAATATTAAATAAGGTATCTGGGAGGAAGTGCCACATATAAGGTGTTTTGGCTAGTATACAGGGTGCCCAGTGGCTATTTCTTAAACCGTTAGCCAGAGAACCATAGTTCCAATTGCAAAAATGCTCTAAATTGCGTAATCTATTATATCAGAAAAAATCGAAATCGATAAATTAATTCCTATAAAAAATACCAAACTTAAATTTTTATGCGGTCCCCCGTCCTGTTAGTCATATTTAGAAAATTTTTCCTTATACAATTTCACGCACAATTAAAAAAGATCGACCTTCTACGCCCAAAATTCACCGTGTTACAGCTGCTTAAAGTTAGAGCACTTTTCGAGATGCGAAATAAGGGTTGTATACAAAATGAATTTGAGAAAAATGAATGTACATGTTTTTGAACCTTATAATACTGATTAGCAATTTCATCAACTGTTCTACGATTGTAGATCGCAATAAAGTGGATGAACGTTTAACTATGAGTATCCAATAAATTAACATAAAAATGTAGCTTATACTGAAAATAGGAATTTTTTAAGAGTTTTTTAATGAACGTGTAAAATAAGTTAAAACACGAAAACAAGGGAATAAAACACTTCACTAAACATTAAATTAGAAAATGAAACATATTAGGTTGTGACGAAAGTTTCCCGCCACCGCAAACATCGTCAGCACACAGTTCTCGTTGGCGTATTGGCTCCTATTTTGTCAAACGATTTTTGGCATTTGAAAGAAAGAGGCTTACTTTATAACACTGTGTTGTGAAATCTGTAAAAAATAGAGTTATCATTAAGTATAAGGTGTCTCAATGGAACTATCACTCTAGAGGATTAGAACATCCTTTACTTCCAGTTGTGTTGTAAAAGTCAGCTACAGAATATCACGATTATGAGTACAGCTTTAAGTGCTATTGTTGTATCATGTGACAGTGTGCAGGTTGGTACCGAAAGTTCAAAAACAGTTATCTAAGGAGTTAGAAGTTAGTTTTTCGGGCAGATATGGCGGAAACCTTTCGTTACAACCTGATATTAAAGTGCGAATATATGCATTTTAGAAACTTCAAATAATATCACAAATCCTGCTACCGTAACATTTGCTCAAAGTATAGCTTCCTTCGGCTGCAAATATGCAGACGTGTAGAAAAATCTTTCCTGTACTTTGCGTAGCACACACGGTATTACATGTCTGCATGTTACACATTTATACGATTTAGTAAGTCTGATCCCGGATAGATTTTTATAGAGCTTACCCTTTGCTTAAAGATTAGTATTCTAAAACTAGTTTTGCTGCTTTCTCCGCATAATGCCAGAAAATGAAATTATAACCTATAATTTAAAAATTCAATATTTATAGGGTACACAGTAAAAATATTCAGAAACGTTACACACTTACAGCGGAAATGTTTCCGAAAGTATAGCGTAACCTACCGATGCTCTACTCGAACTCACGATTTCGGAAACATAACCCTTATTTCGGGATAAAGTATTTACGGGCGAAAGGAAATCTTTATTTGGGACTTCGCGCGCATGAGCCAAGTGCCAAGAGACAGAGTAGGGACTCTAAGACAGAGGGATAACAGTGAACGCGTCTTCCCTAATAGCACAGATGGTCACAAAAGAGTCGCTGTGACGTCACAGAGGGTCACAATTGTCACAGGACTGTCACATTGTAACTTCTTGTACAGCCCGATTATGACCAACAGGGGCCCCGGGCATTAATGAATTTGGGGGTCCCCATCTATAAAATTTGTTTTCTTTTTCATAATATTTTGACATATAAAAGAATATTTCAGAACAACATTTGAAACTGGGGACCCTGGGCAAAGTCCTGATTTGCCCATGCGATAATAAGGGTCTGGTAACTTGTGAGTGATGTAACTTCACTGTGTGGTCACTGTGAAGTTTATTTGTGACCAGTCACCAGGTGACGTCGCCGGATGAATACTTAAATAAACGGATGAATACTTAAATAAAACAGCACATTATCTCCTGAAAATAATTTATGTGGAAGAAAAAAGATTTAAGATTTTTAATTTATATTTATTAATTATGGTATTTTCTCTCCATTTACAAAATACTTCAAAAAAAGTTTCCAAAACAAGCCGTACCACAAATAACTTTTGCAGGAGTCAGTTTACTTATAAAGAAAAATTCGGCAAGAAAACCGCAGCGCCGTGGAACCGTGCTTTCTTCCGAATGCGTAGATCCAGCGTTCGATTCTGGTCGTCCTCACCGCTCCTTCCGACAGAGTTTGGTGCTGCCATCTAGGTTAAGATACTCGAAACGCTTCATCTAGTGCATGTTACTTTTTTCTGAAAAGCTCGGAAAGGTTACTCGTGAATTCGGAAACCTTTCCGAAATACACGGAGAGGTTACTCAATATTTTACCAAAATATACAGAAACGTAACCCATCTTTTCCAGAAACCTTACCTAAAATGCAGGAAAATAGGTAAATATGTTTCCGACATATGCAGAAACGTTTCTAAATACTTTACCCGCATGGTTCGGAAACGTTTCCGCAATTTTAAACTACAAGAGCTGCCCCATTTTTTTGGGGTAACGTTTCCGAATTTTTTTTTACCGTGTACCTTAACGGTTTGCCGTAACGGGACATTTTTAAACGTGGAAAAGTGACTTAAATCAAAATGCTTGCTGCTTTATAACTGGGTGAATTTGTGTTGCGATTTTTTTTTACTGTGCATGAAATTGCATAAAGAAATTTTCTCTAAATATAATTGATAGGACTGGAGAACCGTATAAAAATTTAAGTTTCGTAATTTTTATAGGAATTGATTTATTGATTTCGATTGTTCCTGATATAGATCATACAATTTCGAGCGTTTTTGCAACTGGAACGATGTGTCTCTGACTGACGTTTTAGGAAATAGCCATTGCTAGAATCATCAGAAACGGCAAATGCAGGCTTTTGTATTACTTTTGGGGTTATGGGCATATATAACAATATCTGAAAACCTACAAGTTCCATTTCTTTATTGCTGGTTACATGCCAACTGACTTAGGGATTAACACGAACTTAGGAATGACCACGAGACCTCGAAAAGTCTCTTCTCGTCTTGTTACGGTTTTTCTCGTCGAGTTTTAGCGCGACGAGAATTTAATGTGCAAGAGGGACTTGAAATAACTTGGTCTCGTCTGGTGGTCTCGCAAAAATTTACACCTGGTTTAAATTTTTCGAACATGTGCAGTTCGTCTGTTCATTTTTGAAGTCAGCCATGTTCTTATCCTCATTCATAGCACTTTACCAAACGTAGAAGTTTGTGAAACGCAACGTATTTTTACAGTGCGGTTTTTTTTTTCAGTAATGAGCAATTGATCTAGAGGGGTATTCTTGGAAATTTTCTACATTATTTTGGTGAGACAAAAACAATGACTGAATTCTGGATTTCTCTTATGAACGTAGATTGAATTCCTCTTCTGAACATGTCGAGTGCATGCGAATTTTTTTCTTATTTGCAAATAAACGATTGTAATACATGCAAAATTTGCTAATGTTTAACTTGTAGTGAAGATAGACTCTCTTCCACTTTCGATGATTCTATAAAGCATCTTGGTCCCCTTAAATTTAATAATAAACATGCTCGATATTTCTGTTTTCAAACTTTATTCTGTTTTTCACACTGTCGCCACTACGTACTTCAAAAATACATGCACGAGATTAAAATTTTTCACAATATTGACCAATCGATGTTTTTTTTTTTTAATTTACAAATCTTCTTGCTAATTTTAACCCATCGACAGTATCATTTTTGAGGATGCAATAGTAAAAACGGGAGTTTTGGCTGGACTTTTTTTTTGTTTTAATTTTTTTTCTTGTTTCGGCGTTGGTGTTGCAGCGAAAGTACAATTGCATCTGCCCCAAAGTCATCGTGTCGGAAACTCAAGTTTGTCTCAAGGAGCTTTTGCATTCCTTGGCTGCATTTCTGAGCAAGAAAACTTTTTGCCAACTTGTTTGTGGCCGCAAGGCACCAACACCTTCAGTGTCGACATGTAACGAGCTCGTTTGCAAATTTCTATCTTAGGATTCTTTATTTCCTACTTTAAAATCGCTGTTCACTTCAGAAACCATATCCCCGTCTTTTTTGTCGTAGTCGCTTAGCTGAAAATCCCCAATTTCTATCTGTTTCAATGAAAATAAAAATTGAATTCTTTGATAGAACGCTAGCAATAACCTAAACACTTACTGCGGGTAAAATGAAAATGAGAAACAGTATAATCTTCTTGAAATGTCTCGTGATGTGGAGGAATCTCACTAACCGGGGAGAAAGCTACGTGCTGAATCTTTGTATATGCAAAGTCATTTTTCGACATGATTTTGTAAGATGAGAAAACCTTTTAGGTCCTAAAATGTTTTACCAACAAATAGCTCTCAACGAGAAGAAGAAAATAACGTATCACACTCACGTTAGAAAAAAATATTAGAATTATTTTTTGCTGGATAGCCCTTCACGTATAACTGCTGGATATGCGTCAAAGCAAATAAAGATACCAGATGACAAAATTTATTTCAGAAGGAGATTTTTCACAAAAATAAATTCACTACACAAAATTGCAAAAATCCCTCGTGCAATTATCAGGAAGATAGTTATATTTTTAATCTACGCTAATCTATACATCATAAGAACACGCGAAGATTTTTTTTATTAGAAAAATCATTACATTTTCTCTATTTTATTTGCATGCAAAAATATGCATACAGATATTTTTGAAATATTTTTAATTTTAATGCTTGTTTAAATGTAGAGGTATACATGTACTTTAATTTGAAAATTTTTATTGCACTTCAAATAGGAATGATCGAGAATAATTTCTCAAGTGATTTTTCTTTCTTTTTTTTAGAAAAATGTTTTTATACCTTTACAAATAACTTTAGTTAAAGTTCCGTTTAACAGGAGAATGTTTTGTTTTATTTTTGTTCTGAGAGGAAATGTATTCAATTGAACTTTAACATTTTATCATTTTATAACAAAAGATATCTTTTTTCTTTCGTTATGATTACTTTTAGAGATATTTATTAAACATGCTTTTTCCCAAAATATTTTCCCGCGTTTTCGATGAGGAAAAAATGCTCATTTTACTTTGCGATTTATTTTGCTTCCGCATTTTTATAAATATTATTCTAGTTTTAGCACTTAAAAATATAGAACCATGACTGCATCGTTATTATCTTTAAAATATTTTAAGGTCAAACACAATAATTATTTTTCAGTATTTCGGAGGAACATTTTATCTGTATGAATTTTGAAGTAATTTGGGAGTGATGAAAGTATAGGTTGTACTTTCTTATAAAATTATCCATCTAGTGTGAAAATTATGCAACAGAGGTCTCTAAAGCCGATATTGAGTATTTGATTACAGTGGTTTCGCTGTTTGGATAATTAAACGTAAATAATGATTGAAAATTAACTTACATCTAAATAAATGTAGGGGGGACTGGACCCAATATTAACTGGTTGATTCAGTTGAAACATTTCATATTTAATGCATGATATAGTTCTTACAACAGTCAAATGATGACAGTAAGATACATCGCACTTTAAAAACTTGGCAGAAACTGTCAAGAAATCAAATGAAATATCTGCGTGTTATTATGGATAACGTATTTATTTGCTCCGTATTATAAAGTTGTTTATTAAATTTTTCTTCGAATATCCAACAAGAAGCCCATAATTACTTCAGGGAATTGTTTATATCTCATAGATTCATCCTTATTTTACTGTGTAAAGACTCCTGTTTATAACACTACACGTTTCACTGTAATAGAATGATAGCTTCAAAATGCCGTCAAGATGTCAACTGTAACAAGAAATCGTAAAGCCGACTGAAACATGCTACATTTACGTAAAATTCGATATTCTTGTTTTTTCCTCCCCGTGTGTCTTTGACTGAACTCGGAATTTCCTTTTTTTTTAAATTCTGAAATTTAAAAGGCATACTATTTCTTTCATGGATTCACGGATAAAGAGTCAAATTAGCCTTCAGATTACAATTCATAATATTCCAGGGATTGTATCGATAAATTTTACGTTGGATGCAAAAACAATAATCATTACAGGTGGTTTTCAGGCCACAGGAATATGACCAAAACTACCACTCATGGTCATTCAATGAAAATAGCTTGACTCATAGTTCATTCCATGTAAATTAACAAATCAAGGTGTCATGAGGATGAAAAATCCTGTTATCACAAGCTCTCGTTAGAAACATCACCGGAAATGACTAATAGAAAGTTAGTTGCAACTAATTTTGTAATTAAAAAGAAACTAGTCTACCATGAGAGGGATTATTCTTCAGAGAAAGAATATTTTTGAATTGTCTGCATGGACAGTTTCAAAAACTGCAAACCAAATGAAAAAATTGGCACGATGTATCATCTGTAAAAATTAGGACAACGTGCAATGTACGAAAGGTGAATGTCAATATGCATGCTCAGCTTTTCTGCGCTGCATTTTTTTAATAAATTATTTGCTTGAATGCTTTTTTCTACTAATCTTCAGTTTAACCCTTTGAGGCGCAGTGATCCCGTTCTGGGATCACCGAACTCTGACGTTTTGACTGTTGCCAGTCAAGAAGAATAGATTTGATTTCTATAAAAATAGTTGCGAGTGACATAGCTCCACGAGAATCCTTTACTTTTTAGCACGTCCTTTCCCGTCAAAAAATGGTCACGATTATTTTTAACAGCACTGACATCTGCTGCAAAATGGAAGAAGGCGAGAACAGCTGGAAAGATTGCCCAATGCTGAAAACAGGGCAGCCGTTGCAATCGCTCGACTTAACTACCAGCAAGATCTGCCGAGCCGTCATCTTGCTGGTAGTTAAGTCGAGCGATGGCAACAACTGCCCTTTTTTCAGCATTGGGAAAGGGTTGCGCCTCAAAGGGTTAAAAAGATTAATTATTTAGCATAATGAATTTTAAGTTATTTAGCATTTGTTTCTATATTATGAAACATATTGGATAATATGATTTATTTGTAGCATAATAGTTCTAAGAAATAAAAATTTTTACAAATTCCTTGCTTCATCATGTATTCGAATTCGAATGAATAGATAAATGAGTTTGAATTGCATCCTAAACTTTGGAAGCAGTTCAACAAAATAGCATAGTAAAATTAACCATATACTTCGTCAAGTTTGTTAAATGCTTTATTAGTACAACAAAAAAATTTTGCTTCATGAACCACGGTCACACAAGTTAACAACGATATTTTGATAATTCGACCAATTAATTTGGTTTATTTTCACAAAATACGTCGGTTAAGCAAATAAAATATATAAAAATCTTTAGATATACAAAAAATTTGTTGTTTCAAATGAAATATTTAGGCTAAATCAACAAACTATTTTGCTGATTTAACCAAATGGTTTGAATAAAATCAGTTTGTTAATTCAATAAAAATGTCATTGACGATAGACTAATTGGATTTTTTGTTAAATTATCAACATTTTTGTCTATTCAGCAAAAAATTCTACACTTAAAGTAAAAATCTTCCATAACGTTTTTGAAGCCCATGCATTAGTAAAAAGATCCATTATTATAATTACAGCCATGCATATGTTATTCCCTATGTTGAATGAAAATAACTCTTGTTTCGGCGAAAATTACTGGGGAACGCCAGGTGGCTCTCGAATTTGCATCCATATTAAATATGTAATTCATATAAATGTTTCTAAAGAACTTCATATCACCTTGATAGCTTTGAAACATTTCAGGTTTTTTTAACACCTGAGAAAAATTGCGTTTCATAACCTAGGAATCAATAAAAGTACTTGCATGATGTGTATGTATGTATGTATATATATATATATGTAATATTACAAAAAGTACTTTTAAATATATTTAGTAATTTCGTCATATCAAATCCTTCCCAATTTTTATCGGAATGGACAGTTTTCTAAGAAATTAGTTTTTGAGAAAATGTGTTATGAGTAGGAGTTTTAACATAAATTTTAAAATATTGAAATAATACATTTACTTGTACTAGGCTAAAATATTATAAATCAAATCTATATTTCAATGCTACTGTGCTTTTATTTATTTGTTGTTAAGGCAAAGCACGCGAGGTCTATCCGCCAAAGGAAAGAATGCCTTGGGTGGAGGATCATTCCAGGGGTTCTAATAGAGAGAACCGCTCAAAACTCCAGACCGTTAGATCAACAGATGGGCACCCGGCCAGAACCCTGGGCTTTTACACTTCGGCCATCTACCAATGTTCAGTGAAATGATACAATGTTTAAAGGAAATATAGGAATTTAAATGAGTTAAAATAAATAGTTGAATATGAATTTGATGCAAAAAATTAATTATTCCAGTGTTGCATTTCAAAGTTACGAAAGTTCAATTTACGTACTTTTTGATAAAAAAAATGTCGATTATAAATAATGCTTGAATTTTAATTAGGAGTGTAATTTTTTATTCTTAAGTCAATCAAGCGAACTCTTTATTTTTCATGCACAAGTAAACTGCTTGTGAATTTGCTTAATGGTGTGAGTAGTGGCGTAGCCAAAGGCGGGGGGGATAGGGGGTCACAACCCCTCCCCTCATAAGGAATTTCTTGCTATACAAAATGTATATTCTTTACTCCCTTATCACTCATACATATACATACAGGGTGGTTATTAATTAACGTGAGGTGTTCAGAGCCCTCTAGCGAGTAAAGTATTGGACGAAACCTAACCAAATTGGATGAGCATGCATAGTAGACCATGGGATTTTGATTCCCCCCCCCCTTAAAAAAATAGTTCCAAAATTTGCCACTGGGTCAATTTTGGTGCTGCAAAAGTGTATTAACGTAAATATTGAATGGTTAATTGACAAACAATACAGCAAAAATAAATTTTAATTCCAAATTTGGTTCAATATGCACACCATTGGTAAATTTCAAGAACTGCATACGATGCACGACGTTTTCTACTGCCGCTCGCAGTATATCAAAGTTGATTTGCCTCACGTGTAACGTTATTCGATCCTTTAACGTTGCGATATTCGAGAGATGTCCTTGATAAACAACACCTTTAAAAAATTCCCACAACCAAAAATCCCAAAGATTGAGATCGATGGACCTCTGGGGCACTTTCACAGCGCCAAAATTGCCCCAGTGGCAAATTTTGAAACTATATGTATATATATATTTGAAATCCAAATCCCATGGTCTACTATGCATGCTCATCCAATTTAGTTAGGTTTCGTCCAATAATTTACTCGCTAGAGGGTTCTGAACACCTCACGTTAATTAATAACCACCCTGTATATGTGAGTTGCAGTAGTCGTAACCCCTCCACATTAAAAATTTCTGGCTACGCCACTGTGTGTAATGTGTTTTAAAATTCATGTCTTTTTTCCTCTGCAAAATACGGCTATGCATAAAATAAAGCAGTTCCGTTGTTTCCGAAATTCCGATATATAGCTTTGAGGAAAAAGAAATCTTGAGATTATCAGCCGTATTTATTTGCTAAAAGGATGTTACTAGACTAAAATATTCGACTAATACTTCTCCATAGATATATAGATAATTTTCTAGATCTCCAAAATATAATTTTTTCTCGTAATTTTTAGGGGGAAGGAGGAATAATATAAAACTTATGAACTTAGTTTTGAATCAAGTGAGATAGGAAAATAAAGTTTCGTATATTTATGTGATTTTAGTTTTTTTTCTTCTGTAGTTTAATATGATGTCCCGCATTACCTAAATAACGCTAGAGGGCTACTTAACTGTCAGTGTTTACTATTAAGCTATTAGTCTGAGAGGCACCACCGCCTGACGTACAGCTTTAATTGTAATTGCCGGTGAAATACCGTCCTATACATATTTGAGAAACATTTGCATTTTCAAAATGACTGATGATTCGAATTAAGACAAAATACATCCTATTAAGGATTTTTCAAAATAGGATTTAATGCTTTATAATTATGAAAAATATAATGCATAAAAAGACGTTATTATTTTTTGTTCGACTTTTTTTTTTAGTACAGTGAAAGATTCAGTGTTTTAAGAAGAAGCTTAGATTGCGTTGCGTTTGTAGCCGGAAACCGTGCTTTCTTGTATAACATTCGATCATTAAACAACAAATACCTTTAAAAGTGTTTCTTTCTCTCCAGTTAACTTAAATTTCTCCCCATATAAATAAATTTTCAAATAATATATTCCTTTGGGCACCCATCTATCTAAATGATATGCTCCTGGTTGACGAAAACATACTCTCTCAAGATGGCTTTTCCTCTAGAAATATTGTAATCAAATCTTACAATTATCAGTAGTGTTCATGTGGTAAACATTCTTGAATTGTATTTTTTGCATGCAATAAAATCTCACTTAAATTTCTTCAACGTTCCTGTAACACTTGAATTTGACTGCCATGTTAAAAACTTTATCTGATCAATGTCCAGTTGTTTGAATCTTTTGAATAAGAGGTCCACTGCTTGGTGAAACTTGCACCTCGCTAAAAACTCCTCGAAGAACGATCTCAAAAATGTGATGACAAGTCATATATAAAACATCACGGTTCAGCTTTTGTTCTAGCAAATGATAAGCATCATTCAAACGAACTGTATTGCTGGCTGTTGTATGGAATACTACAGCTTGAATAGTATCCAATAAAGATCAATTATGTATGAGGTCATATACAGCTCAATTAATTTCAAGTCAGGTTCCTGACGGAAGTTTAGAAATTCTCAGTAACAGTCCAACATTCGGAAACGTAACTACCACCCCACATAGCACACGATGTCTAAATCAGGTCTAATAGGTATCCAAACTGATCTATAACATCCAGGACATTTAAAGGATATTTATATGCGGAGAAAACCTATAGGATATCTAAATTGTAGCAATTGTAGGATATCCTTAGAGGGCTTATAGATATCTAATAATCATCCGAAGCCAGATATCTATTGGAAATGTACTTATGACATTGATAAAAAATCTAGCCGTAGACATCTTATGTAGCTAATGAAATAGATGACCCATTTAATTGCCATCAAAACTAACAAATCTATTGGATATGCGTGTATAACATCCAAAAGACATGAATTTGCAAACGTCTTATTTACATACAAGAATGGATACCTTCTGCAGATTAGAAATGACTGTATCTACAAAAGCTGCTGATCTCAATGACGTCACACTCTCAGTTACACTGCTGCTGAGCATGTCAGAAGTGAAAACTTCTGACTTCTTGTCAAGCTTTCTAAAATTCATATTTATGAAGTTAAAGAGGTTATCACACATTATTGTACTTTTATTAACAAAAACGAAGCATTTATGAATGTTTATTCACATTTTTAAATGCTGATAAACATTCATAAATAAGATTATCAATAGATTCATCAATAGATTTGAAAAAAATTTTAAATGTTTTTTTAAGGCCCTAAGGGTATTGCATATCTATTTATGATATTCTCATAATTTCACATATTTTTTACGTTTGTACACATTTTAACGCAATTTTCACTGGGTTAGTATTGAAAAATTTTGATTTTTTAATTTAATAATATTTCAAATTTTGCGCTCGATTTGTGTGCACATTTAAAATTTAAAAAGAAGGAGGGAGCGCGCGCACAGGCCGCACCGTGACACAGCTGGTATATGCGCACGGTATGCATGAATTACACACATTTTTCTCCACGTGTTTGATTTTGTTTAATTTAATTAATAATTATGTACGTGAATTTTTTAATTATCAATAATTGTGTACTTACGTTCTAATGAAAATAATCCTATATTTTTCTAATGAATGATCGATTTATAATTCAAATGCACTGTAGTACAACACTCATAATACAAATACAGTATATAATCATTAACAGATAACAGTTAATTATATGTACAGTATATAATTATTAACATTCGACGTTATCAAATTAACTTTTTTGCACAATAACTATATAGCTATCCAAATTAAGTACAGTTTTTTAAATAAATAATCGAAAATTACAGCATCTACCTAACTAGAACAAAATTCTGCAAGCTAGAAAAAGTCTGCACTTTTTTTGCGAAAACATACAGATTGTACACAATTTGTACATAAAAAGTGAATATTTTTTAATGTTTGGAAGTATACACTTGTTTTTATGAATACTGAAACAAAAATTTACGCAGTTTTTTACGCGATTTTTAGAAAAATCTCAATCCAATCAAAAATTTTTTTTAAACTGACGTCTATAGCTTAAATTGAGTGATTACCTATCATGTCACCAAATTTCATTTCTTTCGCTTTAGTCTTTGTTACGTGATGTGCGAACAAACGTTTACGCAGATTGAAACAGTTTTCAGAAAATCTCAAAATCTAAGACTTTTTTTTAAAAATTCGACGCCTATAGTTCAAGTTGAGTAACCACCTATCCTGTTACGAAAATTTATTTCATTCGCTTCAGTCAGTTTTACGTGATGTGCGAATAAAAAAAGCGTCAACAAAAGCGTGGTTTACAAAAGGACTGACAGACAAACTCCTTTTTTTACGGCCGTACTGGGGTCCCAAATGCTTAAAACGGATAGAAATCGCAAAATTTTTTAATACCAAGTAATGTACAGGCAAAGTCTAATTTTATTTATTTAGATACATAAAAGTTCCCATTCCGAAATTGAAGCAACAATTACTTCAAACTTTACTCATTTCGTGCCGAGTCGAACCTGTCTGGTGGTTTGAACGATCTCCTACTACGCTTTGGATCAGCGGTTCGATACCAGCCGCGGCATTTAGTAGGACTCAGTTTTAAAAGTAACTTGAAGCTCTTGTGTATGATGGCAGCACCAAAATTCGAAGACAGGAGGGAGAAATCTCAGCGGGCAAGAGCAATACCGTCTCTAGAGGTGTTGGCAAGATATGACGTCACAATCCACTTTTCGCCGATCCCAAAAGAGGGCTATTAAAGATTGCTCGGATATTCTGCATATCATATAGGTATCCATTTATGGGCTGTTTGGGAAATCTTGGATATTTTGGACGTCTAATTAATATCTATGCTACTTGGATAAAGATCTCTTACAGACATCCTGAATATCATAAGCGCTGTCTAGTCCTCACAGAGATCACACCTCAAATCTCTTATAGAGGTCAATTTTATGTTATCTGGAGAATCTTGGACTTCTAATAGATATACCCGATATTCCAACTCTGATAACTTACCAATGGATGACTTTGTGCTGTGTGAGACAAGTGTTTGTCGGTATTTGTTTTTACCTTTAAGTACCTTAGTATCTCAGTGTATAATTACAAAGCTCGGATGTAAAACAAAATTAACCTTGTCTCTCCAGCTTTATTTCACGGATTTTTTCGCGACCTCTTCTAAAAAATATGCGACTGATTAGAAAGTCATTTGGATTTAAATTTATTACTTCTATGCAGGCCGTTAATAAATGGACATCTCTGTAGCTAATCGGACTTTTGCGTAACAACTTTGGAAGACGAACAGTCAACATATCTTTTCTAGATCTTTTACGTTCTAGAAGCATAGATGTAGAATTGAAGTTATTAAACAAAATTCATCTTCAGTTTCGGCTTCTAAATGTTCTGAATCGCTATAAGAATCCGATGAGAACTGAGCATGTTGTACTAAAATTAAAAAAAAAAACGTTTTGATAAAATATTTAAATATTTAGACCGTTATTCCATATTGCACAAAAGCAAAACATAAATCTCGCGCTGGGATTAGTTTAAAGCAGACCGAATGTTATAGTTTGCTTTCTTTAGTACGGGGCGTCTCATAAATGCCTAAACATTTCAAAACTCCATTTTAAAAAGGCAAATCATTGCTTTCAAGTGAGGTTTCCAGTGTGCTTTATTTTTACAGGAATTTCTGCTTTTTTTGTTTTACCACCGCTAATTATATTATTTGAAAATTGGGCGAAGAGGACGCTTCAGGCTAAAATATGTTAAAAAGGGAAAGTATGTGCTGCGCATATAAAATTAATTATAATTTTTAAGAGCTTAAGGAGTTAATGCTTATTTTGACTGCATAAAACTGTAGAAGTAAGTACTAAACGCCTCAAGCTTTTAAGAAATTATACATCGTTTTTTTAAAATAAAAAGTAATATTTTATGTCTTTTATAAGTACCTCCGCCGATGACCGATTAGCTAAGATGTGTTCCAATACATGAGCTTGAAAAATTTTTTAAAAATTATTTTATACCTTTTAGTCCATCTTTGAATAAAAAGCTTGATCTTAAGAAATTATTTTTAATCTTATATCTACTGATTGTAAGCGTGTTTTATAAGGTGGAATGTGCATCATGTTTAATAAAGTCTGTTAACGCATTGCCTATATCTTAAATTTGAAGAATGTCGGTGAAACTTGCTTTTCTCGTACAGTAATGGAAACTTTTGATGGGTGCGGTTAAAAAAAAGAGGTTTTACGAAATGTATCGCAGATTTTCTGCATTTTTTTAAACGATTGCGCGCAAGTTTGATTTGTGTGGTATAATTTAGGGATTTCTTAACCGTACTTATGAAGTGATACTTGTGTTAAAAAATTAATCGCAACAGTATTGGATTGTAAATAGTATAATCTTTTAAAATAGGGTGGACATAAGTTTTAAGGCGTCATCAACACATTAAAAAAGGTAAAAATACAAAATTTAGAATTTAATTTTACATAAGTAATAATTGATCGCTTATTCACTTTGGCAACCGATTTATTTTAAATTCAGGTTTTTAAAACTAAAAAAGTTTGTTAACTTTTTTTAAATCCTCGTTGCAATTTCCGAAATACGGAAAGAAATAGAATATTCATACTGAATTATTATGCACTAAGCCTTCTTTAAAAGCCAAAGCGCTTCGCAAATATAGTTTAGTCCATAAATATTTATATATTCATTTTCTGTTCTCATAAATATTGGCGTTGAAGATATACCAAAATAATTGTTTTCTCTGTTTAGTGAAGCTTTACTGTACAACAATTATCTTTAATCCCCAAAAAGTGAAAGCTTTTCTGTCAATATGGATCTGTAGGTCCCAGTTAAGTGTAATACTACGAAATTCCCAGAAATATTTTGAAAACCTCTATGAGTGACATAAATCTTTGATAAATAACAGACATTAGAGGCTGACTGTAGTAATTTGGGTAAATGGAAAAACATTTGCACCATGAAAAGTAAGCATTTGGCAACATTTATGGACAAACATACAATGTTTTGATTTAGTTCAAGGGAATTTCATTACAGAATAAATTTGAAATTCAAGAGCATCTTTAGCTAAGAAATGTGTTAATAATAAAGAAAAAATCTATCAGGGAAACGGGTAAATATCAGTAAAACTTATTATTTGACTACACTGAATGATATTTTTTTTTCATCTCGCACACATTTTACAATAAATTAAAATTTCGCTTTTCTTCTGCAATAAAGCTTATCCCGTATGTAATAATTTAGCTGTCACTAAAACCTAGGAAAGAAATAGCTCTAATACACTTTGCAACTAATTTTAACAAGTTATAAAATAAATGTATCGCTTCAAGACTTTTATAAAATAAAAGTATATTGTGTAAGCTATGATGTTATATCTATTCATAAATAGGAATTTAAGAGATTTAAGGTTTTGACGATTATATTTTAGCTATTACATGGATTTTCATTTTAAAGCAAAACTAATAAAATATGAAAGCATTAAATATTTTACAGGAAAAGATGTTTAAATTTATGGCAGAAAATAATTTTTTGAGATCATTTATGAAAGAAAATATCCGACGTTACAACATTATAGGCTCAGATATTCTTTTGTTCAGAACATATTACAAATTCATTTTGTTTTCTAACTGCAGCAGTATTTTTATGAGAAACTGCAATGCAAAATTTTATTGACTTTATGAAATTTTTATGTTTCAATTTCCATGTAAGTTATTACTGATCAGAACTCAAAATAAAGGGAGATGTATGAACAAAGGGATTTTTTTTATACCATTGAACTGAATTTTTTATGTATTGATACGAAAATGAAAAAAAGTGTGGACTCATATATTTTTGCGGAAGTGGAATAAAAGTTATTTCTGAATCGTATTTCTATGAGAACATATTTACTGTTCATTTAAATTCATGAAGACTTTCAAATTAAAGTTCCATGCTTAGACTGGCATTCAATTTAATACAACCGATTTTATAACGCAACAAAATGAAGGAGTTGGTTTCAAAAGACAATCGTGTATGCCTAAACAACTTCCTCATTTTCATTCTTTATTTCGTTTGCGGACATAAAATTTCAGCTTAGCATTAGTAAACGTTACTAAATAATATTGAATTGTTTAAAATAAGTTGACGATAAATTTAATTAAAAAGGTTGTATTTATTTATTATTATTATTATTTTATTTTATTTTAATGTAGTGATGTACAAAATTTCAGCCTTTTATCATAAAACGTCTCAGATACCTTTAAACAAAGATTATCAGGGAATGTACATGAATTTGAATATGAAAGTTTAATGCTAAAGTGCAAAAAACTGTTTTATCTCATAATTTCTGCACGACCCTTTAAATGCCATCATCCGAAATGATATTTTCCCCTTCGATAAGTGGTTTATGTAGGCATATATTTATTTTCATCCATCATATACTTTTTAGGATACAATCCTCAAATATTGTATAGCATTTCATGATTGTACGGGCACATTTTACTACATGGGATTTTTTTTCACTGGGCTCATGTACAAATTTAAAAAGTGTCAATTTTAAAATGTTTACGTGAGGAACTTTTTCTTAATATAGTCCTTTTTCCTACCTCATTCTGAACGTTTTTTTCAATTTGCAATGCTCACTTATCTTTAATAGATTAAGAATTGAAGCGTGTAACTAATTTTTTTGGGACACCCTGTATACCAGTATAGTAAACGATTAAAAATGTAGCTTAGCACAAATGTTCTACCAATCAGTTTAGCATTTTCCCTTCGTGATTGCTGTTACTGGAAATCTTTTTCTTTTATTTCGGTAGAGTGGAGATTATTGTTTTTATAATGTATGGGGATTTCATTATTCTTCCTTGATGAATGGTAGAGATTTGGCAAGTTTGTTGACAGTAAATATACACGAATGAGCCAGTTTAAAATTCCAAACATTAGAAAAGATACAGTGTTTGTTGCGTCGATAGCTAGACAGTGGAGAAAAATAAAATCGTGGCTAAACATCCATCACTGTGCGTGCTATAAGTAAAATAGGTTTTCTCATAGTATGACGTGGGAATTCACGATTTCGTTTTCAACGTGCGGATATCTCGGGAAGTCTATAATGTATAAACTAATTTTTAAGAAGATTTGGAGAATAAGGTAAGGTAATGTTGACTAGATGAATTTGAATTATTATATATTGAATTGAATATATATTGAATTATACAAGGGGGATTCAAAAAGTAAGTTACACTTGTTCCTCCATGGATGGCAACATTGCGAAACAAGTCTTAAGCTAGCGCAGACGATAGTTCAGTTCCAGGGCTTCCAACGGTAGTATCAGGTTGTAACGAAAGTTTTCCACCAGATTTTCATGGGTCAGCTCATGAGGTACCGAGCGATTGACCTTATATATCAAGTATATGCGATGCTTAGCGCGACTAATGGACATGGCACTAAAGTCCAACTCTTTTAACTAGCTCTCGAGTGGATGAACATTTTATCTCCTTCCACAAATTCTCGTTGGCGGGCCTCATCAGCATCAGTAAGCTGGCCAGAGCACCCTGCTTCTTAAATGTCCTAGTCCTCGTTTTTGAACTTTTGGTACCAAATCTTCACAGTGTCGTATGATACACCAGTTGTACCTTAAGCTGTACACATGATTCAGTGGCATTCTGTAGCTGACTTTTTGCAACAGAACTGAGAGTAAATGATGGTTCAATCTGGTAGTTCCATTTCAGACACCTTTTACTTAATCATAACGATATTGTTTTACAGATTTCACAACACAGTGCTCTAAAACAAGTCTTTTTTTTTTTTTTTCAAGTAACAAAAATCAAACAACAAAAATTTGGCAAAGACACCAACGTGAACTGTTTGTGCAGACAATACTTGCAGTGGCGGAAAACTTTCGTGACAACCTAATAATTTCATTCGGATAGTAACAACCGTTGGTGCGTGGTACGAGAAGGAAATGGCGCGTAAACTGGAAGCTTACTCCAACGTTGAAGTACGTGGGACAGTACGATTTTTGTGGGCAAAACGCTCAAGCAAAGGCATTGTCCTCTCGCATGACATTGCAAGACCGCACAAGGCACGCACAACACAGGATTTAGTGTTGTGCATGCTTGAAGAGCGAGCTTTGAATGGGAGGTCTGGCAGCATCCACCGTACAATCCCGACCTGGCGCCCTGCAACTTTCACGTTTTCGGGAAACTCAAAAGGGAATTTGGGTGGAAGACAATTTTCCAACGATGTCCAGGTTCAGACAAGTGTTCCAAGCTGGCTACGGGTCCGAGGAGCGATATTCTATCATCAAGGCATCTAACGATGGGTGGAACGTTCCGACAAATGTCTGCAGCGACTGGGAGATTATGTAGAGAAATTGTGTGCTGTATGTGTGTCATATTGTATTGTAGCGCACTCCTCAATTAAGTGTTTTTGACCTACATTGTTCGAGTGTAACTTACTTTTTGAATGCCCCTTGTATATTATATATATAAATATTTGAATTATTATATTTATTTAATACCACATCCTGAACCTGTTTTTAACCATCTAACTTAATGTCTTGGAGGTTCTTTTATCCCAAATATCAAATTTATTAAGCAAAAGTTATTAAATTTGAAAAATTATTCGGAAGTTCAGATTATATTTGCAGTGTCATTGGACGAAAGAACTTTAAATGAAGCTAATTTTAAGTTGAATCATATTCCAAAGCAATAGTGAAGAGCATATCTAACTCCCTTGTGCTAGTAAACGACGAACTAGGCAGATGAACTTTACAGTACTGGCAGCTTAAAAATGCTGGATAAGAGTAATTTCGACAAGAATTTTAACATATAATTTCGACACACTAATTTCTGTGTTTCTTTAGGAAATTAATTTCACATTGAGAAAAGGAAATATTTTCAATTTTTCCCACAAATTAGTTACTTTACTATTTCCTCGAAATCACAGTTGACATAATTAACCGAAATATTAGTTGAACTAAACGCTCAAGTAAAAACTAATACTAGCTGCCAAATGGTAATGTTCAGTTTAAATTAATGTTGCTAATTAATGTTGATAATATTCAATTACAGCAGTTGATAGTTGAAGGTCCAAATAATTCGGCTCAACTAAAATTAATTTAGTTCACCAGAGCAGTTGGACCTACATAGAAGTGAATTTTCAAAAATTTATATTATTTCAAATTAATCCAAACGAAAGTCTTCAGAATTTTCTTAACTCAATATTTCACGTATAGTACGTTTTAAATTGCATGTTAAAATGCGTAACAATCGAGTCAGATTTAAAAGCCACAAAAACGTCACTATGACGTCACTTTACAGTCATAAATGTAACTAGTCCCATTGTGACTTCTCAGAGGCTGACTAGTCGCAAAGAAGCATCACAATGACCACACAGTGAAGTCACGTCACTCTCCAGTTACAATGTGACTATTTGGAGACAGTCTGTGACACTCTATGACGTCGCAGTGACTGCTTTGTGACCATTTGTGCTGTTAGGCCATGGCGTTCACTTGGCGTGCAAGTACTACCCAAAGATATTTGGATTCAGTTTTGAGTTGATGGCTTGCCAGTCTATTGCAATACCTTGCTTCTGCGTAAACTAAGCTCTTGTTGAGTGGAGGTGTGAATCGACGCATAGCTCAGTTCGAGGATTTCCCGTTATTCCTGCTTAAGGTATTTTCAATTGGAAGTTGATGTCGTTTTAGGACATTTCGATAGTCTCAGATCACTGTCGCAACTTAAGAAAAATAAATATCCGCTGTTCCATTGCAACAGAACACGCCCCATAACTTGAGAAAACGCCCTCTATGTAGTAGATTGAAGAACTGGCGAGGTTCTCATCGTATATCATGCCGATAGTAAGCGCAGACATCAGGATCATCGAAATTAATTTTTTTCTCGTTATTAAAGAATATATTTAACCAATCATTCGTCCAATGTATGCGTTCTTAGCCGAAAGAAGGCGTGTCTTTCCAAAGTGCAATTTCAATATAGGTGTACGGCACGCCCTACTATATAGTCACGCTGACACACTCTAACAATTCCGGGCTACCACTCAAAAGTTTTTACCTCCAAGAAGATTAAAAAAGTTCAGAAAGATTAAAAAGATCAAACAGGCTAATAATATGTGCGTCGTCTGTGCGATTCGCTTGAAAATTTTCATAATCATGTATAAAAATCTAAAAAACAATCTGGGCTCCTCTAAAAATCTGAAAATCCACCGTTCCCTCATTTTTAAGCTACATTTTGCTCTTTTTAGCTCCATTTTATTTCCAAGAAAAAAAAAAAAAGTGAATCATGTGCGTGACAAAATGAACTCTTTCAAGTTAAAATGACGTCATACATTTGGGATTGCAAATCGTTCAAAATAGTTTTTCCAGGTAACAGAGACGATCATTTTAATGAAATAAAACTGTTGAGGCATTAATATAAGAGGGGCTGAGTACACGAAACGAAATCGTTCGAATGCGAAAAGTTTCTGCGAAGAGCATGAGTTTCCAGAAGAGCATGAAATTCTGTTTGGTTATACAATGAAAATTGAATATGAAGTTCTTTATTTTAGATGGACGAAGTTTAAATATATCGAGCGCAGACATTTACGTCCAAAGTGTTTTCTAGCGTCCTTTGTAATTGCATTTATAACGGGCTTTCACTTCTATTTCTACGACATTTATGAAATTTTCTTTCCTGTATGCGTCTGTGAACTGCAGATCTCGTGTTATTGCACACCGCTAAAATATCACATTTTCACGAACTGGCCTTTTTTAGGTTGAAACTGCTAACAATATAGCTCTATTTTCCCGCCTTCTTTTTGTTTTCCTGTACGCTTTTTTGAAATCGCATTGACACTTTTCAGTAAAATTTCGTAAACTCTAGATCTGGTACCTTTTATACGTTTAGCAGTATCAGAAAATTTAACTTGCGGTTTTAATGCCAAAATTGAAATTGTGGTTTTAACGCCAAATTTTAGCTATATGAAGTGCCGATTTGAACGTTTAGCATGGAGTTTTTCAACTGTTTGAAAGTTATACAACACTCCAACTTGGCAGAGTGGGTAAGACACTGAACATGGTGTGAACATGCATGAGTTTTGGTCGGTTTTCACCAGATGCAACATGAATCCGTGTTAGACCCCCCCACTCCCCCCCCCCAAAGTCATCCTCTGCCCAAGTACACTCCCAAGTATGCAAATGCCCCTCGTGCACTTTTATTTTAACACAACACACACACATGACGTAATTATTCTAGAACGAGAATACTGTTTTTGTATTTCTAAGAGGTTACGTCATATGTACAGAACCACGTCCAGAACGAGGAATTTGCAATTTTTTAGACGATATTTATAAGAACGAATCTTTCCACTGTGCATATATTTTTGGGATAGCTTAGTTTGAATTTTTCTTTGACTAAGAATCTCTGATGTAAGTATGATATTTCTGCATTGTAATAAATTTATATTGTGATCTCGCAGGTTAATTATTTATTGCTTAACCCATTCGTGCCTGGATATTTTTGCGACTTTCTTCGATTTTTGCTAACACAAGCAGTAATTGATAAATTTCTGATGTCAATTTTTTGATCAAGGAATGATTTCATTTAAAATCATTATGTATAAAAATTGAAATGTCAACATCCTACTTGGCCATATTAACATATTTTGTGGAATTGAGGTTCAATACTCGCGAATAAAGGCTCGTAAAAATAAATAACGTTCTCGAATGATAGCGAAAATGCCGTCCCAAAAAAGGGACGCTAGGCATAAATGGGGTAAATATCGCATAGTCTTTTAGACTGATATTTCAAAAAATCGCCCGTCCATATAATTCGGATACGTACTTCACATGTGTATATTTCCGTGCTTACTTTTATTTGAATTCTCATTTTTATAGTAAAATAATGCACAAAAAAACGCAAACGGAATAGTAACTGTAACAGGAATTCACCACATACGATTTAATATTTTATTCTTACTAAAACGTATATATTTTTTTGCAAGATACCTAAAATGACGAAATACCGTCAAATATATACATATGTTAAGTCTACAGCGGTTACTATGAATAAACAAAAAAGAAAATTCAGTATTTTTAATGTAATAATATATCTCAACTTAAAGTAATAGCTCCGTATCGCAAAGCCATACATTATGCAACTGCTCATTCTTCAGAAGGTCGTACGTGATGCTTTTTGTAGATTTGAACCCATTGAAAGAAAATGCAACTTTTCTTACCGTGGACTTTTTTTTTTCTAGGAAAGTTTTTTTTTTTTCCCCAAAAAAAACCTACCATGTATGATAACTATACATTTAACACGCTTGTGTATTCTGTATAATATGTGAAACTGCTTATTTACGATCCATTTTAGTGAAATAATTTTCAAATAAAAATATTCAGAAAATAAATACTAGAAACGTCATCCTCTAGAGATGGCGTTTGTGGGTAAGATTCTTCTTACCCATCATTTGAGTTACTATATACGAATGTTACGTTTATTTTGTCTTACTTAGAATTATAAAATAACCTATTGAAATTAGGTTTTTCCACATACCGTATCCTGCGTTATTACCGTTCTTTTATAATATTAGATTATGATGGTACATTTTCAATGATGAAAAATGATGATTCGAAAGAAACGGTTTATTATAAAATATTAATTAAGTTAAAGCGTATTTCTCATCAAAAAGAAAAAACAGTCAGAGTATGAATATAAAAACAGAGAAACAATTAAACTACTGCAAAAAACACAGCTAGACTTAGTATTAAATTTAGTCAAAAAGTCACGAAACTCACTTTTAAAAAAATGCAGCACTGACATTGGTAAAAGTAGCTGCAGAAGGCATAGTTGGGCAAATTTTATGAATCGGAAATGGATCCAAGTATGCTTGAAAGTGGATTATCAAAATATCGCGAATATCGATGGCATTTTGATGATCCGATTTTAAGATATGTGGCATCAAGGACTGATTAAAAAGGGAGGGCCGAGGGGAGGACCGCTCCTCCCGAGAAAAAAATAAATAAAGCAAAAGATCCTAATTTCCTTGAATAAAATTGATGGGTATGCGAATTTTCAACCAAGCCGCTCATCCCGTAAAATTGCGCTTATCCGTCTCTGTGGCAACTTAGCATACAGCATCCACCACATCGAAGATAGACGTAGCAAAGTGAGGGACTTGTTCCTGTATTTCTAGTTTTTACGATGTAATCCCCTTCTGTTCGACTTTTCACAACTACAACAGTGTAGAAGATCGTTTGGTTTAACCGATTTATGCCTAGTGTCCCTTTTTTGGGACGGCATTATCGCTATTAGTCGGAAACGTTATTTATTTTTCCTGGCCTTTATTCACGAATATTGAACCTCAACTCCACAAAATATTTTAACACTACGAAGTAGAATGTAGACATTTAAATTTTTATGCATACTGATTTTAAAAGAAATCACCCCTTGTTCAAGAAGTTGACATCAGAAATTTATCTATTATTCCAGGTATTAGCAAAAATCGAAGAAAGTCGCAAAAATATCTGGGCACAAATGGGTTAAATTTTGCTACTAGTAGCTAAATCGGCCAGTTTCACCACCCCATTCGTTATAATTCTCTGCTTCACTGTTCGTTCACGTTGTTTATAAGAACGAATCTTTCCACTGTGCATATATTTTTGGGATAGGTTATTTTGAATTTTTCTTTGACAAAGAATCTCTGATGTAAGTATGATATTTCTGCATTGTAATAAATGCAGAAATTCTGCATTGTCTAAAGTTCCCCACAATACAATTCTGCATTTGCAGTACTGCAGTCTGCACTGCAATACAATTCTGCAGACAATTCTGCATTGTCAAAAGTTCCCCACAATAGCTCTGTGCTACTGTTAATTGTCTAAGTATATCTGCATACTAAAAAAAATTATCCTAAAACTTCTTATGTCCATATCTAGGCTTGTTGCGTTCATTTTAATAGAGTGCTGAAACCAAGTGATAAATTTGTCCATGAATGATAGGGTCCATTTCCAGGAGGCGATTTTATTTCAGCCCCCATTGATGCAAAGGCTAAAGCAGCATTGTATGTCCTAATACACTGTCTAAAGTTCTTTGCTTCGGCAAAATCACTGCACAGTGACACTCTACCGTCATGGCAGCATCTCGTAAACTTTTTGCTGTTGTTTTCTTCATCTTTCCAACAGAGAGCTTGGCAAGACTGCATCGTTCTATCAGGTTTTCGCAATGGTGTTCTGGAACATCAACACGATAAAGTTCATGAATATCGGACACCATTGCTTGGCGTTCGCTCTGCCGGCGACTGTTAAACCTAATCCTTCGCCGATCCACCGTTTCACTTTCGTGCCTCTCTCTTAATAAATGATTCGTCTTCTTTCTTGAGTTTCTACTGAAGTTCCACTTGCTCGCACAAATTGTCTTCGAGCATGTCTTAAAATATTTTTTTAAATCCATGGATTATTAACAGTAGCATGCGACTGGCCATTCGGTTGATGTTTACATTCAGCCGTTGTCATTCGCAGTGTAAAAATATCGTCTATTCTTCCCAAGTTTCACTTAAAGCTATAGCTTCTCAGTAAATTACATTTAAATTTTTTCTAAATTTTTTCTAAATGACTAAAAAAATCCTAAATTTCTTAAATTAATTACAATTGCCGAACTTTCTGACTGTTGCAAATCAGCTGTCAGTGAGGCGGCATGAAAAGGAGCTCCATGGTACTGGCTGATGCGCTGATGTTTACATCTAGTTGTTGCCATTTCCGCTGAAGAAATATCATTCATTTTGATACCGCATACGTTCGTGTAATTATATATATATATAGATGCTTACACAAGGTAAGTCAAAGCTCGTCTCGTTTCATTAAATTACCTTGTTTCGCTTATGCAAAGTAAGTGAATGAAACGTGGGTATTTGGGAATGCCACTGCAGACAAAGTACAGAGGAGGAGGTTTTGCTGCACCATTGTTGTCAATGTATGGGTAGTAGCTTATTATGGATAGTTGATGGGGTGAACAATCAGCATATGTCATCCAAGAGAGATGAGGGGGTGCCGGGCTTGTGAACGATTGACCCTGGTCATCTCGTTCTCCTGACTTGGCCGCAGGCGAATTTTCGCTTTGAAGGTATCTAAAAACAACTATTTCAAAGTAACACCCCGCCCCCCTCGCCCTCATTCCCCAGGGACTATCCAGGCGTTAAAAGAAAGTGGTCCGCGATGCCAAGAAAAATGCGGCTCAATCTGTGCTTGATGCCACTTTTATGGTATTTTTTTTTTTTTTTTAATGAACGATTATGTACTTTCAGAATATTTCCACTCATAAATAAATATTATGCTTTCATGCATTTTTCAAAAGACGATTTTTTCAAAATGTCCTGTGATTTTTTGAAATTGACTTGCATTCCCGACTTACGTAAAATGTCAATGCAATTTTAGTTATTCCTTCACTGTGCGTTAATGCTTTTTGTAAAAGAAATTCACATTTATAAGCAAGCTCAGTGATATATATATATAAAAGAAAATTCAAACTTTAGCAGACAGGAATGAGTAGGACAAGAAGAAATAAAAACGAAGTATTAAAATTAAGACAAATCAATAGCCTGTTAAAGAATTATATCCATTCACATTCATACACGCTTAAAAAAAACTATATTCGCTCCGAAGGAGCTAAATGAACTCTGAAGGATTTAAAACGGTGAAGTTTGTTCCGATTTTAAATCTTTTGGAACTAATTTAATTGTTTGGGAGCGAATTTATTATTTTCTTAAACGTGTACAATTACACATTTTAAATACTTTTATAGTGAATCTTTTATGATGGGAAAAAATCCATGTAAATGTATGGCAGGGCTACTTCATTTCCAAAATGTTTCTTACATTTTACTTTAAATTGTTTCATCATCAACAGTGCCAACTTATTTCAAACAATCAAACCATCAATATTGTGGTTTTGAAAAATCGTAAGATAATTCGCCATAATTTTGAATAAAATAACTACGTCACGCACTCGAAAAAATTTAGAACGTCTTTTCACACGATGAATACTAAACTGCAACAATGTATGCCGATTGTGAATCTTTCAAAACATTTTCTTTCTATGCAATAGTTTTCTAAACGTGTTGCTCTTCAGAGAACTTTGCAAGGGTGTTCTACATGAGATTTTATTATTATTTTTTAATGTTTATGAATTGTGTAAATTTATGATTTATTATAGTGTAAAGCAAAAGATGTGAAGAGGCATCTTAATTTTTCAAGTCTCTCGCGTAATTAATTAATTTAAATGAATTATCATGAAGTAGATTTTATTACTTCAAACGGTGCCTAAAAGATAGTTTGAATATTTTCGGACACTCTGTATACATACGTACTCTATGTACACATGAGTGCTTGCATGTATCGTTAAAAACACCAGAAAACAAATGCACTGAAAGCTATTTTACAACGAAACTGTCGAAAAGAGATTAAAAAAAAATATTTTACGATATGCACAAGTGGTGCAAAAATTAAAAGTGCCATACCTAATCAATGCAAACGACGATATTATTCATAGTCGTTATTTTATAAAGTGTGAGAAAATATGAGAGAACTCATAATTAAGTGCTTGATCAAAGCGAATAATTTAAATGTCACTTAATTTAAAAGTTGATACTTGTCAGTGAAACATGTAAACATAATGGAAAAGTCATGTAGCACTTATGTATTGATATTTTGCTGCAGAGTTTGAACTCTCTTTTAATTAGCATTTCTCTCACTTTCTTCTTGGCATCCATTCCTTTTTTTCGTAATGAAACATCGGCTTTGATTACTTAAAAGATCAACAAAATAAAATGAAGTAGCACTGATTTTAGCTATTTAGTTTGTTTTCTTTTCTCTCAGTGTGGAATGCGTAGTGAGTCAATATGTAAAGAGAAGAAATAAGAAACTGAATCCCTCTTAATGCTTCGTTGATTCGATTTCATAAAGAAAGCGTAATTTCATTTCTCGGGAGGATTTATATGTATTTGCCTATTACAGAAACATGCTGCTAACGTTTAAAGTTTCGGAAAACCATTTGTGATGTCAAGACTAGTCTTGTCTTACTAAATATATCTTTTGTTTAAAAGGATAGTAAACGATATTACATCAAATGTTTGAGAATATATTTTGCTTCTTACGAGGTTTGTTAATCGCTGACATTTTAATTGGATCACTATGTCAAATTTATCTGGCTAGCGAAAAATCTTCTTTTAGTGAGCTATATTGGAAAACTATTGATAAACTTAAATACGGATGAAGATTTTTTTAAAAATGATTTTCATGAGAGGAAGATTGTATGTGAAGATGAAAACTATCATGTAAAGTAGAGTATACTTTTTAACACATATTTATCTATTTTAGGTTAATGGGTAGTGGTAAAGTTCACGTAAAAAATTTTTTACTTAATTTTCTGAAAATGCGTAGAGATTTCTCTAAAATGCTGGTTTTTGATATCGTTACTTTATTTCCTTGAAAAAAAAATCGGTTTTCGGTAGTAGGTAATAGGGCTTAAAAGATGCCATAGGTCGTTTGCATAAATTTTTATAGTTTGCATGCACATTTATTTTTTTGAAAATGGGTAGATATTTCCGCAAATGACATATTAAGAAGTTCTAGCGAGAGGTTTGAACTGCTTTGTTTTGCCGTAGTCACCTGTAATAATCTCAGCTTTTTAAGTTATTTTATGCATTACAAATTAGTTATTATTTTAAATAATTTTTATTCTTAAAACAAGATAAGTGTAAGAAACTTAATAGATCTCACGTTCTTTTTGCTTCCAAAACAAACGAAATACAACTCAAAATTGAGAAAGAAAATATGACTGGTCAAAGATTTTTACAGACTTATGAATCGACAGGAAATTTTTTTTTTTTTTTCATAACCATTTTAGACACTAAATTACACTTTTTTCTAATTTCATTTGGGATTTTACTTAATTATAGCTTGGCTCCAACAAAGGCAATTTTTACTTTGTGGAAGCATGCCTTCATTCCAGTTTCTGCAATTGTTTTAATCATATATTTCACAGACTGCATGTGATTTGGAAAAACAGAGAAATATTTTCGATTCGAATGATCCGGATTCGAATGAAAGTAGAACTTCTTACAACATAAAATACGCGGAAAATGGTCGAAAATTTCTATTTTGTCCCTTTTTTGGCCATTTTCCTTGTATTCCGAGTTATTCTAACAAACGAAAACAACCCTGGAATTATATATATTTTTTAGCAATAGTAATCTCTTGAGCTATTTAGTCACTATCTCGAATTTGGTCCGGATACACTCACAATGTAGGGGCCTGTAGAGAAAGTACACGCATGCAGACTGATACCAAAGCTCTTATAGACACAGAAGAGCTATTAAGCACTAAAGATCGTTGATAGCTTAGATCAACCGATCTAAGATTAGGTTGATCGCTTTAGATCAACCACCTACTCAATATCGCGTTGCACCTCCGCCGGCCTTCAAAACAACTGTATCTCGTCTGGGCACGGATGCCACGAGTTTTTGGAAGATACTGGAGATAGGTTGTACCCAATATTTTCGCAGCGACTACGCAAAGTCGAGATATTGGAACATGGTGGTGTTTAAGCTCTGAGCTGCTGAGGAGCTGCCTTCTACATCTACATGATCCACGATAACATCGTGGATCATGAATATGTAGGAGGCTATACCTACCAGACCATACCAACTATACCTACAATGGACACGATGTTATCGTGCCCATTGTAAGTATAGTTGACAATGACGCTTGGTAAGAAGAAGCACACGAGTGGGACGGCTGCTCCGCAGTCCCATATCCAATAGTATCCGCTGAATTCTGTGTTCTGGAACACTTGTACTCGGACCTGCATTGTACTGGGCTGTCAGCTGAGCCAATGTCTGCCACCGAATTTGCTGTACTAGGCTAGACAGTCTCCAGCATCTTGACTTCTATTGCTGGTTTCACCGTCATTAATCCCCTTTTTATAAATACTTACAACGACCGATCGTGAACAACCGACCCGTCGTGCAGTTTCGGAGATGCTCGTTCCGAGTCTTCGGGCCATTACAATCTGCCCTCTGTGAAATTCGCTTAGATCAACAGCCTTTCCCATCACTCACAAACGTCAGTGCAAGAATGACTCCTCATACCTTCTCTAGCAACAGTTCAATACCATTCCCATTTATTTACGTGCTCTCCATGTCATCCAAACGAGTTCATTAAAAAATGTATGGGTGGTCAAAATTTAACGGCTCTACGGTGTATATGGATAGATAGATAGATGAACAATTTTAAAATTTGTTAACTTTTGGAAATAACTTTTATTTAACTGATATCAGCTTTACCAAATACTGATACTGTAAAAATAAATCTGTGAAGAAGGAATTCTGAAAGACAATTCTTCAGAGCTCTATGCTTTCGTGTTTAAATGTTTGGATGCATTTTATGGATGCCACGCACAGTGGGAGTGGAAAAAAAAATAAAACAGAAAAAAATATTTAACTGCAAAACAGCCGGAATATGAAAAATTGGAATTGTGTTCTTCGGGTTCAAATCAACAAAAAGCATCACGTATGACCTTTTGAAAAGCGGTGAGTTGCATAATGTATAGTTTCGAGATATACAGAAAATTATTATTTGATGCTACGTTTCTTTTATAGCGTGGAAAAATCTGGAATTTGCGTCTTTTTCAATAGCCACTAGTTTATTATGGGAAATTTATTTACATTCACCCTATATTAAGGTTAAACTTTGTTGCAGATAGTTCGGGAGCACGTTATAGCAGAATATATATGAAAAATGATAAGTTTTAAATGTAATGTTTCCGATATTAAGAAACTTTAAATATTTACTTGCTACTGAGTGAAAGAAAAAAAATATAAATAATTTAACGTTTCCGTTAAATAAATGTTTCATAATTAAAGTATAAATACCTTTATATAATTAATATAGATTTACTGACTGTCATATACAGATTCTATACTACAATATATAAATGAAGTTTTTAAAATTTAATTCATCTGAGGTACATATATTTATTTTATGCTATCATTTTAAAATACGAAAAATCTAAAATTTCGCGTAATATTCATTAATTTATAATTAAATTTTATTTCAAAGGGAACTTAAACACACAGACACACACACGGAAGTTTATATTTCACATATAAAGAATGCACATATAATTAAAGTATTTTTTCTTGTTTTAAATACTCTTCAGAAATTCACTTGCAATTCAATAAAATAAATGAAAAAATATTAAAATATAATTGATTTAATCGAGTTTAAAGTGTAGATTCATTAATTAAATTATAAACTCCATTGTTAGAATAGCTGCAATATACTTTAAATAAAAGTATTTTAAATATTTTAATTTTTGCAAAAAAAAAAATTATAATAATTGCAAAAAAACTTATAAGAATCCTTAAAATAAAAAATTGAGCGTCTCATGGCGCGTTATCGCGTTGTCATTAATCTAACGGTCTGGGATTTTGCTCGGATTTCTCCAGGTCAGTAACGTTAATACGCGTCAGAGCCCCTTAAAATGTCCCCTGGCCAAGGCACCCTCCACGTGGTTGCAGATACCCCTCGTGTAGGCTGGCTCTTGTGTAGCTTTGACATAACACAACAGCCCCAAACTAAAATAGCAAATTTCTTTGGGATAGTTTTGAGACAAATGTTCATGTTTTTTCTTGAAGATAATAATTACAGAAGTTAGAATATTATAAAAAAAATTATAAAAAATTCACTCAAAGACAGAATTGACGAATAAGCGTTGCAACAATTTTTGAAGTGTTTGAAATCGTCAAATCTCATTAAAATCTTCCATTTCTTCTGCAGTGAGATTATGTATCGAGAGAGAATAATACGAAATACACAGATAATTGCACCCCTGTGTAAAAACTTTAAGGCCAGAAAAAAAATTTGAGAAAATGGAAAAATCATAAACTGAGGATTAAAATATCGTTTCATTGATAAAATATTAACCTTAAATACAAGTAAAAAAATACAGCTAAGCTCATATGTAAATATTTCATTATCAGTAAGTATTATAGAACACACAGATCAATATTTATACTCAAGTAAATACTTTAAGGCCAGCATAGAAAAAGAGACAAAAAAGAAAAAAAAACTTTTAGAAGCTTGTGTAGGAGCCATTTCTTCGAATAACTTCAAATATACTTTTTTTTCATCTAACGAAACTAGCTTTTGACGAAGTTCGTGGTCTGTTTTATACCATTCGTCTTCGATAGTAGATTTCAGCTCTACTGTAGCTCTGCTCTGATGTAAAATGCCTCCCATTTGCTTAAACTCTTGCTAAGTCACACCATAAGTTCCTTATTGGGTTGAGATCTGGAGACAGCTGGCCATTTCAAAGTTCCAGCATTGTTGACTTGGAACACACGGTTTGTACTGTTACTCGAATGGATAGGTGCATTATCTTGCTTATATTTCTATTTTTTCTAGACAGAGATTCAGCATTTGCTAAAATATGAGTCGCAAAGACGCTTATAAATTCATTTTAACCCGAAAGGAACTCAATTAAGCCCACACCATTGTAATGAAAGCACCTCCAGGTCATCATAGAGCCTCTGCCTAATTGCCGTGTGGAGAATATTCCCTTTTCTTTCTTAAATCATGCTGATCGTCCTTCCATCCGTCTGGTCCATCCAAATTCCTTTTTTTTTTCAGAAAAAATTATTTCTATCGAATGGTTATCCCAGGTCATTACTTGCTGGCTGAAGTTCAAACGATCTAATTTGTACTTCTCCAGCAACTGAGGATTAGCCAATTTTGCTGTATAAATGTAAATTAAATACCTTCTAATTGTGTTATACATCGATTTTAACAACATTTAAGCCTGTCGCTGGAATAATGGTTGAGTACTTTCCAGTAAATGCAAGTCTGCAAACTCTTCTTTTATCACGGAAGAACAAAGCTTTAGGTCTTCCGGTATTCATTTTGCCATAATTGATTTTCAAATTTGAAAATATTGTTGACGTGAGTTTTTGGTCTTCCTATCTTTATTCTAATAGCACAGCTATTCATTCCTGTTGAAGAAAGAGCTCCCATCCGCCCTCTTTCATGATTAGTTAACTTCTTAGCTTTCGCTATCTTCGCAAAGCGCACCAAAACTATCATAGATTACATTGCGATAAATTTGCAAATTTAAGATTTATCACAATCTTAGAAATTTCAGTGATATTTAAGCCAGTTTATGAATATTTATTTTCAAAAAATTACTGTTGTCCTTAAAGATTTTATTGAAGTAGAATGTACCAGTTTCGCGCGTATACGCGACCTTTTTTGTAATTATATAATTTAGAAATTCTGTTTTTGTTGCGTTATTTCTTAACAATGAACTTTAATCATTAATAATACAATCATAGTCGCAGAGTTATATGGGCCCGTGGGGCTCGAGCCCCCCCCCCAATAAATTGTAAATAGGGGCTGAGCCCACCCAATAATTTATCACTAAATACAGAAAACTAATTTATACTAGCATAAAAAAGTATTCACGCCATTTACAAACGTTTAAAAAAAACCTTTACTTGCACTTTTAAAAATTTTCTTCTTTTGATTTCAATCGTGATTTAGTATTCATTGCGACGCCATGTAACACACAATGTTACTATAAGCTGCCCTCGCCAGGCTCTGGTTAATTAAAATCAGATTATGCAATGTAAAGTATGAAATGAAGAAAAGTTCAGATGTGTCTAAAATGCACTATCTCATCGAAAATGTTTTTTTTCCTCCTTTGGATTTTTTACTTTGCTTCTATTTTTAACTTATAACATGGTAGGAAAATACTAACATGGATACTTACCTTACATAGTATGTAGAATTCTGTGTTATTGAATTATGAGAATTCTATGGACCCATAGAGCTCGAGCGCCTCCAATAATTTACCCTTATATATAGTCATAGAAATACCCCAAGTCATAGCTGCCAACTACTATGGAATATAATTAACTACTTTTTGTAAACAGTATATTTTTTAATTATTCTTTTCAAAATAGTAACCAGCTCGCGCGCGCAGCACAAAAATTTTGCCATATTTTAAGCCGAAAAATCATGTAGAAAAAGTGGTTAATTATATTCCGTAGTAGTTGGCAGCTATGAGTAATTATATGGACGTGAATCAGTGGCGTAGCCAGAAATTTTTCATGGGGGGGTTACGCCTTCTGCAAGTCACATATATGTATACGGGTGTATGATAAGGGAGTGAAGAATATACATTTTGTATGGCAAAAAATTCCTCATGGGGGTGGTTATGACTCCCCTAACCCCCCCTTGTCTACGCCACTGACGTGAATACACGTGGTTGTGGGGCTCGGCTCCCCCAATAATTTTGAAAACTTTACTCTTATGAATACAATAATATATGAATCCATTTTATTTCATTTTTCCATTTTCTCAAACATTTTTACTGACCTTAAAGCTTTTACTCAGGCCGTACACGTATTTCTTTTTACTGTATTATGTAAGCATTGTATTGCCTTATTACGGACAATGGCTTCTCATGCACATATTGATTGTAATATTTGGAAAATGATTTTGTTTCCCTGGAGAATAAAAATATATCCATAAAATGTAATGTAATAACAAAAACCTCATTTCACTATATTTTAGTGCATAAAGTATTATCACAATGCAATAAAGAAGAATTTTACATCATTATATCTGGTTAAATGGAATTTAGCATCGATAAATTCAGATTTTCCCAAATTAATAGTCATTCTGAAATTTATCCTTACTTTCGTAGAGAACTTTCATGAGAAAGCTCTTTGGTATTTAAGACGAAATGCTTTTTCTTGATAGAACATAAGTGCTAAGGCCTCTAGAGACCACGCAGCAACAAACTTGCTGATGAGTATTAACTGAAACCCTGTTGTCTAAATGGACTGACAGAATAGTATCGATCATCATGTTCTTAAGGGGTTAAGAGAAGAGCGGGCGCTGCCAATTTTCGGCGATGCAGTTAAGTCTGTTGTTTGGAATAATCGTCTTTGGATTTCATGAAACTCATTGACAGTTTTTAAAGACTTGTCGTTACACTGCGTAAAAGATAATAACTTAATAGTGTTTCAGAAACCTATATTAAACGGGTTTCATTTCGGTTCATCCAGCAACTTATTATATAAAGATGCGGAATATTGAAGAAATATTTAGATCCGAATTTTTCCTTTTTAGTCAGGATTTGCAATGCTGGGATACCCAGTCTTATGGTCTTGCTTAATTTAATTTGAACTTTGTATTATACAGGGTTTGTATCGATCCTGGTTTTTCTGAAATTCCGAACTTTCGAAATATTGTCCTAAAATGGTCTGATACTCTAGAAGTGATACTATTACATAAACACGTCTAGAAATTCTCTCTAGTATCTCAAATAGTAGGACATTTTAGGACAATTTATCAAAGGTTTGGAATTTCAGCATATTAAGGACCGTACGAACCCTGTTAAATGTTTATGTTGGAAACCAGAGCCATGTAAAACGATTGTTTTATATGGTTATGTTTTATATATTGAATTCAATATAAAATATTTCGATCTTTCAAAATTATAAATTCTGCAAAATTAGTATATTTTTCCCGTCAAATAAAAATTAAGGCTTACATCTAAGTCAGTATTGAATTATATTAATTTGCTGCGATTAACACTACGTGATACTACAATATAATCTGAAGGTTAAAAATGTACACATTAATTTTTATTAAATTCTTTTGTACTACGGCCAATAAATCCAGTCGTCACTTTCTAATAAGTGTTTCTAATAAAAATGGATTGCTAAACAGAATTTAGTATCCAGTATATTCACATTAGTCCAAAAAAATCTATTACTACTCTTAAATCTATCCTTATTTATATTCTTTCACAAGAACTCCTCGGTATTTAAGACGCAATGCTTTTTTTTTCTTGATAGAACATAAGCCCAAAGGTCTCTGGAGACCACACGGCAACAAACTTGCTGATGAGTATTAACTGAAACCTTGTTGTCTAAATAGACCGACAGAATCCTATCGATCATGATGTTCTTAAGAAGCAGTGTCAATTTCCCACGCTGCAGTTAGGTATGTTATGGTAGTGATTCATTTTAGAATGATACGGTGCAAAGAAAAGAGAAAAAATGTAACATGCAGGTGAGATTGTGAAAAATATATATAGAGAGAGAGTGTAGGTTTGCAGTAAATATCCGGTACACATATTGAAGTAATTTCAATTAAAATAGGAATATTTGCAATGATTTCTACTTACTGACAGTCAGTATTATCAAGTAATCTAAGATACAGGTGCGATGTTAAAGTACATTTCAGCTAATATTCATGTTTCAGTATTTAAGAAATTTTTTTTTCAATCGCAAGCACTTGCCCATGGGGCATTCTCCACAACTAAGGAACCATCGTTTAGACTTTGCACAGCCTTATCGGACTGCCTTAGTACATAAATTACATAGGTAAGGCAGCTGCAGCTGTGAGAAAAAGATGAATGCTTTTTACTAGTACTGCATCAATGCTCAATTTAACGCCATCCCCCTACTGTTGTGTCCCAATTAACCTTAATTTAAATTGCGTTGTGTTGAACCCTTCCCCATTTGAAATCATTAAATATCATAAGCCAGGTTCCCTTGGAAGCCAAAAAAACATTAAATGAGACACAAATTTAACAAACAACCCCAAAATAACTTAAAAAACAACTCTAAATAACATTAAAAAAACAATTTATTAAATAAACTTCCGTCATAATTGTACAAAAGTAAAATAAATTTACAGCCGCAGATTCAGACAGGATCCGGTACAGTTCAAGTCACTCACTGTTTGACATAATATTGCAAGGGGAGAATACGAGGACTAAAACATAACAACTTACAAGCGGACCAGCAGTAATAGCGGATAACGCAAAGGTGCTGCTGTGAATTGGGCGGGATAAGTGACCGCTCTCTGGAACAGAGGCTTGATAGAATGCTCGCTGAATTCTCAGGACCCAGGGCAGACCCGGTTGAATTCACACGATGGTCTCGATCTTAATAGGCCCACAGTTCTTTCAAAGAGGGATCCGGAATCGATGAGTACCACGACGTAGACAAAATTGGCCTCGAAAATACTCAGCTCTCTCTGCTATCTCTCGGCGATCAGCTCTCCCATGTCTCCCTTCGTTTTTCTTTTATTTACCTCACGGGGAAGCAAAAAGCACCATGGCCTTAACCAGTCGACAAACGTCCTCTCGAAGATCTTTTCCACAGATCTCCCAGAGCGAAGGATACCACAGAGGGGATACGAAAAATTCTCCGCGGACGCAAAACCGTCGCTGAGTGGTTAACTACGGAATAGATTTTATTGCGGGTACACAATTCTCCGCCTCAGCCTCATCTGCGGTTATGACGATGGCAGGCCCTCCGGCAGACACCCCAGCAACAAGACACAAAGCCCCAAAACAAAGGATTTAAGATTAAGACTCGAAAACAACCCCAAAGCCAAAAATTGATAGTAGGAGACGTCTCTTCATCTCCTGCTCACAAAAATGATACCAAACCCTAGCTGTTAATCCTGATTACCAATAAATAAACATTAAAACTAAACAACAGGAGAGTTCGAAAACTTTATCATTAAAGTATTTAAATTAATAGGCTATTACAAAATTGAATTTACTTTTTAAAAAGAGGTAATTAAGATTTGAGGTAATTAAATAAATAATTAATTGAACTCTGAAGAGAGGACTCAGCAAAGCAACACAACAATATCTTATTCCCACTCTTGTTAAGGAAACAATGAAGACAATTGGAACATTGTTTGGTTACATGGGGTTTTGTAGATTTATATCGTTATCACCAAGGTGAATTAAAATTATTTTTTGTCCTTTACAATAAGTAAAGACTTTCGGAGTTCGGGCTTCCTAAAATACAATTTCAAGTTTTTCAAAGAACCTGAAAACCCTAAAAAATCTAGTATGGTAAAACCTTAAAAAATCTAGTACATAGGTATGTGTACTTAAAATAGGATGCGCAATTCTCAAAATTTTTTTCTTAGCACAAACCTGTTACCGAGACAATATTATAGGAATGATTAGAATTAGAATTTAATATTTAATTACGTGAATTGAACGGTAACTAATAATACGTGCAATGTGCAAACTATTTTATAAGGAAAATAGGCAGTTTCATTAAGTATTGACTCGACACTGACTGTAAAAACAATGCATATTAGTAAAGTAAGTATTATAATTTTAACTTTCTGATCAAAACTTCGTTGACATTAAAATAAAGGAATAAAAATTATTATGTACTTACGTTTGTCCCTTTGCAAATATAATATACTCGGATAATACCTCGTGGTACCACTACAGAAGCATACCGTTAAGCATGCATAGCTTACAATCGCTATAATGATTACAATTCTGACTTGATCAGATTCTGCTCATGAGATGTGTTGGCGATTCACTCTAATTGCAACCGGAACACAACGCATTCTCAACAGGGTGCTAAATCCTAAATTTCAACCGTGAAAATGTTTCGATTTAAAACAGTATAATATTGTGCCCAAAATGAACTGGACATTTTATGTTTTTTATACAGAACAAAACGCAACGTGTTTGTCCTGTCACAAAGCAAAATATTTTCAACGCAACTGGTATGTAATGTTTGAAACATAAAAAATTTTTGGCCCGGAATACTTTCAACGTAATGAATATGCAGCCTTTGAAAGGAAAAAAAAAGCAATGTTTTAAAACCGTTACGAGCTACCTGGATAAGTATTATTATAATTGGAACTTTCGCATCAAAATATCGTTAATATTTAAATAAATGAATAAAAATATCATATACTTACGTTTGTTCTTTTTCCAATAAAATATACTCGGGTAAAACCTAGCGTCCTTGACCTCCTTGTACCACTACTGAAGTACACACGATTAAAATTCTGACTTGGTCAGATTTTGTGCTAAAAGTATGTTGGAAATTTACTTCTAATTGCAATAGGGACATGGTACAAAATCCCGCAACATGGTACAAAATCCCGAATTCCAACCATGAAAATATTGCGATTTAAAAACTCTTTCGAAACGACAATACTTCTACCAAAACGAATTGGAGATTTCCTGTTGTTTGTATACAAAAAGGCAACGTTTCTGCCACGTCACAGAGCAGAATATTTCCAACATAATGTCTATGGAACCTATGAATTAAAAAAGGAACGTTTTAAAACCGTTACGTGCTACCTGGGATGTAACCTAAAAGCTTGTGCGACTAAAGACATGTTCTCATGCATAACCGTTTCAAGTAGCTTAGGATCGCCACTTAACAGATATCACAGTGAAATTATTTTAAACTATACAAGAACGTGTAAAGAAAATGATTTCACATACCTGTTAAAAATTTGAAATTCAGTAAATTTGAAAAACAGTAATTCCCACAATACGCCATGCTGCATGCACAGTTTGAAGAATGCTTGCAACTGCTCTCTGATTACAGTCTTAGATTGTCTTCTCTATGCTCAAGACTGAAAATTAAAAAGAAATAAAAATAAAAAAATACATTACAGATTTCGCTCACAAAATAAACTAATTGCCTCAGTGTCTTGAGAAAATTCAGGGTGTTTTTTTTTTTACAATCTAAATTACTACACACTGTAATAAATGGAAAATCAAAACTTTAATGAAGTTTTCTGCAAATGTTCTTAAAACATGGAATAATATAATAGGTGTGATGGATTTCGCAAAACTGTCTTTTCTTGTGTATAGAGAAAAAGATATCTTAAAAAGTTTCAGAGAACTGATATAATTATTTTACCTAAATTTGTGTTCAAAAATCATTTTGTCTTTTAAAGCCATAATAGAGTTAAAAAAAACTGAAGTAGGGATTTTTTTTCCTTCCCAGTGACAAGAAATGTAAAGACATCCTAAAATGAATGTTGAAAAATACATTGTCAAACACCCAGTTCAGCATTCTTGTATTAGTTGTGTTTTTACCCTAACACTGGATGTGTGTTAATCGACTCAGAGCTTTTTTTCACTCTGTAAATTTTGTAAAAAAAATTTCTCTTCAGTCTTTATAGAAGGATAGATACTGCTCCCCTCCAAACTTAAAAAAAAAAAATAATATTAAGCGTCGGTCTCGAATGGAAAAGGAATTCCTACGTGTCACTCCAAAAAGCCTACCGGTTTCACCACTGATTATAGTTAAAACATGCAGGGGAAAGAATTTCAACATGCAGTAATTTGTAATATAAATTGAATAACCATTGAACGTAACTTGGATAACGGAATGCATATTTAATAGACGTGTTCAATGTTTGCACTCTGTTATGTATATTTCATTCGTTTTGCACTTATCACGAGCGATATGTTTTATTTTTTATTTCGATTCTAGTTCAAGGTTGTTCGCATGAATCTTCCCAAAAATGGCCCGTGCTGAAATAGAAATGCGAAAAGAGCATTATAAGATAACATGGAATAAGTTTGGCACAGTTTATATTATTATTAACTACAGAATTATGGAAGCAGTTGTATTTAAGTAATGTTACTCTCAACATACTACACATTTTTCACATTCTTACGAAATATTTTTACCTTGTTTAATTTATCGAATTATGTATTTCATGTGCATTAACAATGTTTCGCCAATTAAAATGATTTATTCAGTTGTTATTTGTGTGCATACCTACCTATATTTACAGCCAACGGTTATTTTGAGTTCTCACAAGAAATGCTTCTTTTACCGATATATATTGCTTGTTTTCATGTGTAAGTTATAAATATTAACCCAAATTATGTCATTAAATTACTTCGAATGTAACTACATAACAGAAAACACACTCATTATGAATTTTGAATAATCTGTGATTGTCTTACTAAGTTTGTCTTGTGAGGAAGAAGGAAAAAAAAAACCTGACGTTGAGATTGATAAAATTAAACTTGTAGATATATAAAAGCCCTCAAATAAAATGTAAAATTTGATGAATAGGTAATTAATAAGTTTAACCTCTGAAACTGTCAACCGACTGCTTATGGGTTAAAAAATAACATAGTAAAATCAATAAAATAATTTTATTAAAGGATTCATGAACATACCAGCTGACAAAAAAATTTTGTTAATTCAAACAAATAATTTAGTTGATTTTAACTTAATAAAGCATTTTAACAAAAAGTTTGGTTAAATTAACGAAATATTTGTTTATTTTAATAAAATCCATTAGTTAAACGGACAAACCTTTGTTGAAATAACAAAATAATTTTGTTACTTTATCAAGCATTTCGTTGGCGTTGTTTCAACCGGATAATTTTTTGTGTATTCAACAAAACATTTTCCTTTTCAATGTAAAGTACCCAACAACGATTGTACATTAAAATAACATTCATACAATTTTTTTAAGTATAAATAAGTAGAAAATTAAATGTTACAGAAAGCAGGTAGACATGGCATGGATAACACCAGTACATTTAAATTAACTTTCAAAATTTGCATAGCAATTATATTTTTAACCTATTTTTTGTGCGTTTTCACCAGTTTTGATATCATTTTACCTTAGTTTTTTGTATGATTTAAATTCAGTGCCGACAGTGCTTATCTTGCAAAGCATTCAGAAGAGTTAAGTGCAGGCGATATCCCCATGTCGAAATAGAAATAGCTAAGTCCCATGTTATCCTACGAGAAAAACTGTTCACTCATAACATACTCAGTTAACAGCATTTTGCCTCGCTTTTTTCATCACCTTCTAACTGCAAGACTCATAATTTACCTTTTCAAAAATACTTTTTGGCAATATTTTAAATAGAGAAGACTTAGAAAGTGAATTAAGAGTTAACCATTACATTTGTCTTTGATTTGCACAAACGACAAAATATATGATATTCTGTCAATGAAGTAATTGACTTTTATTTATCTACTAGCTGAAGTACCCGTCCTCGACGGGTTAGTGAATGAAAATTTCCAAAAAGCAAGAACTTTCGTCAGCATTGTAGGAGTAAACAGAATGGATGTAGTATGTTGCCAAAGTAAAGAAAGCGAAGTTATCATTTTCATGTATTGTTAAAATATTACAGGTTAGAGAGTAACTAAGTAATATCATTTCATTCGCTTTAGTCGTAATTATGGGATGCGAGAACGAATATTGACGCATATTGAAATAATTTTCGCAAAATCTCAAAATTTAATCAAAATTTTTGAAAAAAAATAGAAGCCTAGAATTTAAGTTGAGTGACAACCTATCATGTCACCCAAATTCGTTTCATTCCCTGCAGTCTTTATTTCGTGATGCTGGAACAAATTTTCAGCCTTTTAAAACGATTTTCGAAAAATCTCTAAATGTAAGCAAAATATTTTTAAAATTCAACGCCTATAAATTAAGATTAGCAACTACCTATCCTATCACTCAATTTCGTATCATTCGTATTAGTCGTTATTACGTGATGTTTGAAGAAATATAAACGTATTTTGAGAGAATTTTCACAAAATCTCAAAATCTAATAAAAATGTTTAAAAAATTGGACTCCTATAGTTTATGTTGAGCAACCATCTATCGTGCGACCCAATTTCATATCATTCGCTTTAGTCGTTATTACGTAATACGGGAACGAAGATTCACTCAGTTTTAAACGATTTTCACAAAATCTCGAAATCTGATGGATTTTTTTTTACTAGATGCTTAAAGTTTAAGGTGAGTGACCACCTATCATTTCACCAAATATCATTTTTTCACCTTTGCAGTTATTACGTGATGTGCGAACACAAATTTACGCAGTTTGAAATCATTTTCGCAAAATTTCAAAATCTAATCAAGATTTTTTTTAAATTCGACGCCTATGTTTTAAGTTGAGTGGCCACCTATCATGACACCCAATTTCATATCATTCGCTTCAGACGTTTTAACGTGATGCTTGAACACAAATTTTTGCAGTTTGAAAGGATTTTCGCAAAATCTCAAAATCAATCAAGATTGTTTAAAAGTTCGACGCGTATGTTTTAAGTTGAGTGACCACCTATCATGTCACTCAATTTCATATCATTCGCTTCAGTCGTTTTTGCGTGATGCTTGAACACAAATTTACGCATTTTGAAAGGATTTTCGCAAAATCTCAAAATCCAATCAAGATTTTTTTTAAATTGGACGCGTATGTTTTAAGTTCAGTGACCACCTATCATGACACCCAATTTCATATCATTCGCTTCAGTCGTTTTTGCATGATGCTTGAACACAGTTTTACGTAGTTTGAAACGATTTTCGCAAAATCTGAAAATCTAATCAAGATTTTTTAAAAATTCGACGCCTATCTTTTAAGTTGAGTGACAACCTATCATGACACCAAATTTCATATCATTCGCTTCAGTCGTTTTTACGTGATGCTTAAACAAAAAAAGCGTCACGGACAGAATGACAGAATGACAGACAGACAAACTTTTTTTTGAGGGTCGCATCGGATTCCCGGGTGCTTGAAACGGATAGAAATCGCAAAATTTTTGAATTCCAAGAAATGTACAGACAAAAGTCTAATTTTATTTATATAGATTAGCTGAAATTTTGGGCTTGGTCTTCGATTTTAATAATATCTCACGGGCTCGGGCTTTAAAATCTGAGTCCGAACTCATCTCTAATAGGAGATATGTGGTAATAGGCATTTTTTTTTCAAAGTATAAACACCAGCGACCGCTGAGAAAAAATAACTGTTTTCTGTACTATTTCTTAACCAAGAGATTATTGAAGTGCTGTATGAAATCAGTTTCTGCTTTCTTATTTATGGGGAATTTGAGTTATTTGAGGAGTAGGTTTACAGAGTCCATACTGTTTTGTCAATGATTTACGGTAATTTTAGTAATTTCAAACGCGTGTTAAGCATGTGTATATATCATGTACTATTTAATCAACACATTTAATAGTTTGCGAAAAAGATATCCTACAAGACTTCAGTAAAGCAGGAAATTTGCAACTGGATAAATGGTGCATTTCAGTTTTAATCCATTTTATATGTTGAACATATTCACAGGTGCGAATAGTTTATAAGAAACTAAATTCGTCATGCTATCGACTGAAGGAAAATGCAAGCATCCTTATAAATACAACTTTAAAGTTAAATATTACATCACGTATATCAAAAAGTGAAGATTGGAATCAAATAGATATTCTAACATAAGATCTCCATTTCCTGCTTGTAAAATCAAATTCACTTCGAAGAAAGGTTAAAAAAACAATGTGCGGGAACGTTATGACGAAATTTCTCTTCCTCTGGTAACGGAAAACAGCGAAAGAAAAATATTCCGAGAATGTAAAATCAAAGCATAAAAAGCACCCTCTTACAAAAACACTGTAGGAGGAATAAATCCAAGAGAAAGGGAAACATGCTGGTAAAAAAATAGCGGCAAAGTTTAAGTTATTTCTCTTTCATTTCCCTGATACGGAGTGTGAATATTTAGCCAATTGCTGCACATATATACTCGGAAAGAGAAATAAAAAATTGTCCAAGAAATTTGATTTGAAAGTTTTTATTTACGTGAGCAATGGCGAAAGCGACTTCAGCAGCATTTTTTAAATAGTTCTGTTATTCGTTTTAAATACTTAAATATTCAAAATGTGTAAGGGCTGGAATATATTTGTAGATCTTATTTTCCCATGCAAACGATTTGTAGTCTACGTCATTTACTGAATAATAATTTTGTGAGAAATGTCTCGTCTTTCAACCCCCCCTCTTTTTTTTTCTTTGGCCAACTGTAAATGTGCGATTAAGATAATGGTTATCTTTCTACGTGTATGTTAACAAAAAATAATAAAAATAACACTAAAGAAATGACAGTGTTATGAGAATCACTGCCAGTGCATTTGTGAAGAGGAAATTGCTTAGGCTATTTTAAAATTAACTTGCCTTGACACGGATCAAATCAAGATCCATACGCTTAGTTGCAATATAAGGAAGACATTAGATACTTAAAACTGTTTTATAATAAAAAAAAACTATTGAAGCATAAACTTATTACAACGGCTGGTGGTGGCTCAGTAAAATAAAAATACGGCCTATAAGGACAATGAAAATAAGATGGAATAATTTAAAAATTACGCCAACACAGAATTACATATTGGCGAGAACAGCTACTTGGCTGAGATAAATAACGCCAATCGCAACAACAACAAAACATAATTTACGCCAGCAAAATGCCGAAGAGGGCGAAAGTAAAAAGTTGTAGATATTGCAAACGGACGTAATGTGATCTATTTTTAGCCCAGATGGCGACATGATTCTCTTGAGAAAAATTAAACCTGTAAAAATAATGCATGCGGGAATAAGCGAATATATACAGATTTAAAAGCCGAGGTGATAAAAAAAAAATGAGAACAGAAAAGTAATTTAGAATACATGATTTTGGATAAATTAAATTGAAGAAACACAAAGAAAATGATAATTAAAATTAATATGTGATCTACATCACACCATTTTCTTAACTTCAAATGAACGAATTCATCCCTGATAATATTCTCTTTCGGGCATTTAACCAGATTTCGTTCAAAACTGACTTCCCGAAAAGAAAATATTGTCTTATTAGTATTTAACTTACATATTTAGTATTTTAGATAGTAGTATATGTATTCTTCATACCAAGTTACACACTTAAATCTATTGATTAAAACTAACGCTCCTTCATTGATTAAATTTCTTATCGGCTGATTTAAATCCTTTTACGCTAAAAAATACTCATTAAAGACAATAATTTGTTATCTCCTCAATTCCCCTCAATGCTCAGGATTCGCTAGTTTCTACTATACTCCATTTTTCACTAAAATCTTGTCTATTTGAGAATTCTGTCTCTCCCCCACGAAAGATGCGTAGTAATGTATCCTATTACTTTCACGTGACCAACGCTCTAACGGAAAACGGTACAGTCACCACAGACAATACAACGCGGGAAGCGGGAATAGTATGGCTTACGAAGTGGTTATTTATATTCTTTGTTGCGGCGAGCATCGAAGAGCAAACATGTCGTTATCAAAATATGAATTAAAAGAGTTTCTGAAGAGGATACCCGATGATACTTTAGAATGGTGATAATTTTATTTTATATCCGAATACCAAATACATCTTTTTCATATTCAGAGTTGTGAAATAAATTCAACCTAAATGTGGAGAGGATGCTTTCGGTAAAAATTTTGTTTTAATGGACATAGTTTCTTACGATTGGGCTATAAAAATCTCGTCGCTCTTGTAAAAAAAAAAATGAAGTTATGATATCTTCAGTCAAGTGAGTAAGTACTATTTTACCTTTTTCATGTCAATAAATTGGGTTGCTGCTTTAAATAAATCTTACAGCTGGTTTAACCATGATTGCATTTGTGTATTCTGACTCTACTGTGAATTCGTTTTATAACTAGAGACTACAGTGAAATTATATTCTATTTATTAAAAAAATACTTTTTTATAGTGTATTAAGATATATGTAATGTATTTGCCTTGATTTAAAATTTATTTTCTCGGGCTTATAATCATAGATTACAGCTCTGATAATAAAAAATGAAGAAAACGAATCATTCAATATAAAAATCAAAAACAGCAAATTTTCATAAGGCACACCTTTTCTAGCTTAAAATAACAATATTAATTGAGTACAGATATATTAATTAAAAAAGGACTGATTTTGTAAAAACGCTCATTGTATAGCTTAAATAATAATCATAATTGAGTACAGTTATATTAATCAAAAACGGACAGACACTCCTCATTTTTGATTATTATTTAGCCTAAATGGAGCTGTTGTATAATGCTCAAAAATTGAAAATTTTTCGCTCCATTGATATTTGTCGATTAATGGAGCAAATTTTACTCAATCGGGAGAATGGCTGTTTGAAGTCAATAATTGAGTAAAAATATATTCCGTTTGATTATTATTTTACTCAATAGATTTAAGCGTGTACTTAATGATAATCATTGCGTAACATCAACTGAAAATTAAATTTATTCTAAATGTGAACGAAATACATAATTTTTCAAATTTTATGGGATGGATCAGGCACGTAGCCAGAAAAAAATTTCGGCTCCGGCCCAAAGATGGTAAAGGTATAGTTTGTAATAAACGGTCTTGTTTATGGACATACAGTTATCAAAAATCCTAAATTCGGGAGGGGTCTAGGCCACTGTGGCCTACCCTCTGATTGCGACCCTGGGAAAAATGATGAAGACAGTTATACAATACGACAGAAAATGCAACTTTAAGAAGCAAAGAAATGACTCTAAAATGTTTTGATTTTTTTATTAGTAGAGTAAAAAGAGACTGCTATTCCATAAATAGTTTCACAATTTTCTATATTAACAAGAAATTACTTATACCAAATGTCACCTATAATGAAACACTGAAGATATAGAATTGAAATGAAACATATTTTGACGACTTGAAATCTAAATTGTCGCATTTATTGGGTTTCTTCTGCTTATTAAATTTGATTTTTGCGCACACACAAAAGAAAAAAACGTAACTTCTGCTAATAATCCTAATCGTTTAGTTTTCTTGGATCGTAACATATTGTCCCAATCACAGTGAAGAAGATAAATGTTCTCAAAATGCCTCGGCCATATAACGCCTTTCAGGGGTTAACGACGCAGCTACATTCAGTGTGAGATAATGCTTAATTACTCGGACTAGATTCGTTCCTCAGGGCTGTATCACGGCGCTAATGGTTCTTGGACAGAGTAAAAAGATTTTTTTAAACAATTCACCGTTAGATGGTGGAATCCTTGTTATTAGTAAGAGTAGAATGTAATTCTTAAGTCAGCCACACACAGTCAAATGTGGCTTTGTAAAATGTAGCTCATTTGGTAGAACTTTGTATTAATCAATCATTGACAGCGCGTGATGTCAATCTTTTTATTGTGCTTCTAATTAAAATTTCCTAGTTATAGATTCTTTCAAATGATTTTTTTTTTGCGTACTGTGAAGTTTTACTCTTTCTTCAAATTATAAGAATTTGTTTCTTAAAAATGCACACTTCTACTTCGTTTGTTTTTATATAAACTTTTTTAATTTCATTTTCTATCTCCTCTATAGTTTTAAATTGAAAAAATGACCATCTGATTTCAGTGGATGGTGTTTAATTTTAAAGTAGGTAATTCATGTAATTATGAGACCTTTTCGCGTTCATGCCCACACACTGATAATGTTGTCTGAATTTTTAATGAAATTACTCGATAAATAATACGATCAGGGGTCATCAGAAGCGAAACATAAAAGCCTCATAGAATACCATTAACAGCTGCAATTTGACAGGGCAACATTTGAGAAGATACTATTATGAAGAATGGGTTTTGATTAAAATTAGTTTATATTTTGCATGATGCAGGGCAGGTCAAATCGGTGTTCATGCGCCAAAAATGGCGAATTGGGTGTACTTGAAATGGTGCATTGCATACTGGGACCTACTTCTTGTTTTGAGACATATTGACGACTTTCGTCAATATGATAAGGGGTCATCAGAAGCGAAACATAAAAGCCTCCTAGAATACCATTAACAGCTGCAATTTGACATGGCAACATTTGAGAAGATACTATTATGAAGAATGGGTTTTGATTAAAATTAGTTTATATTTTGCATGATGCAGGGCAGGTCAAATCGGTGTTCATGCGCCAAAAATGGCGAATTGGGTGTACTTGAAATGGTGCATTGCATACTGGGACCTACTTCTTGTTTTGAGACATATTGACGACTTTCGTCAATATGATCAGGGGTCATCAGAAGCGAAACATAAAAGCCTCCTAGAATTCCATTAACAGCTGCAATTTGACATGGCAACATTTGAGAAGATACTATTATGAAGAATGGGTTTTGATTAAAATTAGTTTATATTTTGCATGATGCAGGGCAGGTCAAATCGGTGTTCATGCGCCAAAAATGGCGAATTGGGTGTACTTGAAATGGTGCATTGCATACTGGGACCTACTTCTTGTTTTGAGACATATTGACGACTTTCGTCAATATGATCAGGGGTCATCAGAAGCGAAACATAAAAGCCTCCTAGAATACAATTAACAGCTGCAATTTGACAGGGCAACATTTGAGAAGATACTATTATGAAGAATGGGTTTTGATTAAAATTAGTTCATATTTTGCATGATGCAGGGCAGGTCAAATCGGTGTTCATGCGCCAAAAATGGCGAATTGGGTGTACTTGAAATGGTGCATTGCATACTGGGACCTACTTATTGTTTTGAGACATATTGACGACTTTCGAAATAATGTTTTGAGCAGAAATATTTTATTTCTTAAAATTAAAGATGCTACACCAAAAGAAACGATTTGTACACTCCGAAATATACTATTATCGAATCATTCCTGATCCCCCTACTAAATATCCAAAAATGAATTCTAGAAACCTCTTCCTCAGTACAAGAATTTCAATATCATGTCCCCCTCAGGACGCATGAAAAAAACATTTCGTAGGTATGGGTCCAAACGGTGGATTTGTTAACCCTTAAGCGCGCAGTGTTCCCGCTCTGGGAACACCCAACTCTGGCGTTTTGACTGTTGCCAGGCACAAAGAATAGATTGGATTTCTATAAAAATAATGGCGGGTGACAAAGCTCCACGAGAATCCTTTACTTTTTAGCACGTCCTTTCCCATAAAAAAAGGGTCACGATTATTTTTATCAGCGCTGACATCTGCTGAAAAATAGAAGAATGCAAGAACAGCTGGATAGATTGCCCCGTGCTGAAAAAAGGGCACCCGTTGCCATCGCTCGACTTAACGACCCGCAAGAGGGCGGACGATCGAAACGTTCATCGCGTGCCACAGATCTAGAGACCTTTTTTGACGCAGCCACAGCCAGCTGTCGTCAAAAAAGGGTCTCTCGATCTGTGGCACGCGATGAACGTTTCGATCGTCCGCGATATTGCTGGTCGTTAAGTCGAGCGATGGCAACGGCTGTCCTTTTTTCAGCATTGGGAAAGGGTTGCGCCTCAAAGGGTTAGCAAAAATCGAAATTTCGAGGGGTCCGTGTCCTCTGCCCACCCTCCCCTTATTCCTGCCATTACTTTTCCTCCGTCGAACTAAAGTGTACCCCCGCATTCATATTTTCCACTTCTACCCGCTGTTAACGTAAGAAAGTAAAAAGCTGCTTGAATTGTATGGCACATCTGAGCTCGTCCGGCGCAAGATATGCAAAAGGTTGACCACCCCTGCCTTAATTTCATGACTATAAATTGCAGTAAAAATAAATAATTGCAAGTCTGAAACATAATTTCATTTCCTGGATTACTGATTTCCTGCAGCTATGAACTGTATTCGTGGTAACCAGCCTTAGTTTTGTGCTGCAGCGGCACACCATGAAATTACACCAACGGCTATATTTAGGACAGCTAAAACATATTATTTTATTTTATTTAAACGCCTTGATTTGCTTCAGTTAAAATAAATATTATATTTCATAAATATTTATCAGTTTTCTAAGTATACTATGAAGCTACGAGAGAACGAAATTGTAGCAAATATATCTCCTTAATGTGTTCATCTTGCATTTAAAATAATTGTGTTAAAAAGTCTACAAATTTTGTCATTTGTAAATTTAGTTGGGAGGTTTAAAAGCATATATGCAGAATACAAATAAAAATTGGATTCATTTAAGTACTATTATTCGAGAACTTTTGTTGATAAAACTTCTTATATTGATTTGACTTAACTGATACCTTTTCGTGTCTGTTAAATGGTAAGTTTCGTTTAAATCTAATGTTTTGTGAGCTTAGTAACTACTTAGTTGGAAGTAAAAATGAAATATTACAAACCACGAGGGTTAAAATCCAGAACTTGTTTCGTTTTACAAGATAGAGACTGTATAAGCAACTGTGTGTCAGGATATATACGCGATGTATTACGTCTTGTCGAGAATAATGACACTACTACATTCGGGTACGAGACATTGCCTAATTACTTGGCATTATCTCACACCAAATTGCATCCCTACGTTAATGGCTCTCTCATAACCGAGAAAAGAGATTCCGTCAATTACGAGTATAAAAAATGGACTAAATATTATCGTCGCTCTCGGTAAATTGTGAATAAAAGTAGGTCATGTGTTTGATGACGAAAGGAAGTTGAGATTATAAGCAGCTTTATTTGACAGAAACTGAAGAAAGTAGGATATATAGGCGTTTAATAGATATTTCTGGGTGTTATTTAGGATGGGTTCCCGCCACTGCTTAACCCTTTGAGGCGCAACCCTTTCCCTATGCTGAAAAAAGGACAGCCGTTGCCATTGCTCGACTTAACGACCCGCAAGAGGGCGGACGATCGAAACGTTCATCGCGTGCCACAGATCTAGAGACCCTTTTTTGACGACAGCTGGCTGTGACTGCGTCAAAAAAGGTCTCTAGATCTGTGGTACGCGATGAACGTTTCGATCGTCCGCCCTCTTGCTGGTCGTTAAGTCGAGCGATGGCAAAGGGTGCCCTTTTTTTCAGCATTGGGCAATCTATCCAGCTGTTCTCGCATTCTTCCGTTTTTCATCAGTTGTCAGTGCTGTTAAAAATAATCGTGACATTTTTTTAACGGGAAATGACGTTGTAAAAAGTAAAGGATTCTCGTGGAGCTAGGTCACCCGCAATTATTTTTATAGGAATCAGATCTATTCTTCGTGATTGGAAACAGTCAAAACGTCAGAGTTTGGTGTTCCCAGAGCGGGAACACTGCGCGATAAAGGGTTAAAATATTTCAGCTGAGCAGATATGCTGTGCAGCTGGCTGTGTGCTCGCGCACAGCCAACGGCTGCCCTTTTTTCAGCATTGGGCAATCTTTAGAGCTGTTCTCGCCTTCTTTCGTTTTGCAGCAGATGTCAGTGCTGTTAAAAATAATCGTGACTTTTTTTTTACGGGAAATGACGTTGTAAAAAGTAAAGGATTTTCGTGGAGCTAGGTCACCCGCCACTATTTTTATAGAAATCCAATCTATTCTTCGTGATTGGCAACAGTCAAAACGTCAGAGTTTGGTGTTCCCAGAGCGGGAACACTGAGCGTTAAAGGGTTAAAATTGTATGTTTCTGTACCGTGCCGTGAGCAACATCTTCGGTTCTAATTCTTGAACTGACCAAAATTGCAACACCAACGAAGGAAAAGGTATTTTACTTCTGATCTTTTTGTCTTTTGAGTTTTTGCTTATTTTAATCTTAAAAAATAATCTTTCAGAACTCTATGGTAACCAATTTGTTTTTCACTTCTTTCAGTTTCCCAAGAGGAAAACCTAAAATGCAAACTTTCATTGTTTTTCAACTGACAGTCGATTGGTTTCTAAGCACTGCCAAACGCAAACAGGAATTTCAAAATGAAGTCTCCAACTTTTAAAATATTGGATGTATACAGGGTGTTCCAAAAAAGGTGGTAACGGGCTTTAATTCTTTATCTATTAGAGAGAAGTGGGCAATGTCAATTCAAAAAAAAAAAGTTCAAAATAAGGTCGGAAGTAAGACTCCGTACAGAAAAAATTACTCTCTTTCATTTACATAAAGTTACTTTTAAAGACTGTGTACGATCCCCAGTAGAAATAAAATTACCACTTAGCAAAATGGACCCCATACACTCATGAGGTGATGTACCCAATTTGAGCCTTTCATCATAGAACGTTTCAGAGATATCTTTAAGGAAAGTTGATCGGGGCTATACATGGTTTTAAATGAACACGTTTATTGCCAAAGTAGAAAAAAAGATTACCGTTCGTCATTTCTGGATGATCCCTGAAATTCGATTATTCGACGTGATTTTTTACCTTCGAGAGCCATTAGAAAATGGTTTAAGTCAGTATATTTATCTTCCTCTCCGCCACTTTCAAGGATGCAATTATCAAATTTTGTATGCCACCTCAGGGGCGTAGCCAGGGGGGGGATATCGGGATATATCCCCCCCGAAATGTTTGGATTAGTGATGAAATTCCGTCTATTTATACACATATAAGTTCATATCCCCCCCCCCCCGAAAAATTTTCCTGGCTACGCGCCTGTGCCACCTCATGAGTGTATGGGGGCACATTTAACTCATTGCGAATTTTTTTGTATGGAGGTCGTGTACAAATTTAAAAAGTGTCACTTTTTGAAAAATAACGAGAGGTTTTTTTTCGAAGCGTACTGTAATGATAAATGATTAAATTTAAAAATCCTAAATCCAGTGTGGCAAGACTCTGAATGTAGGAAAATTCGTGATAAACATCCCAAACATGCTCGATGGGAATGAAGGCTAGTTTGGGACGGCTAGTTAATGGCTTCCTATCCTCTCGAAATGAAACACCTACGATTCTACTTCTCAATGAAGGAAAGACGCCTTCATTGATCGACCATGCTGTCAACATGTTGGCGTACCACCTGAAACGATCTTCCTCTGACGTGGGGTTGGAACTCTTAACCCATTAAGGACCGCATACATATTCCATTCGTCCAAGTCATTGACGAATGACTGACGATTGATAATGACTTCTTAACACTCGCTTATAATTAATTAAGACTAAAAATGTTTTCAGATATATTGTTTATTTAAATAGCAAACGTATAATATTTATTAATTATAATACAAATTAAATATTTTTTTGCTTCATGAAAAACATAAGCCAAAATTAAATTTGACACGTTAAACATCTTTTTTAGGCATGTATTTCAGAGTATATTATTCTGCTATTTACAAAGTTAAAAGTCGGAATGTCCGTTATAGTTTAAAATCGTTATTGTTTGTATACAAACACAACGAACACGTATATATGTTAAGGATGCAAACATGTAGATAATATTAGGTTGTAACGAAAGTTTCCCGCCACCGCAAACATCGTCAGCACACAGTTCTCGTTAGCGTATTGGCTCCTATTTTGTCAAACGATTTTTGGCATTTGAAAGAAAGAGGTTTACTTTATAACACTGTGTTGTGAAATCTGTAAAAAGAGTTATCATTAAGTATAAGGTGTCTCAAATGGAACTATCACTCTAGAGGATTAGAACCATCATTTACTTCCAGTTGTGTTGCAAAAAGTCAGCTACATAATATCAACGAATTATGAGTACAGCTTTAAGTACTATTGTTGTATCATGTGACACTGTGCAGGTTTGGTACCGAAAGTTCAAAAACAATTATCTAAGGAGTTAGAAGTTAGTTTTTCAGGCAGATATGGCGGAAAACTTTCGTTACAACCTGATATTAAATTAAGAGACAATTTAACGTGCTTTAAAACACAAAATGGAGCTTAAAACGAGTCTCAATATACAGATAATTTTAAAATTGAATTTTTAACTTTTAAACTTATATTCGACTCTACGTTGCGAAAACGCTTCGACAGTTCAAAATGGGTTAAAAATCATCGTGTTTCTACCCAACAAACTTCCGATGGTTTCAGCAAAGGAGACACTAAGATGACATGGGGTTCTTTTTTCGTACACATAACCAAAAATCTCCGTCATCGGAACTTGTATTTCTTTTCTGCTTGCCAAATCAGTGGCTCGTAATGGCAGTCAAAGTCCATGAAGCCCAAAAGGAGGCACATTTATCCATATTTGTCCTTTTCATGTGCCTCGCATCGTTTCTACAGATTGGGTTTCCGTTAATCGTCAATCTCTGTCAGAGCCAAAAGGGTATCTTGATGGCTCGTTCATTGCAAAGCAAAGCATGGGTTATCCCAGATTTCTTATCTCAGTATCACAATCCTGTCAGAAGCCTTCCTCTTTAGCTTGAATTTTCATGCGCCTCACCGATGACGCAATCCTATTGAGTTTAATGCATAATGCTCTAATTGCATCTTCATCTACTGACATTTGAATCATTTATTTAGCAATATATGAAAATTCTAAACGGATTGCATCTTTTTGGTTTAATGTTCTTTCTTAATTTCGAAAACCAGTGTAGGTCTGACCGCCATATATCAAAACTCAAGATATCACTTGGGTTCAGTTTTTTTTTTTTCTTTTAAGGGTGGAGGGGTTTCTCTCTTTACATGTACTTATGCCGGTTAAAACACATATCAATTAACTGCTCAATACTTTTACTAAATAACTTATACAATTCATTAAGATATAATAAAAATCATTACTGATATAATTGTAAAAAGACACAATGATAATATTTAGCAGTATAAAGGATTACCTTTTGTTTATGGATCATTCAACACAGGAAATGGCAATTGGAGTCAAGATTTATTTTCCTCCTTTAATGCTTATTTTCGTCCTTTGATGCTTAATATTACATGGTTATAGAAATACACATATAATAACAATAGGTTTTTGGACGGTATAAAATGTTATTACTTATCAATTAAGTGTTTTAATTCTACGTATTACGTATGCATCGTGTGAAAAATTTTCAATCTTATGAGTATTATTTTTTAATTATTTTTTATCACAAAATGAAAGAAAACTGTTCATTATATTCTTGTGTTCATTTTGGAAAGTTTCTTTTTGAGCGTCTAAGTACATTGCTTATGAATGCGTACGATCCTATTTGAAGTTTGTTCCAAAAAGATATTTGCTTTTATTGTTTTCATTCTGATAATGCATGAAGTGCCTGATGACTTGTAGGCTGTTGCGTGTAGTCAAAGTTTCCAAACTTTCGTTAGTTTAATACTTTTTGTTGTTGTTGTTATAAAGCGTATTTAATGCTTTCTTAAATTTGTTTCCTTTTGTACTTATTATTTCGAAACGTTAATGATTTTTTTCTTCAAGACAAATTATCGTATGCCGTTTTCTTCTCCAAGAGAAAAATTCTTCAATTTGCAATTGTTTTCTTTTCTTCAACTAAGTGCAGTTACAGAAGATTTCTTTTACTTTTGTAAATTGTTCATTAAAGCTTTAAAAGTTACTTTAATAGAAGTGTTTTCTGAGAAATATTTTCTTTTGTTCACTTTAATATTGCTACTTTTTGTAATTATTTTGCGCCATTTTGTGTTTAATTTATTTATTTTTCTATTTTTCATCCTCTTCTGTAAGAAATGAATTAACTTTAATTTTGAAAATAAAATTTTTGAACGATTTTATAAACTGTTTTTTATCAACATGCTTCAGATTTGAGAAACAGTTTCATTTAAAATATTTCAAAAATAACATTCGAATTTTTTGCATCACTTAATTTTAATTATATTGTTTCTTAGTAGATTGTAAATAAATATATTAATAAGTAATAGTTATCCTACTCTATACATAGTAAAACTCACAACCATTAAAGGAATTATGGGAAATGAACATTAAATGAAAATGCTCAGAAAGTACCAGGGAATATAAATTTTATTTATTTAGGAAATTATCCTTATATACCAAGCCCGAGAGGCATTAAAATAATACATTAATAAAGAGATTTTGCTATGGTGGATCCAAAAGAGCAATTATATCAAAAATGTAAAGGTATTTTAGTTAGGAATATGGAAAATCTTAAACTATCATAGAACCTTGATATTGTTTGTATAACATAGACATTATATAAAATAAAATAAAATTTTGTATAAAATCTCCTTACATTTTAGAATAAAGCAAATATGTTAGAGCAAACAAAATATAATTATGAACAGTGACCATACCGTATTCAAATTTGCTAATTTAGCAAAAGTAAATTCCATTTGAAAATTGAAGCTACAAACATCATTGCAAAATATCTAACAATTATACTTTCAGTTTTAATGAGAGAAGGAATTCGAGGGTATCTCAAAACATTTACGTTTTATTAGATGAGAGGGGTATTAGAACTTTTTTCTGCTGTCTATCGGCAGTTTCTCAAATCTGAAGCAGCGATGATAAGAAGCATAGAATAAATGAGAATTTTGAAAAATCATGAACTTGGCGATAGTTTGATTTTAATATTATGCAATGTGTTTTTAACATTGCATAAGTATGTGATATTTCATCAAGTCGATTAGTGCTAATAAATGTTTAACATGCCCCAGGAAACATGCGACCTTTCCTTTCTTTGTAATTTTGAATATTAGATTAAAAATTAAGTTTAATATTTGTTAATGCACTCATATTTTCAGTGTTGTGAACTCTAATATTGTGTGCATAAAATTTTTATTTTTTTTAAAAGTTAGGTTTTAGGTTAGGTTTTAACAAATATATTAAACATAAAATATTATCTCACTTACATCGAATAATATATTTTAATTAAAAGGATTGGAGATGAAACGTTAAACTGTCGTTGTTGTTTAAGTCTGAACTACTGACTATACTGTTCTACGTCTTTTGATATCACACATAGAATTTAAGATTTTAATTTCGCTGTCATATTGAAGAAAATATAACTGTTGTTTTGGTAATTATAGTTTTAAATCGTTTCCTTTAAATACCATTAAGTCAAAGATACTTTCTATCTTTATATAAAACGACTTTTCTCATCTCCATATTTCAAACGTATTCCTTGGAAAACCCTGAAATTTCCATTTACGCTTTTAAGCAGATCATCAAGTGAGTAAAAAGTAGAGGTGCCTTTTTTTAATTCTCGTAATGGAACCTACTATCATTTAATTTTAAAATATTATAATTTGCGTAAAGACGTGTTAGTACGTATGACATTTGCTTTACTTTGTTGAAATAGTTTCGTTCGCATTTATATTACCGATTACTGATAAATCATACTTTTTAAAGTAAATGTTTATTCAAATTTGTCATGAGTTTAATGGGTATACTAATATAGGTTCTATTCATTGACTTTGGAGATACAAACTATTTTTTTTTTCCATCCAATTCAGAGTAAGGAATTGGAAACATATTTACATCCACTCTACATTATGAGCAGAAAAGTTTTTGCTGGATATAAGTCTTTTTTATTCAAGATTTGTGATAAACAATAACATATAAATGCAAAATAATAAGAAATTAACGTCTAAAAGTGAATATTTTTCGTATTTCTTTTATGTTCGTATAAGCAAATAATAATACAAACAAATAATAACATTACAAATAATACTACAAATAGTACTACAAGCAATACTACAGAGTTACAAATAATAATACAGTTTACTTTCGGGTTAATGAAAGTGCTGTCATCTTTCGTTTATGAAATAAATTAAAATATACTGATCGACGTAAATCAGACAAAAGCAAACTTTAAGAACTAAAATTGAATTCTTTTTTTGTTGACCGGTGTAATCTGACTAGTATCATTTCAACCACTTTATTCATTACTCTGTATGTATGAAATGATATTAGGACACTTAGTTTAATTAGTTTATAAAGGATAATAACCGAAGATTTATAAAAAAAAATAAACTGCTAAATACTTTTTAAAAATATATAGTTCACATTTTTCCATGAAAAATAACTAGCTAATACTGTAAATAATAAAATTGCTGTCTTTTTTGTGTTTAATGTATATGGATATTTTGCAAATGAAAGAATTTTAAAATTCCTGTAGTCAGTAACCTAATTTTATAATTTTTTTTTGCTTTTTTCCATATAAGTATGCTTGAAGCTGTGTATTTTATAAAAAATGGTTAAAACTGAACAATAGACCGTTATTTTTTTGCTGTGGTAACAATAAAACTAATGATTAACGGACATGCGAGTGCTTTCTATGAAGTAGAATAAATTCCTTCGTCATAAATAGTCGCACACATTACGTACGGTTTTATGAAGAAAAAAGTAACAATTACTTTTTTTGTCATTCCAGTGTTCTAAAGTTCTGCACTTGATGTTTGAACAAAAGGATGAAATAATAATGATACTGTAAAGGAAATTTTGCTAATGATAAGAAATGCAATAAATGATAAAAAAGAACAAAATGTATTATTGATAAAGAAATACCAGTATCCTTAATCTCATATATTAGCTGAAAAAATCATTTTAAAAAGTTTTTTAACCTCATTTTATGTTAAATAAATGATGAAATTAAGATGTATAATGAATAAATGAGTTCTTTTTTATATGAGAATGTATAGAAGTTCATTATTTCTAAAAACCTAATTGTACTCTGATCGATCATAATTATATAAGAAATAAAAATCATTTTAAATGTTATAGTTCTTCTCGGAATATCTTTTCCTTGAGTGTTATTGTTAATTAAACTAAATTAAAAGAAAAAAATGAGTTAAATTTACAATCAAGAAAGAAATATTTATTCTAACAAATTACGATTTAAATAAGAAATATAAATTATACTTACTCTACTTTTATAATTTTTAGAGATTTTTAACAATTTTATTCTTATTAATTGTTATTATTTAAAGAGTTTTCCATATTAAAGTAAATAGTTGAAAATGTATCCCTTTAAGGCTTTTAATAAACAATAGAAGACATAAAGGCATTTTATTTATATTAATACACGCTTTGCGGATCATATGTTTTTTTTTTTCCAAACGTAAAATACAGCTCACATGGACTGAGGTTTTTCATAAACCTCTTTTTTTCGTTTTTCCTTTCAAAGATTTTAGTTGATAAAATGTTAATCACATATTTATCAAAAATTCTTTCGCTGAAATTGAAAAACTTTTACGACTCCTGGAATGATCCTAATGTTTAAAGTTTTGTCTTGGAAACTACGATTTTTATTTTTTTTAAACTGAATACAAATCAAAAACAAGTTCTCAAGTGCAAAAATTTGCAATTCCAGATGGTATCAGAATGAAAAATGTACCGCATCTGAAATTTAACATTTTGATCTTCCAAAATGGTAATGAAAGCCTGTAATTTTTTGTCAACTAATTAAATTATAAAAATATTCACTTAATATTTTAGAATTAATTTCAGTTACTTCTTTAATTGCTTTTATATTAAAGACCCTAAAATTAAGATATAAAGGCACTATTACTGACACATACAGTGATTTCATCTAATAGGATTCAAGTGGCGAAAGTATTTTAGATATTGAAATTAGTTCTTGACAGTAAATTAGTCTTACCAGTAAATCAATCCGCCATAATTTTCGATGGCATGTAATCATGTAATCACAGAGCCACTTTCAATAGAGAATGAGCTTAACTATCAAATTTTCTTTTGCACAATTTAAATGTGATAAAACCAGAAAATCAGGCAGCGGTAAAAGATAAATCGAATGTTTTTTCACGAAACTAAGAACTGTTGTCAAAACATTACTTATATTTGCACATCAGAAATAATTGTTCTCCATTTCCATGGTCGAAAAGATGAAATCATAATGAAAGAAAATGTAAGCGATGAATTTGTCCGTAAAAACACGCAAAAAGAACACATATCTTTGAAGAACCACGTTGGTCATATAGCACGAGAAAACCATAGTTCATCAATACTGAAACGCATGAAAGTTAACTTCATTGATGAGACAAGTATTAAAGACTTTTATATGATGGTGCGGCAACAAATACTGGGGCCTTTAAGGAATACATTTTATTACTTGAAAGCGTTTTAAACACCCAGTATTTGTAGTGATTTGTCTACTTCATGTTAAAGAATTGCCTCTGAGCAAAGTTTTTCAATTTACCAGTCAGGTGAAGTAAACCAAAAATTCTCTAAATGTTCCTAATTTCGGCGTATTTCAACAACACAAGTTTTTACAGTAACAGAAATAATTTCTTTTGTGAGTGTACAAAAGCTACCTGCCTAACCTCTCTCAGAAATCTATTCAATTTATATACTCTGAAATATCCCACCAGTTCCGTCAGTTCAGATAACTTGTAAGTTTTAAATGATTTTAACCATTTAACGAGCAGTGTTCCTGATCTGGGAACACTAAACTCTGACGTTTTGACTGTTGCCAGTCACGAAGAATAGATTTGATTTCTATAAAAATAGTGGCGGGTGACATAGCCCCACGAGAATCCTTTCGTTTTTAGCACGTCATTTCCCGTAAAAAAATGGTCACGATTCTTTTTAACAGCACTGACATCGGCTGAAAAAGGGTAGAATGCGAGAACAGCTGGATAGATTACCCAATGCTGAAAAAAGGGCAGCCGTTGCCATCGCTCGACTTAACTACCATCAAGATGGCGCACAGCCAGCTGTCTCTTGATCTGTGGCACGCGATGAACGTTTCGATCGTCCGCCATCTTGCTGGTAGTTAAGTCGAGCGATGGCAACGGCTTCCCTTTTTTTCAGCATTGGGAAAGGGTTAAATGTTGGAGAATTGTGTCAGAATTTTCAAGGTTTTAATGAAGCAACCACTTTGTCCGTCACCCACCTTTAATATTTGATAATGCCAAGCAAACCCGAATGTAAATATGACTGCTGTTAATAGGGCAGCATGGGTTTTCTGCTTAAATGTAAGATACATATTACTTGTTCTTGAAAGAGTTTACTAAATCCATTTCGCTTTAGTCAAGTAAAATGTTTCATTTTGTCTAAGCGCTTGTCTACCCTCAGCGCAATATTCATGAGAATCTCCTTTTACCAAGTTGCTTCAGGGGACAGCTGTAATTATGCATCGTTGAAAACACTTTCATATTATTGACTTCACTTCCTTTCTCCCTACTTAAATAGCGTCGATATGCGAGCCTCGAAGCAATTTTAATCAATAACTAACAACTGGACTTCAGACCGGTAATTAAGCACACATACTTCCACTTTTTGATAAACTCATCAAGCTCGTGCAGTTTTGAGAACATTTATAATTCAGTAGAGATATCTTAAACAGTTTTGTTTTGAGGTAACATTAAAAAATCATCATGAAATTAAAAATTTTCACTATATTTAATTTACGTATTTAAACATAATTTGTAAAGCTAAGGTAGAAGACGATTATTTCGGTAAAATCTACTTCTTAGCTCTAAAGGACCGATGAAATATTTTTTTTTTCTTGTTTAAGTCATAATATTTGTAAATTTGTTGCCCTTTTCAATCTTGAATATCATTTGGCTGTCTATGGCAGAAATTCTGAATTTATCATTTTGTAAGTGCTGATATAAATTCTAATTTACAAGCTGTGATTTTAGAGGAGATTCTAACATAAATGATAGTTAACAGTTATTCACTATGAAGAAACTTTTGCTTATATTTCAATTTTTTTCTTTTTAGTTAGACTATATATTAAAGTGCATTGAACCACAGTAATTTAAATTGTAATAAAACACGTTTCTATGACAACAGCATTCCAAGGGAAATGCGATTTATTTAACAAAGGTTAGAATTATTAGAGCTATCGAATTTCGCCATTGAATGCGGAATCATTAAAACACTTTCCACGTGATGTCCTTGGCGGTATCTTCTTAATTTTTTTTTCCTTTCATAAATGTGCATTTGTATTATAAATACATTAACTAAATGAATATGAAAGAATAAATTCAACAGAATTGTTTTTTTATTTAATTGGTATTAGATGATATAAAGCTAGTCTGCTAATGCTTTACCTGTTTTTAAAACTTTAAATTTGTCTTTATTTTTTTGTGTGGGTTCAGATATGCAAGAAAACAAATTTCATATGCATCTCGGATTCTGGAAATTTTTATCAATTTGATATCAGATTATATGCTATATGAGACAGTCATTTTCCAAGTGCACTTCATTTTCCAAAGAAACCCAATTTCTATTAACTCTTCGTGCACATGAAATTCCCAGGACCCAAATTCATGAGGTACATGTGTTCTCATTCTTCTATTTTAGATCATTCACTGTGATTGTTGCTTGGTTTTTACAGTATGCGTAAAAATTGTGTTTTTTTTAATGTCAATTTAATAAAAGTCATTCCATTTCTAATCTTTAGTGCTAATGTCATCGTAGAATAATTATAATAAACACTTCTAAACAAATTAACATCTTATGAAGTCTTTTTTTTACACTGTTATAAAAAGTTCCTGAAATAGAAGGTCACTGTCTGGCAGCAATACTGCCGGACAATAACTGTTTTCCCATTTCCTGTGTCGGAAGAAACGGTTAATTTCCGTTCATATGTTATCTTACGAAACGGTTCCTCTCCGTTATTTTCAGTCACAGAATCAGGTTTTTTCCGCTGTTTTCAGGCAGGAAATTCTTTATTTTTTCCCTATTAGAGAAGCGTGTTTTTCTTTTAACTATATCACAAAGAAGAATTTTTAGCATTATTTAAAATTATGGAATCGGGTTTTGTATCACAATTGAAAGATATTATGCCTTATTTTCTAATAAGTGACATTATTGGACAAAACCGCGTACGTACATACTTCCAAAAAATGATTTATTTACCCTAGAACCTAGAATATAGTTTTTATACATTAAAAAATAGTCATTTTTGAAAGCAACGTTCTAATTCATTCAAATACATAGTAATATATTCAAATAGAATTTGAAGCACTTAATTCATGTAGTTACTTTACACGTGGGAAAAAGCTGTCCTAATCCGACTTTTCCATATATATGTAGAGGATACACAACGTTAAAAAAGTTTTTACGCATTCTTAGTTGTTAAAATATAGAATTAGTTTTTGTAACTGCACCACCAGCTTCAATAATAATTTTTTTGAGGGGGGGAAGGGGGTGGACGTGGTCTGGTACTAAAACACCAGAGTTGTTTTAAAAAAGTGTAAATACATGTAGATATAATTTTATAAATAGCGCACAGTTAAAAATTAAGTATATCTTAATACACTTTCCCTATAGTCTCTAGTTATAAAACGAATCTACAGTACAGTTGGTATACAAAAATGCAAGTATGGTTAAACCAACTGTGAGATATAAATAAAGCAGCAACCAAATTTATTTATATGGACAGTTAAAATAGTACTTACTCACTTCTTTGACTGGAGATATTATAACTTCATTTGTTTTACAACAGCAACGAGATTTTTATAATCCAATCGTGAGAAACTATGTCTATTACAGCAAAATCTTTACCGAAAGCACCCCCTCCATATTTAGGTTGAATTAATATGAAAAAGGTGCATTTGGTATTCCGATATAAAATAAAATTATCACAAGCGCATACACCGAGAAGCAAGCACCCATAGCAAAAGGACTTAGCATTAAGTAAAATACTATACTCTAATTATCTGCAGTCGTCTTTTACATGCGTGATGCGACGATATTTTTGTATGTTTAAGGGAGTTGAACTTCAATTTGATGTGCAGGCAGAACGAGCAACGAACATCTTGCAATCAAAAATGTTAAATCAGCTTTGTGGGTATTATTTTGATTACGAGCGGAAGTGACTCAGAGGCATTTCCTTAGCCCAAGCTGACAGGTGCCAGAAAGAGAACAGAAAATGCCCTTTTAGAACTAGACTTTCAGAAGTAACACAGATAATTTTCGATTTTTAACAGAACTTCCATAAATAACAGCAAAAATCCTTTATTCACCAATAAGGGAAATTCTTCCGTGAAAACTAGGTTGATAGTGTCTGTGAAGTTCAGATTTTTTATAACAGGGTATAAATTTCTATGTAATTTTTAATATATGCTTAAGTATTGCATTACAACTATTTTATGGATCTTCTACAGTGTAAAAAGAATCAGAAATGTTACATATTTATTGCAGAAAGATTTTTGAAAATTTTGCTTAATGTACCGATGCTCAATTCGAAAACATTACATTTCGATGTAAAATATTCAGGCCTTCAAAAAAATATGTCAGATTCTGCAATTGCACGTTTAATCTTTTTTACATTCTAGATTTGTTTGTTTTTCTATTCATAGATGGCGCCACGAAAATTTCAACAAGTCGTTTTAAGGATCATTTTAACATTTCAGCAAAATGAACGAAATCCTGCTCTGTTTAGTGGTTTAAACATTCGTCTGTCATGTGAGGGCCTTTAGTTCGAAAGCAACAAGGGAAGATGGATTATTAATCGTGAGTGTTAAGTTAATAGTTCTGGAATGTACACCTCGGTTTCAATAAGAAATTGATTCGAAAAGTGTTAGAAATACGGCGAAATAAAAAATTGACTGGCCATATTTTTTACAGTGAAGAAAGATTTCTGATCAATTAGAATATACAGAAACGTTTGAGAATGCTTTTTTTTAACTAAATGCTGAAACGTTCCAGAAATATACAGAACTGTGTACAGAACAGTACTTTTCCACCAGATGCGGAAACGTTTGTGAATATTTTTCCGCAGTATGCGAAACGTTCCTGCAGTTTTAAATTACAATATTAAATATTTTGATGCCCATATTTTGCTGTAACATTTCAGATTTTTTTTTTTTTTTTTACAGTGATGATATAACTTTTCCATTGCATTTTATTCAATTACCAGCTAATGACCCTGTCGTTTACGATTAAGTATGTAATGCAGATTTACAGAAATCCAGAATTTTCGCTTCTATTGTTGAAGTGCAAAGAATGGAAATAATATATTTGCAAACGTATGAAAAGCAAAGTTGTAATATTTTAATAATACACAGAATTTATAAGTTAGAGACTAAAATCTCAAAATCTATGAAATATTTAAAACAAATTTGGCATCTATAATTTAAATTAACTTCTCATCTAACATAATTCGAAACTTCTTTCTATTCCGCTGCCATTGTGGAAGCTGCCATTCACGAATGAATGAAAATTTTCACAAAATTAAAAAATCTGTAAAACATTTTAAAGCACTTTGACGCCCACAGTTTAGGTGAACATATGTGACGATGCTAAATTTATTTCATTTGCTTCATTGGTTTATACGTAATGGCCAAACAAATTTTCACACATTTTAAATAATATTTCTCAAAGTCTGATAAAAGTTTTCAAAAAATTCGTAGGCTGTAGTTTAAGCTGTATGATCACCTTTCAATGCCACCAAGTTTTATTTCATTTGCTTTAAGCGTTAATACGTGAAGTGCGAACAAGTTTTACGCCTTTGAATAAATTTTCAAAAAATATCAAACACTAATCAGAACTTTTTTTTAAAATGTCACTTCTTTAGTCTAAGTTGAGTGACACCTATCATGTTACCAAATTTGATTTCAGTCGTTTAAGTAATAATTGCGTGTTTACCAAAAAAACCCCAAGATTTACGTATTTTGAATACAGGTTGATTCAAAAATAATGTGACAAATTTCAGAGCATCAATTTTTATTGAATGAAGTTATTTATAAGAAATTTTCAATGTGGTTTCCTTTAGTATAGTACACTTTAAGTAAACGTTTTGATGAGGCCTTACGAGCTTTTCCGACCCTTTTTGGGGTATTTTTCTAACTTCCTCTTTGATAGCTTTTTTAAGCCCTTGAAGCGTGTACTTAATTCTTTTTTTAAGTATCCCCATAAAAATAATCGCAAGGAGCACAGTCAGGGGATGATGTCAGACATTTTTCAGGAGGAAGAAAATTATTTTTTTTTAATCTTTCAGCCGTTTTACAGTTGATTTTGCAGTGTGACTTAGTGCAGAATCCTCGTTAAAAACAAAGTTTCCTTGAGGGTAGCGAAGTTTAGTGTCATTCATCATATGCTTCGGAACTTTATTCAGATAGCATTTAGCATCTATTTTAGCCTTTGTTTCTACAAAAAATGGTTTTGTTAAGCCTTGAGAAGACATTCCCATCCATACCATAACACTTGAAGGTCAACTTGTCTTTTGGAAAACAGCTGCGTCTTTGCGATGCTGTTAGCGTGAAATATATTGTATCTTCGTGTTGACAGATGTGGATGACAGTCGAAACAATGTTTTGATCCGAAGTTATCCACATTTTGTATCTACCTTTGCTTAACATTAAATACGGAGGCCAAGAAGGGTTTTTCGTTCTTCGCAGACATTTGATGACAGACTGGTTTCTTCAGTTTTTTATAGCCAATTTTCTTTATGTGACGACAAATTGTCGATTGCGATACCTGTAGTCTCTTTGATAAAGGTTTTTGAGTCAGAGGATTTTCTACAACGATAAGTCTTTTCAGCTTCTTTTTTTCTTTTCACGAAGGACTTCCTTTCGTCCACATTTCTTTCCTGGAGCTTTTAATTGCCAGCCAAATTTTATTTCTTTTCAAATTTTAGAAAGTAATACATTAGATAAATGTCTTTTCCCATTTTAAATGCTTATTTATAACAGAATTTGAGCAACCATCCTTCAAAAGCTTTAAATTTCATTTCGGGTTTGAGGATCTAATTTCAGAGTCAAATTTTGCTTCCACTAATAAAAATAGCTCTATTGGTAATTTAAACGTTTCGTTTTTAAAATAAAACTGGTGGTAAAACTATTAAAATTAACCTTAAATAGTTAAATGCTTTTAAAATTGGTCACACTCATTTTGAATCAACTTGTGAATTCTCCCAAAATCTTAAGTTACACCTTTTCATTTAGACTCCTATGGCTTAAGTTCAGTAACCACTTGCCATGTTGCCAATTTTCATTTTATTTCCTGCCGCCATTTTTACGTGACAACAACAACAACAAAACAATCACGGACAGAACGACAGACGGACAAACTTTTTTGACGGAGCTACTGAAGTGTACTCGGTTTCCTCTTGCTTGAAACTAAAAGAAATCGAAAAAGTCATGAATTCCGAGTAATGTACAGACTAAAGTTCAGTTATATATATAGCTATGTAGATTTTAATAAGGTAAACCTTCTAAATGGGTTCATTATGGAATTTCAATATGCTAAGCTCGACAGGAGTAGTTTAATTGACTACGACTAGCATACACTAGTTTTTGCTATAATTTATTATTTTTTAAAAGAAAATATATATTTCATCGACATTTAGTGCATCCGATTATATCGTGTCATTTAAAAAATGATTATAAAATGCACCAATATATCCTTTTCTTTTTTAAACCTAAGCTTAATTTGAAGACAGAACTTTTTGTTGGAAACTGCGAACAGAATAGCCAATATGTTTGCCTTCTGTAGAAAGTGAGAGAGTAAAGTTTCTTGACTCAGCGAGCTTCTATTTTCCCAAGACAATCTTCATCAAAATCTACTCTGTTTGAGCAGCCTCGGGGAATAGCTGTTATTGTTACTTCTTTGACGACACATTTCGTGCTTATTAGTTTCACCACATATCTCCCCACTGTCAAATGGGGAGGCCCTCGAGCTCTTTTAATCATGTGGATTTCAAATCAACGGCCCAACTTATATTCATTTTTGACGGATCCCAATCACTGGATAGTCCGCATTCACAGTTTTTAAACTTTTCGACGAAGTTGGAGAGTGTTTTTGATTTCAGTGTCTTTCTGTGTGTTTATGATTCATTACACAGGTCAACACGATTTTTGCGTCTGACTTCTACATGTGAAATTCTAGTTTCTCCTACGCCAAAACTAAGGAAAATAATTTTTTTTTAATGAAAGTTTGCTTTTTTAGAAATTAAAGCAATTTTTCAATTTTTCGACAAAAATCACTTATTATTATAATTCCACTCTAAATTGTGATCAGAAAAGTTTTTGCTGGATATAAAAGTCTTTTTTATTCAAGATTTGTGATAAACAATAACATATAAATGTAAAATAATAAGAAATGAATGTCTAAAAGTGAATATTTTTCGTATTTCTTTTATGTTCGTATGCGCAAATAATAATACAAACAAATAATAATATTACAAATAATACTACAAGCAATACTACAGAGTTACAAATAATAATATTACAAATAATACTACAAATAATACTACAAGCAATACTACAGAGTTACAAATAATAATACAGTTTACTTTCGGGTTAATCAAAGTGCTGCCATCTTTCGTTTATGAAATAAATTAAAATATACTTATCGACGTAAATCAGACAAAAGCAAACTTTAAGACCTAAAAATGAAAATTTAAGTGTTTTTCAATTTCTAGAATCGTTTGTTTGTTTGTTTGTCTGAGGGATTACGGCCGATTAGCTACGCGTGGGCTCTAGGCCGATGGGTAGGGTGCCTTCCGTGGGGGTATTTCTAAGGGGTCCTAACCCGTATTTACGCTAAGTTTCGGAGAAAACCAATTTCTAGAATCAGAATTTAAGCATGAGAAAAGAAAACCAAAAAAAAAAAAAAATTTTTTTTTTGAGTGTTATCAGCACCGGTGTTATCAGCAGCTACACTGACAATTATACAGACCTATTGTGTGCGCATTAGAAACTACCTTAGTGTAAAATGTATGAATTACTCTTTAACAGGGGTGCACAGAATAATTGGAATAAATTAAATAATAGAGACAACTTAACGATGGTTACAAAAGCGTTGATATACATTTATTTACATCCAAAAGACACACGCATATAGATACAGGGCGTCTCAAAAAGGTGGTCATGCGCTTTAATTCTGTATCTCTTAAATATAAGTGGCCAATGTCAAAGTAAAAAAGGTTCAAAATATGGTCGGAAAAAGACTTCGTTAAGAAAAAATAATTCCTCCTATTAATTTTCAAAAAGTTACATTTTTTATATTTGTAAACGACCCCGTACAAAAAATTCCTGGTTAGTGAAATATGCTCTATACACTATTGAGGTGCTATACAAAATTTGAGAAGTATAGCCTGAAAAGTGTCAGATATGAAGATAAACATTTGCTGACTTAAACCACTTTTCAATGGCTCTCAAAGGAAAAAAAAAATACGTCGTAACAACATGTTTCAGAGGTCGTATAGAAATTAGGAAAGAAGAAAAAAGTTTTTGCACTCTAGCAATAAACGTATAAATTCAAATTCACGTGTAGTCTCTGATCATGCATGTTTAAAGATATCCTCGAAACGTTTGATGATAATAGCTTGAAATTTTGTGCGTCACCTCATGAGTGTATGGACACATTTTATTAATTGAGAATTTTTTTTTGTACGAGGGTCGTATACAAATTTAAAATGTATAACTTTTTAAAAATAACCAGAGGATGTTTTTCTTAATGTAGTACTTTTTTATACCTTATTTTAAATGTTTTCTTCAATTGACATTGCCCACTTATCTGTAATAGATAAAGAATGAAAGCTCATTACCAGATTTCTGCATATGTACATAGTTTCCGTGCATATGTACACAGTTTTTTTCTTTATTTATATAAATATTAGCTGATGTACCCCTTGAGTTAGGGAAGAAATAAGTATATTTCTAACACTCGTATTCGAAAGTCATTTTTTAGATCGAAGCCGGTTTAGCCCAACAGAAACTTGATAAGTAATTAAAATTCACTTTCCTTTTTGTAGAACTTTGTGGTAGTTTGGTTCTTAGGATGCCAAAATAGCATGTGGGTATCTGAGTTTCACACATGACTCAAAAATCAAAGATAAGTATGCATCACAATAATTAAAGAGATAATTCAAATAATCCGACATCAGAAAGCACTTTTTATGCTGATGATTTTTAAGATTTGCGCATCCTTCTGGTAGTAAAAATATTCTTATTTGTATTAATGGAAAGGGCACTTAACATATTTCATCTTTATCTATTTAAAATAAAAATGAATTTCATATACTACATCGTAGTATCAGAATACATTATATCGTAGTATCAGAATATATTGTTGACAATGACAGTAACCGTACATGTTCGAAGGCTTTTTCAGAATTTTTAAAATTTTTAACTTCAGAGGTACATTTTATTAGTATATTTGACTTAAAAATTTCGAAAAGTACAAAATAAAAACTTTTTTTCTGTATTGAAAGGTATATTTAGCGAAAGAAGCGTGTGGGGAAAACATGATAAATTAACACTTCCGCAAAACACGATAATTTTAAAATAAATGTATATATCAATATTACGTAAATTAAATAATGATCACCAATGCATATTCTAGGGAATAGGCTATTGTCATAAAAATAATTTGAATATCTGAGAGTCTATAGCTTTTAAAACGTATGCATATATAAATATTTCTGAAAATTCTTGACAAGTCAAAATATAAGCCATAATAAAATATAAAACGTTTAATATATAATAATGAATATAGTCGATTCATTTTATTACTGTTTGTAAAACATGTATGCAAAATTTCAATTTTTTGTTTTATAATGTTTTGCTTTAAACCATAAAGTGCAAAAGTTTATTTTTAGAAAAAACCAAAAATAAGTTTCAGACGAAGGTAGAAATTCTAGTGTTTGAATAGCATTTAAATAGCTGTAACTTCGGTTCTAAGTAAGCTAGATATGATATTTAAACGGTTTTGGAAAGATAAATGATGAAACTTTAATATTTCATCAAAATTGAAAAATATTTATCAGGTATTTTCCTTCAATATAACGTTTTTGACGTGTACGGTTACCTTAAGTTGTTAATTCAGACAATCTAACAAAACTTTAAGTCATTTATGGCATACTTACGCTCAGAAAAGATATAAATAATAATTAAAAATCTTTAAAAGAATCTGAAACACTACGGTAACTGTAATGGAATGCGTATTTCCATAATATATAGCAAATTAATGGAATATACATTCCATTAATATGCTATATATTAAAAGCATATCATAATCCATGCGTCGACCCAATTTGTCTGTTTTGCTTCATTACGTTGGAAAATGCATCAGAATCCAGGCGTGATCCCTATTTTTTTTTTTTGCTTCATTATGTTGGAAAGGGTATCGTAATCCAATATTAGGCTATATTTGTCTCTCTTGCTTTATTATGTTGGAAAGGATATCATAATCCATTAGTAGGTCATATTTGTCTTGCTTGCTTTATTATATTGGTAAAAGCATCATAATTCAAACGTAGGTGCAATTTGTCTTTTACATTATGTTGCAAAGCCCATCCTCGAATAAAAATCTTGATTTAAAAAAAAACATTCTTGCATTTATTTTTAAGGTTTTTTATCGTAATATGGGAAACAATATGAAAAATAATTTTCGTTCGTAGTAAGTTATTTCAGAAAGTATAATCAGTAATATGATGCATGCCGTTTTATTGAATATTTTGTTGTTAGTTCTTAGAGGAGTTGATCTGAGATTCAAATCTTTTAAGTAAGAAAATATTTTCTTTTTAAAATATTCATTCATCCCAACATACTTATATTACTTGTATAATTAGCACATTGTACCAGGAAGAAATGTTGCTATTGACACTTTTACTGTTTAATTAAAACAATAAAGTCTACTTGAACTTTTCATCTGAATAAATTCCTAAAAATACATTTATATTTCTTCCAATTTAAAACGGATTTTGAAATACGTATCCACACACTTAAATGATTTTAAATCAAATTACCCTTTTTCTTTTCGTAAATTGCTAAAATTGGTAGATTTTTATGAGCGTCTTCAAAGTCACGGAATAGTGTAACTATGATATGATAGTCACATTCTTAAGAATAAAATAAATATTTACAGAAAAATGTTCGAGTACAGTAAAAGGATGATTGTAATGCTTCTTTATTTCAACATATTCTCATAAATTCAATACTAAGTACAGGGTGGCCATAATTAAACTGCAAGTGTTCAAGGGGTGCTGGAGAGAAAACTACCGAGAATATTCCAGTGAAATTTGGTGTCTACACGTTTCAGAACATGCGCAAGTCAAATCGGCAAAAAAAACGTCATTTTCACCCGATAGATGGCGCTGTACCGTATTTCAAATTTCACCGGTGGCATATACAACTTACAAAACCGATAGACAGAACATAGTGACATTCTAAGAGGACTATAAACAATACAAAACATAATTTACAATTTATCAAAATTCCACACAATTCGCTTCAGTAATTAAATTTTTACAGTACCATGTAATCAAAAATTAGCATAAATAAAGATCACAAATTAAACAATTCATACAGACACTTTAGAAAACAATTAAACCGTTATTTATTCTCATTGACACTCATTGGACCTCTTCTTAATCGTGTCATACGACGGTATTCTTTCAGAGTAGCTGAATAGTTGCTACCATTCTGATAGAATATCTCCACTAACAATGCACGTTCCTTCTTATTCAGAGTCATGATTGACCATTACTTAATATGGTCTTGTTTTAACAAAGTTCGATGGGCTTAAAATTTGCATATATGACGTCCATAAGCATTGAAACACGATATAGCGCCATCTATCGGGTGAAAATGGCGATTTTCTTTATTGCATATTTGACTTGCGCATGTTCTGAAACGTGTAGATGCCAAGCTTCACTGAAATATTCCTGGTAGTTTTCTCTTGACCCAGCACCCCTTGAACACTTGCAGTTTAATTATGGCCACCCTGTATATATTAAGTAAAATATTAGGAATTTGCCAATTTTACCACAGTTTATTTTTTATGTAATTAGATAAGAGCAATGTAATCAGAGCATCTGTTTATGTTTTGTTATTATTATTGTTCAAGTGTTTCCCAGCGACTTTACGATTTCATTTTAAACTCTTTTCCCACTGAAACTTTTCTAGTGGGAAAGAAACAAATGTTCAGTGTAGAAGACTCCAAATGAGCTTATAGGATAATTAATTTTCTCCTGGGCTTCGGCGTTATTAATTTGAACTTTAAACCCGAAGTTAGAATAGGCGGAACTTTCTTTTCGAGTGAAATGCAAGAAGTTGGGTGTAATTCGAAACAGAAATTCATAAGGAATAATTAAAGAATGGGTGAGAGTTTGTCTGATCTTTCACAATAGGAACAAAGTTAAAGTTTTACCGCCAAATGAACGCATGTAAAGACTCGGCCACGTGTGTAAATGCTGTTCATGGCTGTTTATTAGTTGAGGGAAAAGTGAAATAAGATAAAAAAATTCTACTTATTTTGTTAATTGATTTAATTAAATTTTTAAACGTTGAATGAAAGTAATTCAATAATGGTACTCCATTAATTTCCCTGAATAACAAAATGAAACCAAGAGAGCGATTAATTGAACGACTTTTCGAGCTAAGAGATAAAATGAGTCACTCTATCATTTTGTGTTGATGCATAGCTGTGGAAGAGCAAGCGTAGTGATATGTTTTCAAGGAAATCTCAGGAGCTGAAGACTTTAGCTATTACAAACAAAAAAAGAAAATTTCTATCCCAATATAAAGAAGAATATTTTAAACTAATTACGTTAGAAATCAACCTGAGTATATTTTCTCGTGAACTATAATGCTCAATTTATTTTATACTCCACTTTATGCTGTGTATTTTCCACAAACGCGTGAGAAACTAATTTTTGTTTGGATGTTTCCCTGAATGAAAATTATACGACTCTAAATTAGGATATTAATAATGCAAGTTTCAGAAGGAGCTCCATCGAAATTTTCTACTTGTTAAATTGCTACTTTCGATACGGTTACGCTTAAAGTAGACGATTTCTAGTTCTGAGGTACACATGCACATTGGTAATGTGAAATCAGGAATTTCGCAAGCTATTCTGTTACCTTTTTCAGGTTGTGCCTTAGCATGTGTCATTAGCAATTTCTTCTTTAGATGTCCGAAACTTTAAGTAAAGCCCCCAAAACTTGACACTTCTTCGAATATGTGAAAAGAAAGATAACTAAAGCGAAATACGAAATGAGTTTGCTCAGAGTCGATCTATAAGGCAATAAAAATGTTTTACGAAAAAAAAAATCTATATATTGTTACCTTCTTTCAAGAGAAATTCCTGTTAATGAAATTTCTTGAAGTTCATAGAAGGCATGATAAGTAAAATATGGAAGATGCCGTGGGTTGTTTTTAGTGTTATAAATAAGATTCAGACAATTTAGAAGCAATTGCTGATCAAACAATGAAGAGGTTAAAAAAAGAGTATAATTTTCTAAAAGAACCATTTTCTTTCAGCCATGTTGTATATCAATCAAATATCGTGTTTACTTTAAATCTGTCTCTGACAAAGTTGAGCAATGAAGCTACTTGAAAATCAATTGAAAATTTTACACATTTTACTATTTCCGATGGTGAGAAATATTTTGTAATCTTTAACAACATACATCATTTTTTTTTCTTTGAAATAAATTAATCTATAAATTACGCTTTAATGAATGCGCATCTAACATTAACATTCTTTCAAAAAATTCTTGCGGCTGATTCCGTAAAAGCATTATACATAGCATTTTCGAAACAAGGTACATGGAGTATACATAGGAGTATCATATATACATTTTGTAGTAACCAATCCATATTTACGGCAATTAAAAAACGGATCGACAAAAAAGTAAACTGAAATCATAAGCACTTTTCAATTTTCATTGAAATGGAATCGTCTAGTTACTCAGTAGTTTTCAAGTGCCCCTTGTAGATTTCGCTTTCGCTAGCTCTGCCTCACTGTATTTTGTTATAACTAGAGACGTTTTCCTGCTTGTTTTGAGAAGCTGGATTTTGAAATCTGTTCGTGAATTCCATATTGTTGAGTGCAGTGGAGAAGTTACTAGTGCTTCTCAAGTACTTTACCGTGTATTTAGACAGAAACGATTTATGGAAGGCGAATTGCAGTCATTGTGAAAACCACCCTGATCAACTGACTGTCATAAATTGAATTGCTGTTTGTAAATTCTTGTGACCTGTGTATTAAGGAATGTTCTTTGAGTTTCTAGAACCAATAACTTTCTTATCCAGAAAATTCGACTGATTACTGCAATTTTCTGCATGCCGGAGTTGGAAGCCTACAAATCCGACTATTCAGAAGAGTTTCTGAAACAATGTTATGCAAAAATAGATTTTTAAATGCTGCATTGAAGCAACCACACATACTTCTTTCTAATATCTATTTTGAAACGTTTATTTATACGATTCTTAATCCACAATGTTGAATTTTACGGAAAACTTCTTAATGTTTTCGATGTATTAAAAAATCACAACCAAATATAAATTGAAATTGACTTAATCCAGATTTCAGTTACAAAACAACGGAAAAGTTACCACGATACATATCTACATATGAGTGTGTACAGTTATAATTTCAATAAGCATTCCTGTTATCGAAATCGACATTTCTGGACGTTGTTAAAAACATAACATTAATACATTCTTAAATATGCTTTATATTATTTATGTTATAAGTGGGGTATAGAAATTTTAAGTATAATATCGCAAGAAGGAAAGATAAAGGAAAATAAAAGTAAAATTTTCCAAAAGAAGCGTTTTTCTCCAGAAAAATGTGCTTGGCGGTAAAATATCGTGTTTACTTTGAATCTGACTCGATGAATAGATTTGACTATCGGAGCTACTTGAACATTCATTGGATATTCTGCAATTCTATATTCTTTAGATGTTTTGATATTTATGAAATTTGAAAGGAAAAATATTTTTCAAGGAAACTTAAATATGAAAAAAAATATATATATAAATTGAATGGTGAAGAGAGCACGCAAAAATGTGTAAACAACCACAGTATTTTTCACCTAACTGAATATTACTGAAAATATTATGCAAGTGCTCTTAGATCTTGAGTATTTCTAGAAAAGGTTTAAACTGACATTCACAATTATTTCATAATATAATTTACATGCACTTTTAACGTGAAAAAAGGTTGTCGAAATTGCGTTTTAAAACTTTTTTGGCGAATGAGTAAAAATAGTTTTTCCAATATTTCAATAAAAATAATAGTGAAATATTTCATTTCTATTCAAGTTTATTTTTTTATGATACTCTGTGTTTACTATTACCATGTTATGATATTTACTTGTAATCATAATTTAAGTATAATTATCTCAAAATATGGAAATGTAAATTTTATGCATATTATTATGAATAAAAATACATTTATTCATGTTCATGAATATCAAGAAGCTTCATATAACACTATCAGAGGAATATTTTCTATTAAGAATGTTTAGACTGAATATATATACACTAATAACATTTTCACGATGAAACTTGCTAAATTGAAAGAAAATCACTAAATAACTAAATGTGACATACATTTTGCACATATTTTTACAACAAATTATCAAACTACATTTATATCGATAAGAAAGGTCGTTCCCATAGTTCTTCTAGATATAATACCATTGCTATAGTGAAAAAGCCTTCTGAAACGTCGAGTAGACATTATGCAGTAATAAGAGAGCGCCTTGGGATTTAATGGATCTAAACAATATATTCTTACTCTAGCAAGTTTGAAGCATCCGAGGTATACAATTCTGAATGTACGACGTTAAATTAGAAACAAAATAAGTATCCCAGTGGAATGGGAAAATTAAGAGAAAATAATGTGAATTAGATTTATTTATCTAAACAACAATAAATAGTGTGATCCTTTTGTTAGTAAAGATGAAAACTTACCACAAATGTGTTACATCGAATAGAATTAGAATTTTTTGACATTTAATTAATCGTTGAGATGTAAAATTTTAGATGTTTTGTGCGATTACGGCCAATTATCTACACGTGGGATCTTTGGCGATGGGAGGGATGCCCTTCGTGGGGGTCTTTCTAAGGAGTCCTAACCCGTATTTACGCAATGTTTTGGAGGAAACCACTGAGAACTCCGAGCAGTTAGGTCGAGACCTCGTTTTAAACCAGGAGACCCAGTTCAGAGAGCAAGCAGTGCTTGCGGCCACTGGTCAAACAAAAAACTCTCGTCTCGAATGAGTGTTGTAGCACTGCTGTATAAAGTGGTCTTATGTCTTTCTAAGTTGACCGACCTTTATTTTTGTAACCTTTAGTCTTGGATCTCCTTCCCATAAAAATATTGGTCAAAATTAGTGAAGATATAAAAAGTTTGAAGCAAAAAAAGAATAGTGAAAAAATACGCGATCGAAATTTGTAAATAGCCCCCAGGTCCGTACTATTTAGGGACCCCATACAAACATTGCCCATACAAAAACATTACAAATATAAAAAAATTAGATATTGATACTACCGATATCCATTTAAAAATTCGCGTCCAAAATTTTAACGCAATATGGGACCGTTCACATATGGACATGGGAACATATTAAAATAAATTAAAAAAATGTGAAAAAACACACATAAAATGTTGCTTATAAAGGGATGGGAACCTATTGTCCTATCAGAAGAATGAGCTTTTAGATCGGGTAAGATCATGAGAGGAATGATGTTCAAGTCAAAAAGAATATTTCCCTAATTACTGTTATTAGGAAAAAAAGTAAATTTTGTAAAATTCATAAAAACCCAGCATACAATCTCATACAAATTTAGCGGAGTAATTTGAATAAATAGCATTGCAAATAGTGTTTTCTCAAGATAAACTGAAACAAAAGCTCAACTTAGTATAGATAAACAAATTGTAACAGATAAATATCCAGTTTCTTACTTTCTCATCACAAGTGCTTCAAGTGTCTTCTATCGAATACATTACATAGACGGGCAAGTGTGTGAAATTCCTTTTGAACTTAATGACCTGTTTAGTATCCACATTTTACTGCAAATATTGATAGAAAGTCGAACCAAGTTTGATTTCCGAATAATTTTTCTAACGGAATTGTCTTTTTCCAGTATAGCATTTTAGCACGACACCTGAAAATTCGTAGATCTTTACGTGTATAAAGTGGTTTAAGTCGCTAAACGCCAAGTTTCAGATTTCCATGAGTATTGGACATACAAATATCGGACTTCTTGTGTTTCTAATGTTGTATAGGCAAGATTTCCCTAAAAATGAATCTAGGGTCCTCGAGGGTGCATTCAAATTTGGATTGCATATTTTTCACTAATATTTTTTCGTTTCAAACTTTAAAAATCTTTACTCTGCATCTAATTTTGGTCATTTTTATTATTGGAAGCATGCATGTAGCTAGAGAAAATAAAAAGGTCTTCGTTAAGGTTAAAGTAAAATGTGAATAAAATGTATTATGGCAGTCGCGCACAAGATCTGCTAATGAAGTTAACATCCCCAAAAATCAATAATCCCCCAAAATAAATAATTTACACGCTTGACAAACAAAATTGTGCTTTAAAATGTTTTGTGTGTGGGGCGTTTCTTTCGACAAAAAAAACTACTGAAAAACTTTGTCCGAAAAGAGTCAGGTTTCTAAATACCGAAAACTACGTTTTTCCACCTTTTCCGACAAGTTGAAAACTATTTTTAAAATTGACTCGGAATAACTGAATAATAAAATGATTATTAGTGAGTTAACTAATTCATAGTATTAGTGCCAGAAAAATAAAGAAATTAGTAATGGAAGGTTTAAGAAGCATTTTGGTGTTTCGTCTGACTTAATATTCATAACCTCTTGTTGTTTTAGTGAGAGTACCCTAAACGAAAATTTCAATAAACTGCGTTTATAATTTTATCTGCAAGAAACCAAAAAACCAGTTATTCCAATGCTCAATATATACAGCCTACTCAGTTTTTAATCTTATTCATATTCTGGCTAAAGCGCTACTTAATTTTGGTTATCTAAATATTTTGGTAGCATCGATCAAATGAAAATATCTTAATTAAAGCACGCAGGATAGTCTTAAGCCTCTCAACGAATATGTGCAAAAAGTATTTTTGCGTAAGATATATTTTCTCTCGTGAGGTCGTCTTTTATGAAAATATTTTTCATTGCTAATGCTTAAAAATGTGTACATAAAAAAACTGCTTAATAAGTGTCAGGAATGGATTTAGTAGATTATAAAAATTAGCATTTCAATTTAAAATACATACAAGGTTTCTTTAACATAATTAAAGTTTTATCTGCTTACAGATTACATGTGATTGTTTTAAATTATAAATAGCTTACACTATCTAACGTTATCGTTATTTTTAAAGAATTTCATCATAATTAAAATTTTATACTTAACATATTTAAATATAAAAGTCTGAATTATGAAGCAATTCTTAAAAATACGGCATGGATTATCTTCTGTAAGCAAACGACATTTGGTTGGGATAAGTAAACTGCGGTCAAACTGCCTCAGCAGCCAAATAAAAGGAGAAAAAAAACAGATTATATCTAATTTCATATTCTCTTACCCTGCGATCAGTTGCATGAACGCTTCTACCACAGGTATGTAATAATCTAAGGTTTTTTTTATGCTGTCACAAGAGTGGGCAACGGAAGAAAGTGCGGAGAGTGGATTTCGATTAGAAATAAGTCCAAAAAGTATTTGATTTCTGGAGCATTCATTCCAAAAATATCTAAGTAGCTTGATTAACGGGCTAATGAGAGTTCTTTTTAGTGTCAATCGTGAATTTTTGAGTTTATTGCAAAAACAAAATAAGGTTTTTAAGTAATCTCTCGACAAATCTTTCTGTTCTGGACGATTTATCCTAGATCGCTTGTCGAAAAGAAATGAGCTTTCAGCGCACGTTTTCCTGGTCTCTTTTCATTCAGTACGCAGGTCCTACGGGTCAGTACGCACGGGCTAATGTGAGGTCCTTTTACAGTCAATTTTAATTTTTTGAAAAAAAAAAGTTATTAAGTAATCTGTCGACAAATCTGCTTAGGACGATTTTCCAAGATCGCTTGTCGAAAAGAAATGAGCTTTCAGGGCACGTTTTCCTGGTCTCTTTTCATTCATTACGCAGGTCCTACAGGTCAGTACGCACGGGCTAATGTGAGGTCCTTTTACAGTCAATTTTAATTTTTTGAAAAAAAAAGTTATTAAGCAATCTGTCGACAAATCTGCTTAGGACGATTTTCCAAGATCGCTTGTCGAAAAGAAATGAGCTTTCAGGGCACGTTTTCCTGGTCTCTTTTCATTCAGTACGCAGGTCCTACAGGTCAGTACGCACGGGCTAATGTGAGGTCCTTTTACAGTCAATTTTAATTTTTTGAAAAGAAAGGTTATTAAGTAATCTGTCGACAAATCTGCTTAGGACGATTTTCCAAGATCGCTTGTCGAAAAGAAATGAGCTTTCAGGGCACGTTTTCCTGGTCTCTTTTCATTCAGTACGCAGGTCCTACAGGTCAGTACGCACGGGCTAATGTGAGGTCCTTTTACAGTCAATTTTAATTTTTTGAAAAAAAAAGTTATTAAGTAATCTGTCGACAAATCTGCTTAGGACGATTTTCCTAGATCGCTTGTCGAAAAGAAATGAGCTTTCAGGGCACGTTTTCCTGGTCTCTTTTCATTCAGTACGCAGGTCCTACAGGTCAGTACGCACGGGCTAATGTGAGGTCCTTTTACAGTCAATTTTAATTTTTTGAAAAAAAAAGTTATTAAGTAATCTGTCGACAAATCTGCTTAGGACGATTTTCCAAGATCGCTTGTCGAAAAGAAATGAGCTTTCAGGACACGTTTTCCTGGTCTCTTTTCATTCAGTACGCTGGTCCTACAGGACAGTACGCACGGGCTAATGTGAGGTCTTAATCATGTATTAATTGATTGTTCTGTTGGTGGAGGATAACTAACTTCACGCCTAAGTCACCTCTGTACGATAGAATGACCACAGTGAAGGATGGAATCTTTTGAGAGAAGCTAGGTCAAGAAATATTCGACGTACACTTGGTACCCCTTCTTGGAAAAATATATACAGGGTGTCCCAAAACGGGGGTAACGGGCTTTAATTCTTTATCTATTAGAGGTAACTGGACAATGTAAACTGAAAAAATGTTCAAAACAAGGAAAAAATTTCGCAACAAAAAAACGCTTCTCGTTAATTTTCAAAAAGTGACACTGAATTTGTATACGACCTCTTTACAAAAAAATCCTTTTTGTAAATTAGTACATACCAAAAATTCACTAATTTACAAAAAAATTAGTAAAATGTGTCCCATACACTAATGAGGTGGCATAAAAAATTGGAGAATTATGCCCTGATAAGTGTCAGAGATTAAGATAAATGTAATGCTGACTTAAACCACTTTTCAGGGGTCGTACAGAAATTACGGAATGAATTTTTTTTTTTCACTCTAGCAATAAAGGTTTACATTCAAAATCATGTATAGCCCTTGATCATCCTTCTTTAAAGAAATCTAATCTGAGAAGCTGTACAATGAAAGGCTGAAATTTCGTACATCACTTCACGATTGTATGGGGCTCATTTTACTATTTGGGAATTTTTGGTAATGGGGGCCGTATATAAATTTTAAAAAGTGTCACTTTTTGTAAATGAGCGACAGGAATTTTATTTTAACGGAGTCTTATTTCTGAACTTATTTTGAACATATTTTTAATGGACACTGCCCACTTATCTCTAATAGATAAATAATTAAAGCCCGTTACCAGATTTCTGGGACACCTTGTATATACATACAAGGGTTGCATGTTGAATAATGCTACAACATCTCCCAAAAGAAATTGACCGTTTTGTAAGCTCTTAAATGACGCCAAGAGTACTCTTATGAAAATGCCGATGAAGTTTATGTATCGAAGAGAAGTTGAATCACGGTGTAAAACAAAATGCCTGCCATAGAATAAACCCCAAATAGTCTCGAAAATTTCTCTGCAACTTATGGAAATCGATATATTCTAAAAGAATTAAACAACTTTCACAATCTTCGAATCCCTTTGATGATTTCAACTTCATTCCCTCAAAAGCTTATTAAAATGATGAATGTTAAATATAAGACTATTTAAGGCTCGCACTTAGATTGAATTCTTGCTAAATTTGCGTATCTTTTAAACGGATCAATCTATTAGCACGGAAACTTCCCATTTCCTCATAATGTAGCTTCCCTTTCATGGTTGTAAATTAAAGAAAGCTTGTTACTTGTAATCTTCTGTTTCGTGTGCAACTCTTTCATACGCTTAGAACTAGTTACCTGCTTTAAAGTTATGAAAGTGGCTTTGTTTAAAATGAATAAGTAATTTCTTAATGAGGTTAGTTTCCATTTAGTTCATTAAGTTGGAAATTATAGTTTTTAATGGAATGTGTTATTTCCATGAGGACAATTTGTAACGAATTTTAATTAAATGCTTCATTGTTAGCTTAAGCAAATATCAGGTTATTAGAAATCAATGCAGCTTAGGTTTTTTAGCGTGACCACCATTTTAAAAACTTAAAAAAATATTTAACGATCCGTACAATGATTTAGTATCTTCATTGACAGAAACGAATTCGTTTTTCTAATTTTTTTTTCTCATGTGGTCCATTTACAGTTCATGCGAATAAAAGACTGTTGAATATAATTGATTTATTCAATGTACAACTGACTCCTGCGTAAGGACTAGTTAACAGAAAATGTATTGAATGCGGCGTTTTGCGAGAAATACAGAACTCGGTGTTTTTTCATTTATTTATTTCATATACTTTTCTTCTGCCAAGCTGATTTCCGAAAAAAAATTGACGCTGAAATTATTCTGAAGGCTTAAATTATTCTGATATTAAGAGGACCTGCATAAGCTTTTTAAGCTCAAGTATTTATTTAAAGTGTCTACAATTGCTTATTCGTATAATAACGTAGATTTAAAAAACTGGTAAATTTTTAGTGAGATAAATTTTAGATCATGCTTGATAAACCTATCACTTTATTAATGATTTTAAATCATTGCCTTTAATAAAGGGAGCTGTTGTTTATGTTACAGATTCATTTATTCTATCTTACTGAGGCATTTTTAATATTTAACACAGTTTAATGTTTAGAACTAAACTGCGAATTCATTAGATAGTGAAAAGCGTCATAGACACGAGGCGTCTCACTGATTCGTATCAATCCTAGTTTTTAATCTTAGTGTTGAAGAACGATATCTCTCATCTCAAAATCCTATCCAGCCATGCTACTTTTCGCATCGTGGGAGCTTTGAAACGACCTTGGTGCTTTCCAGGAGGCTTCATGTTGGCGTTAATCACCACTTGAAATCTTATTACTTCAATAGAATATGAATCAAATATATTTGTGTTCATGCAGCGACTTCTGCAGCTGATTGACCAGTTATGGTTTTAAACCAGAACTGTTACAAACATTATTCCTTTTATTGCGAAAAAAGTTCATCTTCAGAAATGAAAGTTGTTGCTGAGGTTCTAGCACTTGACCTGCCCCAGCACTTTGAGTGTTGGGATACAATTACTTTTCTTCACCTCTCTGGCGAAGAAAGATGTATTTGACCTTTTATTATAGTGTACTTCTCACAGCAAACAGAGAATATTCTACCATAAAATGCTGGAGAGTGAGAAGATTTAAATATCCAAGGTAAGTCTCGAAAGCTAAAAGGTGTACTTTACCGCCACTGCAGCACGAACACGACATCAGAGGTAGGGTGATCGCTGTCTGATCTAAAACTTTGAAATAAAAGATCAAAGTATCACATTAAAAGTACAAACACTTATTAGTTTAAAACAATAATTTGATTTCTAATCTCTTTAGATTGTATTTAAAGGTAGCTGCCAGATTAACCCTCTCGTCACCGAATTATGAAAAATCAGAGAAAAAAAATCTGTCTAGCATTGAATGCATCTGAAATACTATTATAAATCATGCAAAAATATTTTTTTCTAATGTCGATTATTATTAGATTTTTCTAACACTAATGTCTGCATTTTCGAAGCATTTTTTTATGCTAAAATTAATTTAAAAGGATGCACAAATTAGGTAAAGGTTGAGGAATAAGAAAAAAACTATACTTACCTTAAAACGAAAAAAAACGGTAAAAAAGCAGTGTCCATATTTTCTTAATTTTTCTTCCGAAACAAAGCGAAAACTGTAAAAAATGATCTAGATTGACTAGTACTGCAATCTAGGCACGATTTACGCATCTAGTTAAGAGCCTCCTATATTTTCTACATGAATGAATGATATTGATATCACTGAAAGAAAAAAATACTAAATTTAATTGTTTTCTCTCTCAATATTGCTATTTGAAGTAGGAGCCTCCTATGAGGTTCAGGGTGACGAGAGGGTTAACGCAAATATTATTAGATGCACACCTCATTGTAGGGCTCCCATTTCTGCTTGAATTGCTCCGACCTGCTCCATTGTATAGTACTTGCTCCTATTTGTGCCGAATGAAATCTTTCTTGATTTCAAAGCTGCTCTGAAACCTACTTTCAAAACATAGTTGCTCACTGACAATTGCAAAATCACAATTCTCCCCATTTTGTAAAGTGCATTTCACAAGGCAATTCTCTTCCCTTTACCCCTGTTAGAAAGCAAGGCCACAGAATTGATGAAGAGCCCCATCGAAACAGAGTGACACAAGTCCACAATACAAAACAAGCCTTTACAAACGGAATGGTCAGCAACTCATTGCAAAATTACGCACTGGAGACTGCCGTGGACTTAGAAAGAGCATTGATTGCAAACAAACAGTGAAAATGCAAGCAATCTTTTTTTAATATAAAACATATAAATAAAATTTATCCAGAGAAACACTGAAAGATGTCCAAAACACCATTTTGCATTCTTCACTTAACATTGTTTGATTAGGATGGATTTGAAGCTGGAACCATGAGTAGAATTTGATTCCCGTGAGAAAACTTGAGAGGGAGAAAGATGACATGCATAGAACATTCATCCTGATTATAGTCTCCAAGCCCTGGTTCGACCATCGTTTAAAATCCCCCCACCCTTCTTTTTCAGTATTCTTGTACAGTATGTATGCAGTATTTTTTCATTTGTGTACTTGCTATTCGAAAGCATATTTGAGTGTTTATATTTTCGAGTATTTTAATAAGGTTATTTTTAAGCACATGAAAATTGGTACTAATCTTCGACATAAAAATATTACGTTTTTCCAGATAGTTAAGGAAAAAAGAAGAAAAAGTTTGATGATTGTGCTGTAACAGTTTTCTTAAGCAGCATTATATACTAATTTTCAAGTTGGTTGGCTTTTCAGTTTTGGATGGAAAATGACTGTCAATTGTGTTACATATGATTAGGTATTGATATCGAATCTGAACCCAACAAATGCCTATTGAGCACAATTATTTTACTTGAATCGCACAGTCGCCTAGTGAACTTAAACTCCACTTGACTTTATATACAAAAAGTTATTTTAATTATTTTATGAGCAAGTGCGTTTTGATTTTGGGTATTTCTAAGAATAGTTATTTTTAATTAATATTGATTACGAAGGGTTCCATAGTTTACTCACCTTAAGCCATTCCATGTATATTAGTTTTTAAATGTTGTTTCGTAGTAGTTGATTATATAAGGTAAGCCAAGTGTTAGATAATCTTTCTACACTCGGAGAAATTACGAGAAAAGACGTAATAGATATAAATAACTACGTGGACGGAGATTCCATGTTGAGTCGAAATACATGTTTAAAACTAATTCTATCACACTATCAATACTAAAATTTGCAGTTTATGCAAATGTTGTAGATCAACTCTGCAGGAGAAAAGAAATTTTGAGTTGAGGTCAGAAATAATTTTTTATTACTCTCTTTATAAATTTCCGCTCTCTTTCCAACAATCTTTTCAAATATCCTTTGAAGATTTTACGCAAATTTCATTAACAGCATTTTCCCATAAACTGCATTAAAATTTCACTATTTTACTGGTACTAAGATGCATGCCAAATATTAAGTTCTTCTTGCAGTTATAATGCCAATAAGTAGAAGAGCTCTATGATCTGCATGTTTTTTTTTCTAATATTACCAGCAAAACATTGACGTAATATCATGAATCGTAGTATACCTTTAAGCTTTTGTCCACACTAAGATGTATTCAAAATATTGCAATAATTTTAAAATAATTATAAAATATTATAATAATACTAATAATACTGATTTGATTCATCATAAAGTACAATGTATTGTATTAAGTAACAGCATTGCAAAATATTATTACGATTTGTATTTCATGCGATAATAGATTTCTACAGATAAAAATGAATGGGCAAACCTCTCCAAAATCTAAACGGCCGCCTCAGAAACAAAATTTACGCTATACTAAAGTTTATTTAGCATTAAACGAAATACAAAAATATTGACTTACACTTGCAACTGAAAATTTATCGCTACATTATCCAGTAAACTTTTACATTTCTCATTAACCCACCTCCCTTTTAATCCAAATTGACCCTCCCCACGACTGCTCACTAATGAGCAGTTCAGACGTAATTGAGCTCGTCAAGCTTCCTGTCACTAATTACCGCCTGGAAAGGATAATTATAATTAACCACTGCTCTTTTAATTGTTATGACGGTGGCCTGTTTGATGGTTTTACTAGTTTGTTTCACAGATTAAATATACCGGAACAACGTTATCTCTGTCAGATAGGATTATAAATATTTTTATAACTTATCAGCAAATATCGGATCAATATCAATCATTAAGCCTCGCTTTTCTGAAAGTGTGCGTGCTCGAGATTTTCATCGCATGCCTGTAATTTTGCAAAATGAACTGACGGCCGTAGATAACACGCTATTGAACTTGTTATATAATATGAAGTTTCATTCATAAAAGTAAATTTTTGGGAATGGCAAAGTGCAAGATTAACAGTCTTCTCATTATTTAATTCAGAATAAGTATAACACATGCACGTTAAAATGCTCCTACATTTGAAATATTGAGTGTAAACTCTATGGAACAAGTCAGAAACAAATTAAGATATTTCAGCGTGGAATATTAAAAGAAAAGTTTTATGTTGTATGAGGAAAAGTAGAGATGAGGCAACGGCTAAGAACTGAATGTAAATATTGTGAAGTAATATATTTATTTATGTCTTGAATAAAATTACTTTCAAAATGTACTTTATAAAAATGAGGCTTTTTTTTTAAATTGCACACACACAATATTTTAAATTTAAATTTTAGTTTTACTATGTTAGTATGTGTACTGTATGTTTCTTTAATTGTATTTACAAATTTCATGACTTGGCATCATTTAGTATTTCAGTGATTCAAAATAATTCTATTTTTACAGTATTTGTAAAGAAACATATGACAAAGTAAAAGATTTTGAACATGAATGTAGTTCTTTTACTAAGAGTTATTTCCAATGTCATAATAATTAACGATGTTGTGCTATTGCTTATATTACGCTAAATTAAAAAAAAGTTATTTTTAGCATTATTTCATATACATTTAATTTACAGTATTTGTTTCTGTTTACCAAGACGGCTGACTTGAGCACTCACACACACAGAAATTACATAAATAATTAAATAACAGTAAACATCTGTTGGATAACAAAGGGACAGAAAATCTTTCACGCCGAAATATAAAATGAGAAAATGAGAACATTGGTTTCTGTAATTTAATTTAGAAAAGCAATGATTATAGATAAAAACAAAAGCAGCTAGAATGTATCAATATCATATAAAGTAATTTACCGAAAGTAAATATTTCGGCATACATTATGTCTAATCATAATTAAAATTATTAGGATGTTTCGTAATAAAAGAACACAAGATCTGTTGCAGATATGAAACTCTCTCTCTGTTGTTTTCTTTATTTTATTGCATTTATTATTCATTCTCTTTAACAATGGCCTGTTATTGGTATTAATGCGCTCTTTTGAAAGTATCTTATCACCATAGAAACCATCTTCTTGTATTTTTCATATTAATTTCCACAATGAAAATGCCCTCCACTGAAAACACCTTCCAATGAAAATGCCTGTGAATGTAAATGACGCAGCATTATGATAATTTAGAATCAAAAAGCAGTATGATATCTTGTATACTTGCAGACAATGGAGACGGAGTTTACATCGCATACGTGATAGGGGAAACGACATATTCATCAATATTTCATCAGCCGTTGAATAGAGTCATTTGCGTGACATAAGATTTCACAAAGACGGAAGAGTACAAAGAAACATTGAAATGTCGTGTTTATGTGTACACAAGATATTGTTGCTACCATTTCGATTATTTTTAAATGTGGAGAACGGAACAAGCTGCTCCCAGGAAATTTTAAAACAATGCTTATATATTATGTATAAAAACAATACGTAAATGTTTGGATATTTGGGTTTAAATTATACGAACTGAGGTTTTATACACCGTCGCAAATTGGCTAAAGACGAACGCTTCAAACATGTTTCATAAAGATTGCAATATTTTGTAATACAGTACCACTGGGAAGTAGAAAGACCGGAAGAACAAGTTCAGTTTATCCGCCAATAAGGAAGAGCAACAATGAATGATTTTACATGTTCGCAATTCCTCTTCTGTAGTTTGAAGTTGCTTCCGATTGGAAGAGTATTCTTCTCCTCAAAGTAATAACGTGACAGCTGCAATGAGTGACCGTTTCTTCATGATTATGAAGAATAAAAATTCAGCGAAACATAGCAGTATTCCTTCCTACGTCATCTTAACTTTGTTTGAATTATTATATTCTTTGTATGCATCCTGGACACTCGTATGTCAACAATATTCAAAATTTGCAAATATAGTGAATACATTTGTGACCGACCTGTAAACAGTGAGAAGAATATGACCAAACATTAAAGACCTCCCAAACAGATCCCAAAATGAAAACTAATACAGCAACAAAGAGCAAATTTTCAGTGGGGTTTTAGATAAAGTTTCTCAAGTTAGATTTTGAGAACATTTCGGTTTGATGGTGGTGATCATGCACTCTTGCTCTGTGCGAAAGCGATACCCACGTAACGGTAAACTTTCTAGAGACGAGCTTCCGATATATCGGCATCTGTGTGGTACAGGAATGTTTCATAAAGATTGCAATATTTTGTAATCCTGTACCACTGGGCAGTAGAAAGACCGGAAGAACAAGTTCAGTTTATCCGCCAATAAGGAAGAGCAACAATGAATGATTTTACATGTTCGCAATTCCTCTTCTGTAGTTTGAAGTTGCTTCCGATTGGAAGAGTATTCTTCTCCTCAAAGTAATAACGTGACAGCTGCAATGAGTGACCGTTTCTTCATGATTATGAAGAATAAAAATTCAGCGAAACATAGCAGTATTCCTTCCTACGTCATCTTAACTTTGTTTGAATTATTATATTCTTTGTATGCATCCTGGACACTCGTATGTCAACAATATTCAAAATTTGCAAATATAGTGAATAAATTTGTGACCGACCTGTAAACAGTGAGAAGGATATGACCAAACATTAAAGACCTCCCAAACAGATCCCAAAATGAAAACTAATACAGCAAAGAGCAAATTTTCAGTGGGGTTTTAGATAAAGTTTCTCAAGTTAGATTTTGAGAATATTTCCAGTTTGATGGTGGTGATCATGCACTCTTGCTCTGTGCGAAAGCGATACCGACATAACGGTAAACTTTCTAGCGACGAGCCTCCGATATATCGGCATCTGTGTGGTACAGGAATAGGATCTACACCGTCTTCTGAAGGTTATCTAACACTGTCTGTAGCAGTAACTCACAAGTCTATCAGTACTGTGTACCAGGAAACCTATAAATTAGAAAAAGAGTTAACAGTACACATAAAACGTGTTTCATTTACGAGTTGTGTCTCTCTTCAGACTCAAATTTCTTGTATTAATCCTAACTAGTCATTTAAGAGACAATTAATGGAGTAACGGTAAAATTCTCATGGAGTGCATTTGCCCTATACATGTCCCTACAAAAATATATCATATTTTAATGTTAAAAATCTTTTCAGATGTGCTTAAAATTGGAAAGTAAAGTTATTTTACCAAATTTTTAGGAATTACTCAATTTTTACAACACGTGTAAGTACTTAATATTTACGAGGGCAGTTGGTAAGAAGAGTAAAATTTCTTTTAAAAAATCTTTAGTTTAAAGATATCTCATTTCCGAGGAAAATCTATTTTCATTTGTTGGCATTATAATCGCACAAATTAGTATTACCTATAACATTAACATATGTACATACTTTTTATTCGAAATCATTTTTCAAAACTATCAAAAAATAGTAAATATCGATAGCTTAAATGTTTTATTCGAATTGTAATTCTCCGAACAGATCCAAAAGTGTGAAAAAGCCTCTCATTCCTGCATCTTCTCCACATTTCTAATTGAGCTTAATTTTGAAGTACACATTTCTAATTTCCACATTTCTAATTGAGCTTTATTTAACCTTACCTATAACATTAACATATGTATATATATATTTTATTCGAAATCATTTTTCAAAACTATCAAAAAATAGTAAATATCGATAGCTTAAATGTGTTATTCGAATTGCAATTCTCCGAACAGATCCAAAAGTGTGAAAAAGCCTCTCATTCCTGCATCTTCTCCGCATTTCTAATTGAGCTTTATTTTGAAGATCATTTCCAAATTTCTGTTTTATCAACATTAAGCAAAGGAAAAAAAAATATCGACTCCGAAAGTAGAGTGAGTCGATAAGCTGCATTAGCACTTGGACAGGGAAAAGATTAGATTTTTTATTGCACTAAAAGTGGAGATCAAATTGATTAGTGGCTGCATCCCAAGAGGGTGAAGTCCACCACTTTGGGCCTTCACCGCCGAACAAGCATCGAAGCTTCCTCAAGTACTTGCGTAATTAAGTTATAGTCGGTAACTTTAGGAACTGCTTTCTGCATTATGGAGCTAGCTCTATAACAGTGTGTTTTTCGCAGTCCTTCGTGTGTTGAGTTTTCACTTTACTTATATTAGCTTACTTTGTGATTGGATAGCGTGTCGTGAAGAAGTTTGAACAACTTAAGATAAATTTTAAACTTTCGTCACCAAAACAGCAACACTGTATATTTGAAAACGTAAATAGTTTCCAGTAGGCAATGGATATATACCGGCTATTTTAAATTGTTAGGTCAGTGCAGCACATTTACACTATTTACTAGCACTACGCTTAAAATAAGAAAGTTTTCAAATGGCGTGCAGTTACTTTTTGTGTGATATACTTTATAAAGGGATCCGTATTATAAAAATAAAATGAAAATTCTTGGGCGGGTGCCGACTCAGTTTGCACGTTATTTATATTACAAAAGTAATCCTACTTACATTCCGAATATTTCTTCATCTTACTTGAGAAGTGTTTTTGGTCTTCATAGTTTAAGTTCTCGTCGTGATCTATTTTGTTTATTATTTTTTTTTTATAAAGTTGTCAATAATAGGGTAGACTGTAGTGATAGTGTTCAGAGTATTTGTGTAAATGTACCGAGCAGGTCTCTTTGTAATAGTCATTTATTTGTGTATCCAATTATAAAATATAATTACATTTATTTTTCGTTATATAAATTTTATAAAATTTATAATAAGTTTTCTTTGGATTTGGATATTTTTAAAATGTGTTTTAAAGTCTATAGAGTTAAGTGTTTTGAACTTTTGCAGTCATGACTGGTATTTATTTTATCTCTGTATTTTATTTTTTTTTAATTTTGTCTTATGTAATTTGTCCTTTTATATGCATGACTGTAAATGGATTTTAATCTGTAGTGTGCATTTCTTTTATAAATAAATAAATAAATAAATATATTTGAAAATAGAAAAGGTAGCTTTATAGGGTGAATTGAGTCCATTCAAAAAGTTCCAAAAATTGGAAAGATATTTGTAAAAAAAAAAAATGAATTTTTAACGTAGTATTTGAGATATTGGAAAATCATAAATGAACTCTGCAGTGAACATTTCAAGTTCTGCACATGCTTGTTTTGAATAAACTAAAGTCGAGAATGCTCAGAGATTTGGATGTGTGGATGTAACCAGTCGTGAAACCCTCTCAATAGATGGATTGACGGATATTGAGTCAGGATTTTGGGTTATATTTGAATTTTGAGATTTCTAGTTGATTTTTCCCTGGATTCGGTTGTTATTGATAATGAAGATTATCTTTTTTGTTTGAAGAAAAATGTATTTAAGGATTAAAAGGTTATTAAGTTTTTGCGTTTGAATTAAAACTATTCTTTTTCTTTAATTTTGTTACTTACGTAATAAAAAGGCATATGAAAATATAATTTTTTCTTTCGGATAGCGCAACCAATATAGGAATAACACTTTGAGGTCTGAAGGTTTTGGTACTTTTTATGATTTAAAAAATAATACTTGGAAGTTACATATTTTAATTATAAACATAAAACTGTTCTTATTCCTAATGAAGAACCTCTTTACATATCTTTAAAACCGCTTACATTTTCTCATACATCAGTTAATTATGACTCCACAAAAGCTATTGAAGAATCCGTAAACTTTCTACCATGCAAAAGCATGGTAGAAAGTTTACGGAGGTTACGGCATTCTTTAATTTTTCTTAAAAAAATACTTAACATTAATGGTTCATTATAAATAGTATTTCATTTTGAATTATGCTATTCTGGAGTATAAACAAACTGCATCAGACCTGAATGTGTTCCACGTGGGAATAGTTTTTTTAACAATTTGCTAAATGGTCAAATGGGCAATAGAAGCTGTTTTAACCTCTTGATCATAAAAAGTTTGAACCGAGTAAGATTTACTATAATTTTCTCTTTGTTTATTGCGCATTCTCTTTAAATTATTTTCAATTTTATTTAAAATCGGATGTATAATTAGAACTATGATAGAATAAAGACTGCATATTTAATTAAATACTCATTAGAATATCAGACTTTTAAAAACTTAATTCATGGCTGTTCTCAAATACTACTATACATATATATATATATATATAAATTAAAAGGTCTTTTATTTTTTCCTGCCTAAAATATTGGTACTCAATACAGATTATAATCCTGTAACTTGAACCTCGTTAAAGCGAATTCAAAGTATCACATGAAACTGTTTCGCGTTAAGTAACTTTCATGTTATCCGATGTTAAGCTTTTGAATTATAAAAAAATTATGTTTTGGTGGGACCGAGTGCATGTTGCGTGTTGCCAATATTTCATCTTAAGCGGTTTGGTCTTATTAAGTTTCCACTTACAACCAAAAAAATTCTAACTGAAACTATGCGTGATTAAAACTTGCCTACTGAAAGCTTAATATTATCCACTCATTAGTCTATAGCTTTTAAACCTAGATACTAACTCCTCCCTATGTGTCTCTCTAGCATAATACAAAGCACATTTTTCTCTTCGTGGCTAACTAATTTACCGACTGTTCTGTATCACAAACATCCAAACAAAACTATTCGGAACACAAATAAATTTAGTAGAGCACAGAATTTCTAAATGTGTATATATATGTATATATATAAATACTTTTTTTTCATCTGCTACTAAGTCCTTAGTGCGTATATCTCAAGAGGGGCTTATATTATCTCTGCAGAACAGGAGAAAGTTTCCCCCTTTTTTCTGTGTCATTCAAAGTATTCCAGAGGAATTCATTACTCCTTTTTTGCGTTGGCTGCATTTCCTTTTAAATACTAGTTCAAGTTCAGTAAATCTTTAACCAAAAAAGAAGGAAAAGGAATTCTTTCATAGTTCACCTAACAATGTAACTCATTATTTATCTTTCGCTAGGATGTTTTCTGTATAAAAGTATGTTAGTTAAGTATATTGTTTTCTTAACATTTTTTTCCTTTTTGTACATCCCGTTATACATATATATATAGCTTTAATCCTTAATCTCATGTAAGCTTTTGAATAAATCTATAATACCGGTAAAAAAGAAACTAATATCTGAGCATGCATAAAATAACTTTTAGAATAAGCGTTTTATAATGAAAGGACTGTAAATAGTTTTCTTTTAAGCCATTATAGTATACCTATCATTAAGATAAAATGGATCTATATATTGTTTCTTAATTCTAATAGACTTAAGAACACGACTCTTCAAAAATCTATTTATCTGGTTACAAATATCTTACGTAAAAGTACAATCGCATGTATTTATAATTTTATATTTAATTATAACTTCTATGCGCGCTTGTTTTATATTAGGCTTATTTTAATTATGTTTATCGTCGAAAATACATTTCTTTATTTTCATTTTAAATCAAGCGATATTATAATGTACTTAAGCAGAGAGACTAATAAACATTTCGTAAAAAAATGTTTATTTTTTTTAACGTTTTAAGTTATCACTGGATGAAAATGCGATTTTAGCATTGTATAAACTACTACATAGTATTAGCCTAGTTAGAAAATTTAAGGATAAGTATTTCTAAAAGAGAAATTCAAATTTATTTGCAGGTTGAAAATTCCTAATCTGTCTACCTAGCAAATTTTGAAACCTTTCCTGAAAAAGTGTAATATTTAGGAAATATTATCAATAAAATTACTTACCTAATTATTACACAAGAAAGCAGTATTTATCTAAGTTATTCAATTTAAAATAAAAGTAAATTTACTAGTAATCATCTATATGTTATCAGTAGGTGACTCCTTTATTACTTATATTGTTGAGGAAATAACTGAAGATGCACTTTTTATAAAAACGACCAGAGTTTTACTATTTTTAAGAGTTTCTGAAAATATATCATAAAGTTCTTTTTCTTGAATTAGATATAAAAGGGATGAACTGTGAAACAGTTTGCTTAATTAATGTATAGCCATAGGAATGATAATTTAATCCACTCGTAATAAAATGCTGAACACAACCTTTTAAATTTGATTTTTACATTCATAAAACACAAAAAGGTACTTGAGATTAAAACAAATACCACATTCTGATATTATAATGAAGTGTTAAGAAAATGAACTAGCCAAAAATAAAAACAAAGACAAAATAAAAGTTAAGAATACATGTCATAAAATACTAGCTCGATCATATCATCAAAGTTTTAAAATTTTTAGTTTTCAAAAAATTCACATTCTATACAGATGACTGCATTCATAATGATTCAAATAATAAATAAATAGAATATTTGCACAGCATTATATAAATTATTACTTTGTTAAACTTGTATAATGTTTACGCATTAGTTATTATTTATGCAAAAGACAGACACTCACAACCAAATTATCGTTTTTAATCTTTTCCTGTAATTTTTTGCTTTCAATATTTATGACACCTCTACAAATTTTTGCAAAAACACCGTAGCTTTTTTCCTTAATAATAAATCTTCAAAATGAGTAGAAGCAATTAGTTGTACTTTCTGTTCCCATACGATAATAATATAAAGAGATGCATCAGTGTTTTCTGCGGAGTAACTGTTTTCTCCAACTGAAACAGGTGACTATTTTCTCACAGCTATACTCAGAAAACTAACGTGCGTTATTGGAATAAACGCTTTGATCAATGTGAGCCATTAATGGCTGAGGAAATTGGAGTTTAGAATGTAGAGATAGATATGAAAAAGCGAAATATCTGGCTACCGTATGATAAATTTATTACAGAGAGAGATTATAATATGATATCGAGCTTCAAACATATTTGCTTATCTCTTTTCTTGAAGTACAATCGCTTTGTTTCATCTTCTATAATTTTTGCTGTTACATTTCAGACCCAATACTGCAGATTTGTGATGTTATCGTCACCACTAATCTATATCAAATTCCTGTGTGTTAATGAACAGTACTTTGTATGCGTAATAGTGCTTTGTTTATAGGATATGATATAGATCCTCCAAAATGTCTTAAGATTTCTTTATTTGCTCTAGATGGTGTCCAAGTTGTTACTAAACAATACGTTTTAGTGTTGATAAATATGTGATTCTCACGTTTATGATGACATTCGAGATGAATCAGCTGCAATTTCGGGATTTACTGCTGTTCCCTTCACAAATAATTTACACCACCTGATGCATTGCTTTAATATAGGTTTGCATTAGCTAGGACTAAAATATTCATCCAACGTTTCTTTAAAAAGTTCTTTGTAAATATATGTTTACTATTCTGTTATATTCTTTTAACATTTAAGTGATTCTTTGGTATGCATTTTCAGTATTGGACATATTTTAATATAACTTGTTTTTGTTTGAATTATATAACGATATAGAATCCAAAAAATATTTCATTAATATTTCTGTATTACAAGACCGTTGATTTAGCATTCTTTAGAACCCCCTTTTGCTTGATCTAATGTTTTAATTCGACGCGGTACTATCTCAGTGTACTTTTTGGATAGCTGTGGGATTTCTGGATAATTGTGTTTGACTTTCTAACTTTTTTTAAACTTTCTAACTTTTTCTGAGATGTTTTTTTATTGAGCTGTTGTAGTTGATTATCGACAACACATTTTTGTAGCTGACGAGACAGAAAAGCCTTGCTACCTCCTGACTTCGTCCTTGATATGTGTTGTGTGACGAATTAGGCGAGAAAAGAATCGAGATTCAAATAGGGTCAAGTGGCTATTCACAGGTGAAACCAATGAGAGCTATCAGAAGTATCTAGTCCAATTTTCTTCGTGGTAAATGGAGCAGCTGGCGGCCAACGCGTGGTCAGTTTGTGGTCGCTTATTCGTGATGGATCCAGCCCCTTCCGTAGCTCCTTTCGGGTGCTTTTCCCGAATCAGTCTCTGGTGGAAGATAAGAGGTAGTGCCTGCTGTTGGAGTCTCTTCGATTGGAGTCTCTTCGATTGGTGTCTCTTCGATTTACAAATACGCAGAAACATACGAATGTTTAACGTTTCGTGGTAATGGAGAACCAACGTACTTGCGTGCCCAGCAAATACAGCCCTATCGGGTACGTGAAGGGCCGACACCTTTTTTAACGGTTCAGCGTCGGCATTGGCAAAGTGGTAATTGGAGCGATGTTGGTTCTGCACCGGCAAACCGACGGGGCGCAATCAAAAGAAAATTGGTTTCGGGCTCGCAACGGTCCGATATCAGCTGTATTTTAGGGTTAGCCGGGTTAGCAAACGGTGCCGAGAAGGTACTGTTCCAAAAGGAGAAACCGATATTGGCACAGAAATAAGGTTTCTGATCTAAAGTGTTTAAAACTGGCAAAACAGAACATGTTAGTGATACTCATTATAATTATTTTTTTTTTAATTTAACTATCATTTACGGCTACTTAAGAAGCTAAAAAACTACAATACGCATCTACACACACAACAAAAAATTAAGCCTTTTTAAAGGTTAATTTATTTATTTTACCCCGACCCTCCTGTGGTGGATACAGAAAAATTGGTTTCCGACCATGGCCGAGTGGATAAGACACTCAACATGGTTGACGGCTGAAGTGTGAAGGTCCAGGGAAATGATCTACCGCGCGGTTGTTGATTTAATGGTCTTGAGTTTAGGGCGATTTTCTCCAGATGTAACGTAAATACCCGTTAGAACCTTCTAAAAGTTTTTCCGCTCAAGGCGTCCCCATTTAGGCAGATAGCTTTCGCGTAGCTTTGCCATAACTATAAGATCATAGGAAATCAAATCAGAAAATTGGTTTTGGATTCACTTAAAAGAAACTTGCTACTTTGGCTGAAATGAAGTGTACATTAAAGAAAAATATCACATTAAAACAAAATAATTTAATGGGAGGAGCCAATTTAATAAAGAAGCTCATTTTATTTGAACAAAATGCACTCTGGCGGTGGGCTCACACATGAGTTCAAATTTACTCTGAATGTCTTAAAACGAATGAAGGAAACAAACTTCGCAAATAAAATAACACAAATTCTATTTTGTGTATTCTATAAGTAATAGAGTGGGGTGGGGGATTTAAAATGCAGTCTACAATTACACTAAACAGTAGTTAAGTGTTGAAAGAAAGACAATTTATATATTATCCATAAATGAGTCTGTTGAATTAATTAAGCTATAGACATTTCAACTGTTATTACAATTATAGTACTGCATTTTTGATGGCTAATCTGAATTTCAGAATCTTGGAGCAGAAAAAAAACAATATTTCTAAAATATTCAACTAAATCTTCATTTTACTATTTTCTTTGATTAATAACAACTTGGAAAATGTTCAGTCTTTTACAGAATTTTCCAAATGCTATTAATGAAGTAACAGAATCGTTACTTTTGTAATTGATAATCAACTATAAAAAATAAATGATGAACTATAAAAAATAAAATTTTTTGAAAGATATTCCCTTTTTTAAGAGTTTTTAACACCATAGCATTAGGAAGGGAATCTTTTATCAGAATTGTCCCACCACAACACTCCTATTTTTACCTATGGGTTCGCCTGCTGTGGAACATCTAGTGTGTGAACATATGAATACCTATACACTAGAGATGAGACGGGCTCAGCCCGAGCCCGGGCCCGAACCGGGCTCGGGAAAAATTTCTCCTTTATTGAACATACTCCTTGAAACAGATTTTAAAAAGTGATTCATGATGAAAATAAAAGTACAGGCAACTCCGGTTATAGTGAACCTCTGGGGACCATCCGATTTCGTCCACTCTATCCGAAGTTTACTAAAACCCAAGTGTCTTCATAATGGATAAAGATACTGTATATGAATCGGGACTAATTGTTTGCATTCACTATAGCCGATGGTTCATATACACTGGTCAGTCCCCCCCCTGGGTTATTGTCTGTCAAGGACACACCATTGCTTGAGGAACACAGCAAGTAATCGTTTTCCCAGAATTTTGCGGAAATCGTGTCGTCAAGATATGTTATTTTTTTCTTTGATCGTACATCAAGCAGTAGCAGCACTTTTATCCAAGAACGTGTGCTGTGTGATCCTGGTCCCGTTTCGAGTGATAGTGGAATATACTTACAAGTGGATAAAAATATAAATGAAACTTTAAATTGAAACCAACTGGTTTTTAACTTAGCCCAGCAATGTTATATAATTAATTTGCTGGCTTTATTAAGAACTTTTTGGTTTAGACCAGTGGCGGCTCGTGGGATACAGCAAGTACAGCCGGGCTGCACTTGAAATCATCAGCACATACTTTAAAATAAATTATTCTACTAATTTTCCTAAATTCAGATTAAAATTATGGAATTCCTATGGTAAATTAAAAAAAATCTCCCCAAAAAAAAAAAAACCAAACAAAAAAAAACCGTATTGTGGCCAGATCGCTCATTCAGACAAAAAAGCACTTTAATCTTCCCGCAATTCAATTGGGAAAATCTTTGGTTCAGCCCAGAGCGCTGATAAGAAAATTGGCAGCACCGTTGCCATAACAACGGTTACGTAAGCATTTCCTCCGGCATAGGCTATAATGGGGGTACGCAGCTAAGACTCAGCTCATTCACGATTTTGAAAGGTCGGCAGCACCTGTGAATTCGACTCTCTGATTGGCTCGAGAAGTGAGGGAGGGAGTAAGGAGAATATTTGTTCGGCAAACTCTCGACTTTATATTGCTGAATTTATCAAGAAGTAAGCCTGAATAGACGCTTATGAATGGACAATTACCCATCAAAGCAGTATTGTTTTTAAGTAAGCAAGAACTGGCATTTAGAGGACATGGCGAGCGAAAAAATTTTTTAAACACAGGAAATTTTAAAGAGCTTTTAAAATTATTGATATCTGAATTAAAACAACGCCTTTTTATGAGGACATCACTGACCGATTCTCAAGTTTAAAAGAAAGGAGGATTGATTTGGCTTATAAAAAATAAGTACGTTTTCTTTTTTTTTTTTTTCTTTTCTTCTCAAGTTATCGTTACAAAAGAAAATTCTAAGGAAACTTCGAATCAGACACGGATTAATGCAATTTCGAGGATAAGAGCGGCTGGTTGAAATTTATGTCCATTTTATGGAAAAGTAAAATAGGATCTCTTACATTTTTTATGTAATTTTTTTTTCCTCGGTGAGGGCTTAATCCGCCAGCTTTCGAATTCAATAACATAGATTTTCCACTAACAGTTTTGACCACGGGCCGCCACTGGTTTAGACGCGGGCTGATATTTTTAAGGGGGTAAGTCAATTCTGTTATAAAGTATAAGCATGTTAAACATTAATATTTCATTGTGTTGTATATTGTTAACAGACGTGCCAAGTTTCAGGATTTTGTTCACAAGTCTCGCGCTTTTTTATCCTATTTTGGGCCTCAGGATGTTTTCAATTTTTTAGGCTTTTTAAATTTTTATTCATAAATTAAAAATTTCTCAATTTTCAGCGTCTATTGTGTTATATTTTTTAGTTATAGATAGTTTCTTGTATGTATTTCTAAAGATCTATATTTTCTGATTTTTTTGTCAAATTTTGAAATTTGTTTAGATTATAAAATTCAAGGAATAAAATAGTGCTGTTTATACTGACATTAATCTCACTTAAGAAAAGAAACTAATTATGTCTGCATTCATTATATGTGTATTTTAATCGGAAAATATCTGCATAAAAATATCAAGCTTTTTGACTTAGAAAAATAGGAGGCTTTACAATTTTGAAAACTTAGCATGTCTGTATTCAACAGGAAAAAAATTGTTACAAAAAGCTATTTTCTTTAGAAAGAAGCTTATACAATGAAATGAAAAAAATACATTAATATGAAAATAGATCTTTAGTTGAAGTTTATATTTATTTTTAATAACAAATAATATACATTTTTATTTTTTTTCATGGGTAAGAGGAACTGCTCATAAAATAAATGCTCAGTAATAGAAAATAAAATATTTACACGAAATAAGTACTTTTCTCATAATAAACATGGGTTTATTAATAATTAATTCCATAATTAGTTCTCTGCTGCAACAATCAACCCATTAAAAATAATGATTATTGTTATTATTATTATATGAATCACTTTTCACCATTGGGGCTAATTTTCTTAAAAATACTTAGTTTAATCAAAAAATATTTGTTTGTTTTTAGGAAAATGCCTGATGAAATTAAAAAATAGCTTATGAAATAATGCCCTTAGTTTCAGAAAAAGCTTTTAATTTAATCAAACATTTTCTTAAAAACAAATTATTTTATTGATTTAGCATTTTTTATTTTTAACAAAATTAGTCCCAGTGGCGTAAAGTCATTTATATATGAATAATAATTATTATTACTTTAATAGGGTGTTTACTGCCCTAGAGAACTAATTATGAAACTAATTATGGTATTTTGGAAATCAATAAGGTGCTGGCCGGATTTCGATATTTTCGATATTTACCCACAAAAAACGTTATGGCTTTGTTTCAAACGTGCCATAGAACTGGACCGACGGGGTTGTTGTTTTAACCGACACCGATCCAAAACCACCCCGTAGTTATGGCCCATAAGCTTGGCGAGCGGACCTATGTTGGAAAAACCAGGCTCTCAATTGGTCCTATTTTTTTAAATTTCTACCTCTATAAATAAAAGAGTAAAATGTTCTGCTTCTTCAACAGTTGTTAAATGTTCTTCTAGATGTTAAGGTTTCGTCTATCAAACCATTCAAATATTAGGCTATATAAATAAAACTTGCTGAAGGTAGGAATGAAGGACTTGATGAAGGTTGGAATTTAAAAAAAAAATAGGACCCATTGGGAGGTATGGGAAAAACATAATATAATTCTTTTTTTTTTACATGTTCATTATTTTCAGCCAATCATGAAAAAGCCTGCGCCATTTTGAATGCACACATGAACACGTCGAACTCAGTTTTTTGAAAACTTCGCAACATAGTTGTTATTGACGAAATTTCTGCAATTATGATTTGTTTGAATTCATCGTTGTTTGCAGGAATTCTCAGGAAAACCCTATCCGCACTCAAACACTTTAAAAATTTGCTCTGTGAAATGATAATGCAAAAATTTTGATTTATGTTTTTCAAAAATAAAACGATCGCAGTATTTAGTAATACTGTGCGTCTCCGTTTCTGTTTCACCTCACCCAAAAATATGTAACAGTCCAGCAGTGTTTTAAATTGCCTCCTACACTTAAAAAAAGTTCAAAGAATTATATTTCAATTTTAGAATACTTGCCAAATCTGTCAGATTAAAGAGTCATAAGAAAACCATCGGTTATTCTTATAAATGCATTAAAATTGAGGACATTCTATTGCTTCAGTGATACAATACCACTGCATCTTTAGAGAGCACCTTCATGTTGCGTAGTCACGCTTCTTGAAAACTCTGACTGTCTTAAAACGTTAAAAAAAATTAAAGGTGTTTTCATTCTGCCACGGCATCTAGATGTTGCGGACGTTAGACACAGACCAGGGGGGAGGGGGGATTGAGTTTATTCTTTCCCCCTCTTTGAACCGAGGTTGAAGCTGTCTTGTACTGTCGCAAAAAATGCAGTGCACGCTCAAAAATAACTAAATTCGCCGATTTGAAAATTCCCGATTTCGAATCTTTCGGAGCTAATTTAGTTCCTTGGGAGCGAATTTAGTTTTTTTTTATGGGTTTGGATTCCCTTCCGTACTCGGCTTTATTTCCTAGATTAGGTCAGCCTAGATCTTGGGATGCAGCCGCTAGCTAGCGCAACATTGCATCTTTTTAAAGATGTAATCGTGCGCAACTTTAAAAGCAAGCAGGTTAAATCGAGGTCCCAAATTAAAAATTAAAAAAAAAAAGTTGACATTGTGGAAAAAATCTATTTCGAGGTTACTCTGGGTTCAGCCAATCGATCAGTTTTAATTATATATATAGATAGATAGATAGATACAGGGTGGTCATAAAAAATTTCCCAATAGATGGACCTTTATTCTCCGTTCCGTCCAATCAGACGATATGAGATTTCAGGTATAGTTATTCATAGGTATTCCCTCGAGATTAAAACAATTAGGTTTCACGATTACGGTTTCAAGGATAAAAATTCTAAATTTTTCAATGCAACACCTACTTTTTTCTGCGAAAGTTGATTAGAGCAGTGAAAAACCATAAATGGCGTTGGAGGCCTAAAACATTAGAAAAGAAAGCATTGTAAAGAACCAAAGTCAACACAGAGATAAAGTGTAAAGACCATATTCGCATTCATTCAATGGAAACGACAGTAAAAACGTTAAATCAACAATAGGGCATTTGAACACTTTTAATTCCAATAAAAACAATTTCTATCTCCTCTCGTGGGATCTTACTGGTTCGTTACAATGCACTTCTTTCCAGCGCTTATTTTCGTAATATGTAGATCGTTCCAACACCATTTATGGTTTTCTCAATGCGCTGATCCGCTTTCACAGGAGAAAAGGGGGTGTTACCATTGGAAAATTTCAAAATTTTTTCACAGTAACCGTAACCGGGCAAACTCCTGTTTTTAAATAATCCTAATCTCAGGATGAAACCTTTGAATGAATAACTCTGGCTAAAATTTCATCTCGATTGCTTGAACGGATTGGCTGCTAGAGGTTCATATATAGGGGAAGTTTTTTTATGACACCCCTGTGTACATATTTTTTTTTCGAATAAGAAAAATTACGGAAACATAAAATAGATACATGAAATTATAATAATTATAGGTGCTGTTAAACTGCAGTGTCCATACACTGCACTCAGTGTTCTATCCACTCGGCCATGATGGGGCTAAAGGAAAGTCTAGACTGGTAATCATGAATTAAACTTATCAATTTAGATTTGTACAATATTCTGAATACATTCGGTGTATGTTTATGGTTTCCTTTTAGTAAGATTGTTTCATTTTAGAAGGATGCGCATTAGGGTGCGCAGAAAAATGGATATTTTAGATAAGCGATTTCTAATAGCAAAAAAAGTTGTACTTCGGCATCCTTAATTTGGGAAAAATAATTTAATAAATATTTATAGCTTTAGGTCGCGCATGACCTTGAAATTTTGAAAACAAAGGGAAAAAATGCAATATATATTAAAATACACATATTATTAATTTTTTTTTCTAATACCAATCATGTGCTTCTTTTGAATACTCTTTTCATAGCTATTTATATTCTTTTGCAATTTTCAGATAGCTCATAAGCCGTAAAGTTTCGTAAAATGAACCAAAATATGATTTTCTAAGCTTTGTTTACATGGTCCAGGATTTATAATTACTATGATTTTAAACGAGTTTCCACCTCTGGATTAAGGTATGAAGTTTGATTTATGACTCAGTTTTGGCATTAATGATCGCGAGTATAAAGTTGTTCTTATAGATCCGTTTCCTGTGTCTTTCCTACAAATAGCTTTTCTGCAGATTTGCTGTGTAGTTACACAATCCTTTCAACAGCTTGAGTGTGACATGGGAATTTTAAGAATTCAAACTTTGGCAGTTGTTTAGTTTCTAGAAATGACAAAATAGCGTCGTTTGTCACATTTCCCATCACTGGAGGAGGATAAAGTAAACACCTTGATCAGTCAATCAACTCTTCATAGTTCAAAGCATCAAATTTGAACATTGAAAGAAACTGTAGCAATAGATACAGAAGTGTCTCCTGATTGCTGACCTCTTGTCTTTCAGTATTTTCCTGTAGGCCGTCTCGCTTACATGTGGCCTTTCGTCCACTTCTATGGCCAATAACAAGTTCTCAGGATTAGCAAAGCAGGCATTTCTTTGAATCGCTGGATCCACGATTTTTAGAAGATCATCAGGCAAATGCCTTGTAGTCTGTATAACTCTTAATAAGTGCACAGGTCCATGTTTCACAGAACGTATTTTACAAAGAACCATACAGGAGCATAAATTTTTAAGATATAATTTACAAATATCTTCATCTCATTATTAGGTTTAGTTTGAGAAATATACAGCCGCAGATTTCGGTTTGTACACGTTAACCAACGTGAATGACTTAAAGGTCCTGGATTTCGAATAGCGAAATCGGGGTCTCATTTGTCTTTCTGTATATTGCTCTGGCAATATCCAATAAATACTTTTGGTCGCTAAGTCAGTTCCTGAAACTTCGAGACTACAAGACATTTGCCTGATGATCTCCTAAAAATCGTGGATTCGGTGATTCAAAGAAATGCCTACTTTGATAACCCTGAGAACTTGCTGTTAGTAAATCTTCAGGCTTCTGCGCACGATTTGGAATGCATGAGACTCTCTAAGGAGGATCTTTTTAGTAATCCTCTTCTTGTCTTTGACTTCCTAATAGTCAACGAACTCGTGGATCTTGTCTGACGGAGTCAGACAAGGAGGATAAGCAACAACAACAACAACAACTTGCTGTTAGTGATGGCAGTGGACAACATGCCACATATGAGAGAGTTGGCCTGTAGAAGAATACTCAAGGCATTAAGTCAACCATCAGGGGACACTTCTGTATCTACAAGAGAATTTCTTCCGCCAATATTAAAATTTGAAGTCTTGAACTATGAGGAGTTGATCGACTGGTCAACGTGTTCACTTTATCCTCCTCAAGTGATGAAAAGTGTGGCAAACAAGGATATTTTGTCATTTATAGAAACTAAACAATTGCCAAAGTTTCAATTCTTAAAAGTCCCATGTCGCACTCAAGCTGTTGAAAGGATTGTGAAACTGGTCAGCGAATCTGTGGATAAGTTATTTGGGGGAAGAGACAAGAGTTGGATTTATAAGAACAACTACATACTCGCGATCATTAATGCCAAAATTGAGTCATAAATCCAACATCAAACCGTAAGCGTAAAGTAGAAACTTGTTTAGATCATACAGCAATTGTAAATGTAAATATATTGTAATTTTCGAAGTAACTGTTTTTCACGGCTGGGTGGATGGGAAGGGCAGGGTGGAAGTCGGAAGTGTAGCCACCTCCTTGTAGTAAGTTCTGGGTTGTTAAAGCAATAAATTACAATTGCATAGCAAGCAAAGAGCTGCACAGTGCACATTTATTCAGAAAAGTGTAAAACTGGACTATAAAAGCAGAAATACTGCAACATGTATAAAATGCCTAAAAAGTCAAATTTTGTTGGTTTTACGAAACTTTACGCCTTATGCGCGACCTAAAAACTGCAAAAGAATATAAATATTTTCAAAGATGTATGAAAAGAGTATTATAAAGAAGCACGTGAATGTTAGTAGAACAAAAATTAATAATATTTGTATTACTATATGTCCTTTTTTACAGGACATAAGCATTTAAAATAGATTTTTTCGTAAATTTCACTGCAATGTGTGGTACAGCTTCAGATGCTTTAAGCCAAAAATATTGAAAATTTTACTAAAATGGGTAGTTCAAAACCTGGTCTTTATACAGTCAAAATTTGAGTATAATTTGTCAACTAATAGAATTTCATTCGAGGATATACGTAGGTTTTTTTTTTAATGCAATGGATATTTTAAAATAATATTGAAGTACCATATAAATTAATTCAAAAGGTTTCTAAATTAAAAATCAATATAATTTACTTTTTTATGTTAAATATTTGTTTCGTATCTTTGATTCCTGTGTAAATCTAACTAAACTTTGAGCGTAATATTAATACATTAATGCATATTATTGTTTTGCAGTTAAATGTTTAGATATGTTTTGAAAGTTAAGTTCGTCCAAAACATGTGTCCAGTGTTATAAGTGGCCTTTATGTGTATCTTTTAGAAAGTTTTTATTATGAATGTGTTTTCCCTTTAAATTGTTTGAAAGAATTTTAGATAAGTATTATTTTTTTTTGAAAATATGAACACATTTGTGATGTGTTACTCAAAATTGAATGTAACGTCTACTAGAAAAGTGTACTAGAAAATTATTTTGCATAAAGAGTTAAATCATATACGATTACATCCAGAATAGTTTACAAAATACAGCATAAGAAATACGTTAAAACGTATAATCATAATAGTTTTATTACGTTGAAATATGTTTTTAGGTTTCGAAAATAAGATCGTTTGTTTTAAAATAAAATAAATGGTCATCGCAAAGCCTTTTTGCAGAGTTCTTACAATTTTGAGAAATGAATAATAACTAAAAATTGATACTTCTTGCTGTGTAAATAAAATGATAAATATTAAAAAAAAAACACCACAATGGAACAGGAGAAAGAAGAGCAATCTATTTCCATGATGGGCCATGTCTGAAAAATATTCTTCTGTAAAAAATTGAAACTATAAAAAAACTGTACTATGAATAGAGGGATTTAATGTTTGATAGTTTAGTGGCCTTTCCACAAAAATGTATCATACAAATGGTGAAAAGAAATGATAAATCGTATGATTCATTACAAAACTATGGAACAACCTATTTAGGCTTGTATGTTTTTTCTTATATTTTTTGAATTTGCGTTATTTCTATGCTCAGTTCTCACACATTCGTTCAGAAAAATCATTTATCCTTTCAATTCTTATGAGTTTCCAAACTATGATGCTTTGTTAGAGAACTCTGGAATTTGGTTGAAAAAGATATTTTTCCCACAATCTTTCATTGTGAAATATCGATATTTTTGCCATTTATAGTGCACAAACTGTATGCGATGATACGTTGTTATGTTTAGTTTGTTATTGCTAATTTAAAAATGCTTGTTTTATTTATAATAGAGGGTTAAATTATTCAGTTAGAATGGCACAATACCTTATACGTTTTCTGCAACTGTCTTTCATGTTTTTTCTTAAATTTAAAGCGGGAATCATCAACTGATAACTCTGCATTAGAAACGTTTACTATAAATGAATTAATTTGGTACACTTGATAAGATATATAAACAATACGCGTTCTTTCACACGCATTAATAATAAATTCCGCTTCATTAGTTCTGCATTTGAATAATGTACCTGAAAATTTACCTTTTCATTGTGTTTTCATGATATTTTATATGAACAATCGGGCATCCATTAGTCCAACTCTTTCTGATAGAGATTGGGAAATACATACATTAAAATGCAATGAGACTTGATAAGAGAAGTATCAGACTAATTGTCATCAGATATACTCATATTTTTAACAAAATATTTACATTTTACTAAAAAAGATTTTTTTTTTTTTACTATTGAAGACACCACAGTCGTTCCAAATTAAAAAATGAAAACACAGCCTTTCGCATTTTGCGTGCGCGTATATTTAGTGCATTGCAAGATTTTCCGAATCCTCTGCGCATTTTCATCAGTGGTTACTAAAACAGTCTTACTGAAAAGTTAATTTAAAAAGTTAAGAGTTCAAATGTTATTAGCATTAACAATTTCTCACAGGAACAACACATATCCTCGAAAATGACAGTTGCATTCTTGAAAGAGATACTTAGTAACATAAAAATACTGAAGCAAAAAACGTTCATATTATTAACTGTTTTAAGGTTCCGTTCTGAATAAAATGATGCCATATATTTTCCCCGTATTAAAAAGTTTGCCGAGTTAGAACTGTACGCAAAATAATCATTCAATATTTTTCTGAAATACCGAGTTCGGTTATGATAGTTTATGTACAGTACTCTGAGAGAGTAGTAACTTTGGTGGCATTCTAAAATCAATTTTCGAGAGTATCGTTTCACTCAAAAGCTGTCAACAGTTGAGATTTAATATTACTTCAGCTCGACAGAGCTGTCAAGTAATAGATTAATGACCATCTGTATACATGAATTCCCAATAGGTTTCGCCACCCAGATATGGATAATTAAGGTAAACGTTGATATACTAGTACTGGATTGGAACTTTGGATAAATCAAGATGTCGAAAATACACAAGTTGTTGCATGCATAATTTCAATCACATTTAAGTATACTAGTTTATATCGCTCCTATGCTAAAAAAAAGTGTTTTGCACGTTTAATTCAACAATTCTTTGCTCCTTTGAGTATCAAACTATTCTATAAAAAACAATTTATCAGAATCCCACAAACAAGAAATAAAAATGTATTCGAATGCTTGAATTAAAAAAATTACTTTGTCAACATTTAAAGTGAATACATAAAGCGATTGATTTGTGAATGTCCGTGAATTTTGAATGTGATGTGAATGAATGAATGTGAATTTTGTTTATGTATTTGGAACTCGCATATCTTCGGACATATTGCTTGGTTTCAAGAATCCGCTCGTAAACCTCCTCGAATAAAGTGGACTATACAATGTAAGTATTTAACAGCATAGAGAAAGAAAATTCACAGTTCATGGGACAAACACAAAGGGTTAAATGGGAATCGAACCCAAGATCGTTTAAAGCTTAAGCGATTAAGGAGATGGGGACATGTCTTTAACCCCTTAAGCCTCACTCCCGTCAAAATCACGGGTTAAGCTTTCACCCTCTATTTCTCGTGCCCTTCATATTTCCGGCAATAGTGTTCAAATGTTTTGCGCTAGAAATGTAAGAGCCTTTCAATTCTTATGCATAGATTTTTTTATAACTCACTTTACACAACAGATGGCAATACCTGACTATTTTTAGCTAAAATCGGAGATAGTTAATTTTTAAAAAGAGGCTAGCGGTACTCAAGTACGTATGTTTGTGTTAGGCATTGTGCCATCTGCTCCGTTTTTTAACTTTTGCTCAAAGAAAACTTAACGAAATTTATTTACTTTACAAAATAAGTTTAATAAAATTCTCCTATAGTGCATAAACATATTTTTAATGATTACTTCCATACTACAAAATACACATTCAGTCACAGTAATCCTGTATGTTGACTTTTCCTAGAAATTTAATTTTTTCTTTTTCTTTCGCGGTCAAAAATATCCAAAATCTTAAAATTAATACATTTATTGTACATGCACTTTTTTTGGAATTATACAATTATACAATTTTCTGGAACAATAAAAATTGGCACTTTTACGACCGTTTTCTTGAAAGTAATTCGACCGTTAAGGAGTTAACCTCTCGATCGCCTTCTCCCCGTCGAATAAGATTTCGTAATCCGTAGTTGTTAAAATTAAAACAAATATTAATCATGCTTTCAAAATGTAATTATCTGATTCTCAAAAAAGTCTACTGAAATTTCGATTTTGCAAGGTTTCCTCACATTTTTATTATAAACAGAACAGTCGATAGCATAAGTGGTAAAATTAGACATTCAGTTTGTCAGATATTTTAAATTTGTTAATCAAATTTGATATACTAGTCTGACAGTGGTCGAAATTCGACCTGGAGGATTGAATTTTTTTAATATGAGCGCGGATAAAGTTCTGACAAAGAGTATGTCTCAAGATTCCATATACAGTGGAACCTACTAAAGCGACTACCTAGGTTAACCCATTTGTGCCTGGATATTTTTGCAACTTTCTTCGATTTTTACTGATATCAGAAATAATAGATAAATTTCTGATGTCAACTTCTTGAACAAGGGATGATTTCTTTTAAAATCATTATGCATAAAAATCGAAATATCAACATCTTACTGAGTCATGTTAAAATATTTTGTAGAGTTGAGGCTCAATACTCGTGAATAAAGGCTAGGAAAAATAAATAACGTTTTCGACTAATAGCGAAAATGCCGTCCCGAAAAAGGGACACTAGGCATAAATGGGTTAAGATACCATCTGCCTATAGTTCTCACTTTTGTACAATATTTCATTTTACAACCACCACACTTTTCTGTGATGACGGGGTTTTTGTAAAGACTCTATCCTATTTTGCTAAATGCAAAGGCAGCTCCAGCGAGTGGGTCATAGGGGTCATCTCCCTCTACCGACCTTGGATTTCATACGTTCCCATACAATTTCACTCATTCAGTTTGAATTATGATCAATTTAGGCTAATCTAAAAAGTCTAGTGGTCCCCTCCGAAATTCCATCCTGGAGCCATCCTCGGATAAAGGTCCATTATGTTCGGAGTTATCTTAAACCATCGAATGATTGAACTCTACTTCCTGGGACGTACCACCGACCATGTATAAAAACTTGCTGCCTCAAATGCAGGTATATTTGGAAATTCATCAGATATTCTATTAAGTTAGCATTAATAAAAGTTCAATCATCATTTTTAGGTTCTATTATAACTGACTTCAATATGTACTCTGAGAGTATGTTTTCGGTGATATTCCCATACACTTCATTAATAGAATTATCAGGTTGTAACGAAAGTTTTCCGTCATATCTGCCTGAAAAACTAACTTCTAACTCCTTAGATAACTGATTTTGAACTTTCGGTACCAAACCTGCACAGTGTCACATGATACAACAATAGTACTTAAAGCTGTACTCATAATTCGTTGATATTCTGTAGCTGACTTTTTGCAACACAACTGGAAGTAAAGGATGGTTCTAGTCCTCTAGAGTGATAGTTCCATTTGGGACACCTTATACTTAATGATAACTATATTTTTTACACATTTCACAACACAGTGTTATAAAGTAAGCCTCTTTCTTTCAAATGCCAAAAATCGTTTGACAAAATATGAGCAAATACGCCCACGCGAACTGTGTGGCTGACGATGTTTGCGGTGGCGGGAAACTTTCGTTACAACCTAATATTTTTATTCCCCATTAATTGCTGAGGCATTTATACAATAATATTTGAGAAAATTTGTTTTAGCATACTGCGTGGCGGGAAATTGTGAAGAAATTGTCGAATTGGCGAGTTTCTGTGGAGTCTCTCTTGGATTGTAACCTGCCCTGTTCGGTTCGTTTTTTTCACAGCTTTAAAACATGGAATTTACAACACTTTGCGCATTTATCGAGCGTCTAAGAAAAAGTCACCCAGCACAGGGCTAAAGCACATTTTAGTCATTGGTGTTTCACCCTACTGGGGAATAATTTCACTTTTTGCAAATTTTGTTGTAATACTATAACCCTATAGTACTGCTGAAACTTAGTGTTGTTTCTTTGAAATTGGACACAACAATGGAACCATCGAACGACTTGGCGCAAAATACTGCGTGCGATATTACTACTCTAATTCTTTACGTGCATTAGCGTATTACACAAAATTTTAGCATTCGAACTTTAAGTGTGCCGAATTTCGCGCGCATCCGTTCACGCAATGTTCCACAAAAGGGACACAAAGGTTTTTCTTAGCGTATTTATATATACATAGATTATTATAACATCATCATTTGTTTAAACAGTTTTTAGCTTCCATATATTTCTGGAAAGAGCATTTGTTTAAAACTGACCTTGCAAGGGAGGAAAAAAATGAAACATTTTAGATGGTATAGAAACTGAAACACATTTTGATAGTGTAGGGTCGGGTGGGGTAAAATGACCATAAATTTAGCTATTTTAAACTTTACTAAGCTACACATCTAAAATAATACAACATATTTAAAATTTTTTGACAAATATTTTACATTGGACTATCTGACAGTAATTACAAATTTTTTTTTCTTTTACAAATATTAAAACTGTTTAATCATTAATTCTTTTTGGCTTATTATTATGATCATTTTACCCCATGGTGTGGGGTAAAATGATTATAGATGAAAAAAATGAAACAAATCATTGAAAATGATATTATATGAATAAAATCAACTGGAAAATAGGTAACAAATATTTTATTAAACAGTTTGACGTGGAATTTCAATTTAGCTATCGGAACTTATAAGTATAATGTCCTCTACTATTGAAGTTTGGCTCATCCAGTATTTGAATTATCTGTTCAGTTTGAACTTCTTCGACATCATATTTTCTGGCAATGTACATTTTTTCAAATAAAGATTTTGCAAAGTATTAAATCGTAAATAGCTCCTTTTCTGCAAACAAGATCTGTCCAAAAATGCTTAATAAAACTTTTACCACAGCACCTAAGCACAAGCCAGCAGATATTTTGTCCGAAAGAGGTGTTAGGGTCATGCCATTTTGTACTCTCCTTTCAACTCTTTTTAAGTAAGAATTGGGATTTTTCTTCAAAAATTTCAAGAATAGCATACTTTCTTTACTTCATGGTCTTCATGTTTTTCTTCAAAATGTGCAGCAAACACATCCTCTGTTAGCATTTATTTATGAATTTATGATTCTGGTATCATAAATTTTTGGTTATTTTTCGTATTTTCAGGTAAAAATAAAAGTAGAATAACGAAATCTATTTATTTATTCACGTTATTACTATTAATACCTCATAAAATATATTACAGATGAAAAAAAGAAATCTAAAATAATGCATGTGTTCTTAAAGTACAAGCCTAGCAGTATGATCGTTTTACCCCACTTTCTTTGAGCTACTCCAAAATAAAATATAATACGAATACAAATTATCTTGATACAGAAACGCATTCCTTAAGAATGATAGTAGGCTTTGCATCATCAACATTTCAAGAACTTTAAATCACAAAAATGCTACAGCAAAGTAAATTTTAACCTTGTATAGATAGAGTCAAACATGAAACTGTAAATGTTGCCATTACATATTGAAAGAATATTACCAAATTAAATAAATTAGTTAAAAAATATTGCTTATAATATAAATGAGCTAAACAAAAATTAGTATGCCAATAAACCGATGCATTTGACATTTATTGCCTGCTTTTTGTAGACTGTTCATTTTACCCCACCTGTTCATTTTACCCCACCTAACCCTATAAAATATAGGTGTTTACAAAAGCATACAAATCATGTTTTAGTACTCTCCTCAAGTACTGTACAGAAAAGCATTTTGATCCATTGATTGTGCAAAAAACATTTTTTCCACAACATTTCCTTTTATGGCTTTTACGACCGAAATACAACATTTAAATGATACAATATCAATTTATCATTTTCATATTATCATATAAATAATATTTTGAACTTATAACTTCTAATAGATCTTGCGTGTGATTGAGTTGAAAAATTTTGCATATTCATTGTTAAGTCAAATAAAATTCCGGTCTTAAATAAACATTCAAGTTGATACTTCTTGTCAGCTTCGTATTGTCAGCTTTGTCTCAATTTTTTCCACAAATTTCCGGATTGTGTTCCTGTTTTAGTGCCCCCCCCCCCCTGTGAGTGAATACGATAGCTGCTGAATGGGGCATTCGATTGCGCTCAAATTGGGTATATATGTCATAAGCCACCGTCGCAAGACCGGTATTGATTTTGGTGTGTATAGGACTTATAGTTTTTCTACAGGCCTAGGACAAAGATTTCTTTTACATTATGGCCAATGGGGGAAATTCGTGAGAGTGTGCTAGCGTTTAAACGGCACATTCGATTGAGCTCAAATTGGGTATAGATGTTATAAACCACCGTTGCAAGACCGATATTGATTTTGGTGTGTATAGGGCTTATAGTTTTTCTACAAGGCAACGACGAAGATTTCTTTTACAGGATGGCCTATGGGGGGAAATTCTCGAAAGTGCGCTAACGTTTAAACGGTACATTCGATTGAGCTCAAATTGAAAAAAAACTAAGAATTTTTGCTGAATTATTCATAGATTAAAATTTATTTAAATGCTTGGAAATGATCGTAATCGTAAGTGTTCGGAAAGTCGAGTGGAGTCACTCCAGATTTTTTTATTTGTATGTACATATACAATTTTTTTTTTCTGTAAAAAGAAGAAAGGGACTAATGTGATAACTGTATGTTTCTATTTATGGGGCTAATCGTCATCTAAGATTGGTCCACAAATCGATAAATTGCGAAATCAGGGTTTCATTTTAACATCCGAGGGACGATTTCAATTCAAGAATGTATCGTATTCTTAATCGTATAGCAGACTCAGTGCTGCTTTTGCCGTTTCCAAATGAGATGTTGTAGGGTTTCATGGGGTTCCACAGCACAGAGCAAGGAGGGAGAGGGGGGCTTTCCTGGATGTTTATATGCTGTTTTGTCTCTGCTTTTCTGTTCCTTCCAACATGGTAACCGCATGTTGAAGTAGTCTTTGCCTCCCATTCGCTTCGCGGTAGAGGTGTAGCGAAGCTTTTGCTTTGTCTAGAAATAAAAATCAGTTATCGGTTACAAGGCGATCTCAGATTATATATATTTAAATTTAAAAATATATATATTAAGTACACTTCTAGATTTTTGTGAATTTAAAACACGAGTTTTACTCTCCCCCACCCCCCCACTATTATTAAACGCGTTTATTATAGCTAACGCCCTGTATCGTAGGTGACTACAGCATAGTCTTTCGTCGCTCGCACGTGCGATCGACCCGAGTGGCCCTTTCAACCGGTCTCTGAGGCAAGACGCCGAGAGAGTGAGCGAGAGTTGCGGGGGAAGCGAGGTGCTTTCGTTCGCAAAGTTTTATGGTGCTCACAGCAGATTTTTTTGCCGTTATCTCCTCTGGATGCACTCTTCGCTTGTTGTGTTCGGTTAGTGAATCGATTTTTTTTTCACATTCTTATTATTTCCTTAATTTTTATGATTTTTCACTACAATATTTTTTACGAACTAGTGTCGATCATTAAGATGGGAGTCCAATAAGTGTTTCGGAGCTACAGCAATGACATTTTTCAGTGTCATCCTTTGAAAAAAAAATTGAAAGAAAAAAACCAAGACACTATTTTTGCTAAAACTTATATTAGCGACGAAATGTAAGATGCAAGATGACTTGTTTTCTTTCAGTTGCGTGCATTGTTTTCCTTTAACCCTTTAACGCGCAGTGATCCCGCTCTGAGATCACCAAACTCTGACGTTTTGACTGTTGCCAGTCAAGAAGAATAGATTTGATTTCTATAAAAATAGTTGCGGGTGATATAGCTCCACGAGAATCCTTTACTTTTTAGCACGTTCATTTTCCGTCAAAAAATGGTCACGATTATTTTTAATGGCACTGACATCTGCTGAAAAATGGAAGAACGCGAGAATAGCTGGATAGATGGCCCAATGCTGAAAAAAGGGCAGCCGTTGCCATCGCTCGACTTAACTACCAGCAAGATGGCGGACGATCGAAACGTTCATCGCGTGACACAGATCTAGAGACCCTTTTTTGACGACAGCTGGCTGTGCGCGAGCACAGCCAGCTGTCGTTAAAAAAGGGTAGTGGCGAGCCAAGTAGAACGAGCCAAGGCTTGTGGCCAGTGCCTGCCCATTAGAAAAAAAAAAAAAAAACTTAGTCTATAGTATATAGTTATAACGAAGTGCTTTTTGTAAGTGTGTTTAGTAAAAAAGGTGTAACGGCTGTCTCATTTTAACTAAAGCGAATTCAAAATTAACATTTTATAGTTCTTTTTTTTTCTCATGTAAGATTGCTTAGTAAATTTATGCGATATTGAAGAATTCAGAGATTTTACGTTCTATCTGCAATAGCTTTGAAACGGTTAGAGATCGGACAGGGTTCCTGTGTTGATTTATGCTTCAGATAAGCTCAAGTACTATCCCTCTGTGTTAATCTGTATACTAAGGAATTAACCTTGTAGTACATTAAAATATATTAATCTTTCTAATATGAAAAATGAATTCATAACTTCTTTATGTTTGCATGGATGCAAGAATGAGTAAGGTTGGGCAAATGTCCAGCCAAGTGAGAGAACATCACACAAAATACCAAGATATAGAAAACCTAGTGTCTGTTCATTTTTTAAGGTTAAACAAACTATAGTAATTTTACTTAAGTACATCATAGAGGAAATATGCACGAAATTGTTAATCTTTAAATTAATTTTGGAAAGATACATTAGGAAAATGAATCAAAAAAAGAATAGAATAGAAACAGATGAATATGCATAACGGAATAAAAATTATAGCCTGTGGGTGCTGTAAAAATGGGTCCAACTGTTCCTGTATGTATGTATGTATATACATACATCCATACAGGAACATATATATATCTAGTAAGTGTATAGTATATATATATATATACTAGCTGCGTGCCCGTTCTTCCCACGGTAGGAAACGAAAAATTTCCTCACATGTGTAATTCGAATTAATTCCAGTGATGTGGAATCTAGAAAAAGCAAAATTATTTCACTCTTGACTTAAAATTTGCGTCATTTGTTTTTCTAGATTATGCAGTTTAATTTTTCTTCTCACAAATAAATCCAGTATTTATAAAAGGAAATCGAGCCAAGCAAAGAAATCGTCTGCTCGCGGGACCCGTTTTTATTTATTTTTTTCAACTGGCAATTTTAATCGTTGTTACTGTATCCATGACAACCAAACCGCAAGATATCAAACCGAAAATTATAAGCAGGTGCTACTGAAATGAAAATCCTTCTTTACTTAAAAATTCGGAAACATTCTCCTAATTTATATTTTTCCTCCGTTCTTCTTTTAAAAGTGGGCGAATTGTGTGCTCCGTCTTTTGCCGAAATATAAAAAAGTTATGACAGATAGAATTCAAGATGCAGCAGTTTTAAAAATATTTTACGAAAGTCAGCGTCCAATTTAATTTTATTTGAAAAATTCCCAAAAATCTGCAAATTATGTTACGCAGTCCGAACAAACAGTTTTTAAAAGAAAATTTTCTCCTCTATACGATGATGTAACTATCGTTTTCTTGCGAGTGCAATTACCGGCGTTATTATGTATTACGCAAGAAAAATCCCTAAAAATCGGACAAAACATAAAATAAACCATTTTCTAATTCGAATTTCAAATAAATCGCTTCGAGGTGTGTCGAAATCCGTCTTGGAGAATTTCCGTACAAAATTTGGTAGGTCTACGATCACCCGTTTCGGAGCTACGCGAGACACAGACAGACAGACAAACGGACAGTTTACACACTGTTTTACTTATATAGATATATATATATGTGTGTGTGTGTGTGTGTAATGTATAAAAAGGTAGTTTGGGTTTTACAAGTTTGGGTATTGTTCAAGCGGGTACTTTCAGTGTAATTTTTGCTTTCCTGTCATACTTGCCACGCACGCTCTGGAGCTATGTTCTATTTCTTTAGTTAATTGCCAGACACCAGGTCCTCGATTCTGGGTTCTTTCCAGTGTACACGTGTTCCCACGCCTTTGTAACCCCGGATGCAGGTCATGTTAATAAATATATGTAATTCGATTAGAGATAAGAGAGAGGCAGAGTTATGTCTTAGCAACCCACGTGGCATGGTGAACGTAAATACGCCTGCACCTCGAAAATCGAGAGACTTCTGCCACTAGCTTAATTAATCCACGCGGATTACTGTACCCGTTTCCCCCTCCCCTCTTCTCACTCTATATTGTATATGTTCAATAAACAATTTTACCTGCCTTAACTCTGAAACTTTACTGGAATATCTGACACTTCATATATATATATATATATATATATATATATATATATATACTACACACTTACTATAATGCGTATGTATGCGCAATCCTAGCAGCACCGGTCTTTAATTGTTTCTATTTCTAAAATATTAACTATCAATGAAAAATGCTAATTAATCGGAATATCGCAAAATTAAGTATACAAAATCGATTTTTTAAAAATTCCAGCTTTGATTCGGACACACTTTTTGCATTATATATCAGTATGTGCTTCCTATTTTTTTAACAAAATAATTTCAAATTTTGCGCCTACTGTAAATTATATCAAAAGCAAAGTATTACTGTAGTTTACATTCATAGATGATAAATTAAAATACATCCAATATAAAATTTAAACAAGAAGCAATTCGGCAATACAAATATTAACTATCAAGGAGGAAACATTCTGTTGTGAATTAAAGTTACTGCTGCAATCATTTTGCTAAGTGATTCTGTAAAAATACTTTCATTGAAAATATCACTAAAATACCGGGCTGACAAGTCTGAATATTTTAGTGCTTTTATCAGCTCCAAGCGTCGTAAACTTTGCTGGAGCTGTGAGGCTCTACTCCATAAAATTGAATCTCATTTCGCTGGAGGGATTCTGTGCCCGAAACTCTGTTTTATTGTTTTCGGTGGGATGCTTGTTATGCATTTCTAAAGAATGTTATTTTAATAATCGCAATCAGATTAGGGACTTTATCGGGCTTGATCTTACTCTATTGATCTTCCTCGCAAAAAGAATTAATTGCAACAGTGAATTTGGAAAACTACCACACTTATAGAAGCAAACTACTGATAATCATCATGTCCCGTCAAGTGTGCAGCTGAGAGTAATAGTTTGTTTTTAATCTAAATATATAAAATAGCTTTCTTGTCTGTTTGACCGCCTGTTCGCTATAGGCGCGTAGACTGTTCGTCGAATCTGGACAAAATTTAGCACACTCACTAAATAGGTCAAGAGAAAGCTATTGCTGAAAAAAATCAATCAGGATTTTATTTATTTTTTAGTTACTTTATGTATTGTCCAGTTTTCGGCCCTTTTTCGCGCATTTTGCGTTATTGCGAGTTAATTTTTTTGTCCCAAAACTACATTTCTCGTATCGGCGGAAAGCCCAGAAAATGTTTTTTTGAAATGAAGTATTATAGAACATCATAGCAAAATTAGTTTTTTTTAAAGAATTTTTAAAAATCGCGAAAAAATAGTCTTTTTCAGCGTGTTTTGATTTTATAAGTCAACACAGAAATTATTTATGAAAATAGCTTTTTAAAAAGTTGACAGTAATTCGGAGTAAATAATTTTCTCGCTATTTGAAATAACAATTGAAAAGAAAAAAAAATCTTATATTTGCATTTAATTTTTTAAAGAATATCTTCTGAAATCTGTAGTGGATTTTTCCCGATTCAATCATTCATTTCCCGTAAACTTTGGGGAGGTTTCCCATCTCCAAGTCATGCTTTCCTAGAATGTTATTGGCTAAACGGGTGCGTTTGAAATTAGATGCTTTTATCTGTGCGTTGGAAAGAGTTTCTCTGGAACTATTATAAGCGTATTGTTCTAAGGCAGGGGTGCCGAACTTTAAGGATCAACGCGCCATTTTTTCTAAAGAAAGGTTTAATGAGGCCATAGACGTGCCGTCAAATAATTTTGACTTAGGGATTATTGAGAAAAATAATAAAACTGAACACTAACAACTGAAAACTCTTTATTTACTAGCAAAAAAATACCCTTATATGTGTAATTTATATTAAAATATATGTTGTTTTAAATTAAAATGCAAACCGTTTTGATCGATGGCGTGCCCAAAATATTGTGTTGCGTGCCATCAATGGCACGCGTGCCATTGGTTCGCCACCCCTGTTCTAGGGGGTTCTATAAGAAAACTGCTGCTTGGAATACTAATCTGCGAGTTATATTTTATGTTTCATTCATGTACGATTCTGCAAATCACATAATTTAACAAAGACTGGTAATTTTAAAACTTCTGTATTAAGGAGAGGTTTTTGACAGGTTTGTAGGGATTTCTTTTTAGAAGTTGGGAACACTGTTAAATGACTTCGTTCGAACGCTTAGCGGTCAGCTAAATAAAGCTGTTCTACTGTGAGCAGGTTGTATGCCTAACATTATTTAGTTTGATATTATTTAGCGATATTCGTATAGCCGGGAAGACAGTGGGGCTTGCAGAATTTTATTATTATTATTATTTTATTTTTGAGATAACGGGATACGGCGATTTTTTTTGTTATTTTTTTTATTTCAAAGATTTAGTTTTCGATGAGTTAAATTGAGTAGCAGAAGGATCGCACACATATGCGTACTAATGTATTAAAAATTCATACTCACTTTATGCATTATGCATAAGGCGACCCTATTTCTAAACAGTATTTTGGGGACAAATCAATTTGGGACAAATCCTCGAATCAAAGGAAAACTTGGGGACACTAGAAAATAATTTCGGGGACTTGTTCGAGGACACAACATATTACCATGTATACCCATACTTTAAATCTTGACTAACTTTGATATTTAAAAATGAACTCTAATTGCTCTTTATATCAATTAATTATTCTTATTTCTAATAAATTAATGGAAGTACACACTCCAAAAAAAGTATTCAAGCAAGAGAGAAATTTCCTACGTTGGTTTCGTATATTAAAAATTATTTATAATAGAATATGAATTAGGCTATGTATAAATATGACTTTCCATATTTCTATCAAGTTGTGCGTTTTTCAAAAACTTAATTATTATTCTCAAATCTAAAAGAGGAAATTCTCTCTTGCTCGAATACCTTTTTTGGAGGGTGTATTTCATTCCTTTATAAATATTTATTTAAACCAGAAATGTGAAAGGAACATCATGTTGAAATATTGCAATTTATTCAAAATTTAACTCTTGGAATAGTATTTGCATTTTTCAGAAGATACTGCTTTTTACATTGGATCATTTTGTGATCATTTTTCATGAAACTTTGTACACCCACTAAAAAAAGTATTCGAGTGCAAGAAAATTTTCGTACGTCAATTTCATATTTAAAGCAGGGATCTTCATGAAATGTGATTAATCATACAAAACTGAATAGTCGGATACTTCATTGAATGTCTGTACAGGCTACACACACAATGACAACAAACGTTTTCAGAGATCGAATTTCATTGTTTCTCTGAGTAAATGGCGCTTTTAGTTGGTTTATTTTTCTTCGGTTTTTTCTGAAAGAAATAAACTAAACGGAAACTTTCAGAGAAAAAAAGTACAAATCTTTAAATTTGGGGACATTTGGGGGCAAAGTATTTTTGGGGACAAGATGAAAAAAAGATCTATATTTGGGGACTGTCCTCGAATTTCGAGGACGTATGGTCACCTTAATTATGTATCCCGCGAAAATAATCCACGGGACTAGATTAGCGAACATAAGTGAACAATTCTTTTTCGGCAAGTTAGTATCGAATGCCCCCGGGTAACGCCGGGCTACGCAGCTCGAAGAATAGAGTTTATAGGGGCGGGGCCATTGTCTTTCTTTTAATTTGGATTTAAAACCCATGTTAATGCTAATAGCGAAGATGCTCACAAAACAGTGGCTGTGGCGTCACAGAAGGTCACAGTGGTGACCGAATATCACAAACTGACAGGTTTATTCTGCTCACTGCCGGTTTAAGTCGGTGTGCTTCAGTGTCACCGTAAACATTCAGAAGTCAAATCCAACTTTGTCATAAGAATATTTTCTTTTTCTCTACTAAAGATTAAATAACTAGTTAGAACATACAAAAAATATTTACCATTAAAATTTCTTTAAAAAAATTATTTCGTCCAAATCCATAGCTCCATCATCATGTATATTTTTTTAAAAAGCATTTAGTGGTAAAGACGTTTTGTATGCTTTAACTGATGTTTTAGAACTGTACTTGTTAATAAATAAGTATTTGTATATAACTATATAAGGGACTGAATGACACGAAAACTATTAAGGATTTTTAAGCAGTAAATGTTCAATCCTTAGTCGAGTAAAAATTTGAAAATTTACTGGTGGATAACGCGAATCTTGACTTATTCCAAAATAATTTGTTTAAAAGACAAAGTTTTTTCACATCCTAAATGATAGAATATATTCACATCTCTAGAGAGTGGTCGCTGTTGGCAGATTTGAGATACAATTAAGTTTTAAGATATTTGAATAGTGCAATAAAGTGATGGTAACTTCGTGCTTGAAAGCTTTCCTACATACATTTTATGTACCCCCCCCCCTCTAAATGTACACGTGCTCTGTATCTCTCCAAGTAGCTATTGTGATTTATTATACTATACATGATGAATATTTAAGGAACAACAGCCTAGGTCAATATTTTTAGGGCACTCAGTGTACTTATTGATATATTGATACTTAAAATTTCTTTTTATTTTGTAAAACTTTACTTTTTACTTCAAGTGACTAAAAACAGCTCGTGTTTTTTTTTCCCCAGAAAAGAGTGAATCGCCTTAAAAAATTCCAAAAGTTTAATATAAACGTAATTATACTTCCTAAGAATATCCTTTTGCCAGGGATGTGTCATCCCACTCTCGAGATATGCGGTTTAGATTTCGAATTTAGGTGATGGTGCGAAAAAGGAGCAAAATATCGATATCTGAGAATCGGATTTAAAGGGATGTACTAAAAAAAAAATGCAACAGCCTCTCAATCGAAAGTACTTGTATAAAAAGATTTTTAAAAAAATTGAACATGGGATGCTTCCTCTATTTTTGCCGTGCCGAAGAAAGACGTTGATGAAAGATTGATTAAGCTCTTATTCGAAGAAATTAAGTGGAAAGCTTAGAGAATGCCTAAAAATCCAGGTCTCTGTGGTGCCATGTATCTATCTCCTGCGAGGAAAAATTCTCCCGGGATGAAATGTTATAAAGGTCTGGAATTGATCAGCTGGTTTTCGTCTTACTAAAGCTTTTGGTGGAATCAATAAAAAAAGAGGGGGTTTTCCCCGCGTATGGTAGCCGTGGATATCTGATAACATTAGTGCGGTTGCTTGGCTGCCTAGAGGGATAAGGATGGGTATTATCTGCCTGCAACTACGGGACCATTTAAAGTTCCGAAAGAAGGTTTCTGAGAAAGAAATCATGCTTAGGCTGCTGGGAGAACGAACATTGAATAAAACGGAGGGTTTGGAAAATTCCTTAAATAAATACTCTCGGGACGTGGAATCGGTTTATTTAGCGAAAGTTGTGTGTTTAATTGCAGACAAAAACGGGGCGTAAACGAAATGGACACTATGTGAGGAAAAAAATATTTAATTATGTAATAAAAAATAATTCTGCGTGGCTTTGTTAAAATTTTGTATCGGTCAATAGGACGGCTTTGGGGAAATATTTAGGTTAAACAGTATTTTTTAGTGGTTATGTTTGATTCTTAAATATTTAAGTTGATATCAGATGGATTCGTGTTACGAATTTGGAAAAAAAAATAAATAAATAATTCAAACTGACCCATAAAGCAGTTATTAACGAGATTTAAACATTAAAAGAAAACTGATTATCACATATAGTGGCGTACAGATTTCTTTCATAGTCTGCGTTATAGTAGACGTAATCTTTCTAGACTATATCCGACTAGAATGTGCGATCCTTATATTAAAAGTTAAAAGATTCGGACTTCATTTCTCTACGAGAGTTTTAACCCCATAACATTTCACTGTGTATGCCACTGATCACATTTATGTTGCGTTTTTGATACCGACTAGAAAGTTTGAATTGGGAATTTGAAAAAAAAAAATATCTTCAATTACTTCAGATGTTAACTGACGGCAAAAACAGAAGACATGATGAACATTTTATTTAAACTGTTGTATTAGCGTGAAATTCCGAAATTGCATTCAAAATTTTAAGAGCCATTTATATCCACTTACTGCATTTATAATCCATCTTGGTAATTTTTCATACGGAAGAAATCTCTAAAACATTTGTAATCTTGAGAGCAAATTTATCTTCATGTCTCTAATTTCATTTAACATCATAATATGTATTTGTTTGCTGAAATTATGTGCATTTTATCATTTCATGTGCCGAAAAACATAATCTTCTTGGCTCGATAGTTTAGATTATGTGATTTGTTTAGAAATGCACTTTTGAGCTAAAAAACCATGTACATTGTGTTCAAGACATTAAAAATAATTCTTTTTCATTTGTCAGCTACTATCTGCAACTAAAGATTTAATAGTTATTTGTAATGTTCATTAAAGGTGGATAATTTGCATGTAATAAAAAAATTCCTCCAAAAGTGTATTTTCTTTAAACTGATTGAAAAATTAGATCTAAATCGGGAATCAAAAGCTAAAAATTTTCTGAAAACGTGCCGCCAACTTTACGTGTGCTTGCGAGTACTTTTGTCTCGATTTCCTAGAATTTGTCAAATAATCTTCTTGGCCCGATAGTTTAGATTATGTAATTTGTTTAGAAATGCTTTTTTGAGTTAAAAAATCCATGTACTTTTTATTGTGTTCAAGACATTTAAAATATTAAAATTTTAAATGTCTAATTGTAACGATACGCAACCACACAAAGTTCACGTGACCCTGCCCTTTTCTTTAATAAGCGCATTTCAGTAACTCTTGGAATTCTCCTAAGGCAATTTTGCTCTAAAAGTATTCTTTTAAGCAAATGGCTTTCCTCGAAGCTGCCACTAATTAAATATTAATTGAACAGCTTAGACATAAATTTTCGCGTAGCTTAAATAGCACTTAAATGGAATAAATGCGGCATCCTCGACGTGACTCATCTATCATGATCCTCATGGACAGTTAACCGACTAGCGGAAGCTCCAGACACCGTGCTGACTCGAGCTTACATTTACGGGTATTTCACGGTATTTGCTAGCCCGTTACTCTAGTGTTGGGATTTTCTTTTTAAAGATAATCTAACATGCCTCTAATCAGGTGTATATTTAACTGCTTGTAGCCCGATTGAAATATATTTTGCTGATGTGCATGTTACAGGCATTGCTGTCGTCCTTTAAAAATAAATAAATGAATGAATAAATAATCTGAAATTCTTTCAGATTTTATTTACGCACTCGGCTAGAAGAATTTCATTAAAAAAAAAAATCCTATTCAATCAATTCTGCCATATAGAGGAAAATGATAACTGTAAGTGCTCGTATAGACTCCTGTACGCATAATTTTGTTACTGAAAATTGAATTTATTGTTGTTTGCCCCCTAGTGGTGAAATGTTTTGGATGAGTGCGTATTGGAAAATCTAAAGTATCCATTTTAGTTATGAAATTGGATCCTTGATCGGATTTTAATTCTATGTTAAAATCTTCTACTCAAACAGTCTTACAATCATCCTCCTTCAGCAACGTTTCAAATATAGCGTCTAATTTATCTTAATCTTATCTGTTCTGTTTCTATCTTATCTGTTCTTTAGTCTAATGGACATTAAGACTAAAGAACTTCGAGGACTAGCGTATGTAACTGCAAATCTCAATTTATCTTGAATATACGCAATGACCATTTGAACACCATTGATCTGGCTCGTGTAGGTATAACTCCAGATGGTTTTCTGTTTTGGAAACCCACTGTCTATCCGTTCGACCAAAGTGTATCCTGGTATTTGAAAATCATCTGAAGGGATAGTCCATGTTTCCGTTAGCAGTATCCAATCACTCTGCAGAAAGCATGAATCAAATGGAAAAGTGACCACGGCGCGTCGCGTAGACAAAAATCCCGTGCTTGAAAGAAATAACACCCGAGTGCTTAAAAAAAATCTTCCTATAATAAGACCAAAATGCTCTGCTGCTTCAAGAGTTTATAAATGCTTCTTTAAATGTAAAGGTTTCACCCATCGGACTATTAAAATATGAAGCTATTTAAGTAATACTTTGATGAACGTAGCAGTTAAAAATACACTCATGTCCATAAATTAAGGATAATGAAGTTCAGGCAAAGAAAGAGAAAGAAGCAAAACAAATTTGACTTATTTGTAAAGTCTATTTATTAAACAAAAAGTAAAGAGCAAAAAAGATGCTATATGTTTGACATAATTAATAAAAATTGCAAGTTTTACTCCCTTGACCAAATTTCAAAAAAGGACCTATTTACAAAAAACAGTATAACATGGTTAGTAGGATGGTTAATACGGAGTATGTCTCCCGGACGATGCAATACAGGCCTGACAACGCCTAGGCATGCTGAGTATCAAATGATCAATCTGATCTTGGGGAATATTACACCACTCATCAAGCAATGCACTTCGAAGTTCCGGTAGACAGGTGGGAGGGGGTTGACGGGCTGCAATTCGTCGGCCAAGCACATCCCACACATGCTCTATTGGATTCAAGTCCGGTGAGTATGCTGGCCAATGCATACGGGTGATATCCTCCGATTGAAGGCATTCGTCTACAATGTTTGCACGGTGAAGACGGGCGTTGTCATCCATAAACACAAATTCAGCACCCATGGCGCCCCGAAACAAACGTACATGTTGTTCCAGAATGACATCCCGATAGATGTGGCCTGTCATCGTTACACTCTGAACATGCAGGTCAGTTCTGGATTCAAGAATAATTCCTCCCCAAACGAGTCATCCTGCACCACCGTAACGGTGTCTTTCAATGGTGTTCTCTTGGTGGTAACGGGTACCTGGCGCTCTCCAGATGAATGTCCGGCGAGAATCAGACTCCAAACTAAACCTGGACTCGTCGGAAAAAATCACACAAGACCACTGTTGCGGTGTCCATAATGCATGCTCTCTACTCCAGGTTAATCGCAGGCGACAGTGAGTTGCGGTAAGTGGAACACATCTGACAGGCCTACGAGCATATAGACCAATGTGCCCTAAGCGTCTGTACACGGTCTGCCTTGAAACTGTCGTACCGGTAGCTGAAGAGAGCTGACGAGACAGGTCTGATGCTGTACTCCGTCTGTTTCTTTTGGCAGTAACTGCCAAATAGCGGTCCTCGTTCGGCGTTGTAACTCGGGGGCGACCTGTGCTGTAACGTCTACTCACATTACCATCCTCTTGGAATCGTTGCCAAAGCCTGGAGATGACACTCTGGGTGATTCCAAGTTCCTCGGATACTTCCAGCTGGGTACGTCCACATTCCAGACATCCGATAATTCTGCCACGTAAAACATCACCCAAATGGCTCCTTTGTGCCATAACTATGCGGTTTTTGCACTGAAAGGCTTTCACAGCGCTTGTGAACAATTTTACTTCTTTGCCACCATTCCTTATATACCCCTCTCTTACACTCTCGTCATTGTGACGTACCATCCACGCCATCTGGTGGTTTCCTGTAATTTGCATATTCTTCTTCAAGATGTGTGTGATCATTCCACAGGTGAAATTTTTATTTTAGAGATCAATTTCTGTGTGATTCTGAATTATCCTTAATTTATGGACATGAGTGTAAAATAAGACTGCGATGCCTGAAAGTAGAATTTTACGCTATTTCAAAAGTTGGAAAAAGCTTTAAATTGCAAACTGGGCGAGAAATAAAAATAAAAATGATTCGCTGACAGCTACAGTAAATAATGTGTTATCCAGATAAATCACACCCGAATTGGATTTAAATAAGTAATAAATGGCTTATTGAATTTATTGTATTAAAGAAAATGATATTAGAAAATACCATGCAACTTCTCGGGAGAGACCAGTATCCGTTCTGCTAAAAACGGGTAGTTACGAGAAATGGTAGCTCAAAGAAGTATAAACATTTCACAGCCAAGGAAAAAAATGCTAAAAAAATATTTGTTTTATTATTTACGAAATTGCATACTAATACATAAGTTAGTTAAACTTACTTTTTAAAATTACACGCTTAAACCCAAAGAGCGAAAAATACGATGGATTGGAGAGCGAAAAAGAAAATTCATGGATTCGATCCGTTTGCATCGAAACCTACCGGCATTTCCGCAAAAGTGCTCTTTAAGAAGTCTTTTCCCTCAGAATTCTCCTCTTCTCTTCGTCTTTTTTTCTGAGAATTCCCCTCCTCGCTTCCTGTTCTGCAAAATACTGATAACGTTCGATTCTCGCATATTTCGCTCCGCTCTTGTGATCGAAAAACGCTCCTAAAGGAGAAGCGAAGTTTTGAAAACTGCGCCAAAAATCGCTCCGACTGATCGAATTTCGCTCGTTTGGTTTAAGCGTGTAAGTTTCAATAAAATACTATTTACAAATTTTAGATTCTTTCTTTCTGTTTTCTCTCTCAGAGTAGTTCTCTATCTGCTTTATTTTTATATCTGACAAAAGAGAAACATACTCTATAGTTACGCTGATCCCTGACTTACTGACTGTGCAACAGTTCCGGGTAGCCATTTCAATATAAATATTTTACCGCTATGACACGAAGAAGATTAAAAAGTTAAAAATGATTAAAAAGCGTAATAACATCTGTAAAGAAGGTTATTTGGATGGGCTGTTTTAAATTATCAAGTTGCGTTGTGACATGAATAAACCAGGTACGATATACACTTAGTTGCAATATAAAAAAGAGGCTTTAAATACTTGAAACAATTTTATTAAACATATACTATTGAAACATTATTATAACGGCGGTGGTGGCTCAGCGAAAATAAAATAACGTCCTATATGGACAGTGAAATTACGGTGGAATGATTTAAAAATGACGCCAGCACAGAATGACACATTGGCGAGAACAAACACTTGGCTGATATCAATAACGCCAATTCCAGAGCAACCCTAGCAGTTAATCCAATAAAATTAAAAATGACGTAATCGGGAGCAAATAATTTTAAAGACGAGATATGGCAACAAATAATAACTTACGCCAACGCTATGCCAAATGAGGGGAAACAAAAATACGTTGATTTTGCAAACGGACGCAATATAATCTATTTTTAGCACACCGGTCTGAAGAGACGAAGAACAAAAAGAATAGTGCATACAGGGAAAAGTAAATATACAGATTTAAAAGCCGAAATGACAGGAAAATGAAAACAGAAGTGATTTAGAATTCTTGAATTTTGGATAGATTACATTAAAGAAAGCCAAAGTAAATGATTTTTAAATTAGATATGTGATCTTCATCACAACATCTACTCATCTACACCGTTTATATATGATCCTCTAGAAATTTTCCATAATTATCTAGAAAAATATAAAAAACGATCTGCGCTACATCCCTGCCATCGGTCTTTGAAAGAAAAGTGCGATTCCAATTCGCTTGAAATAGTTTTTCCAGATGACATAGTTAATTTTTTTTTTCACAAATAAATCGTCTGCATGGATATAAGAATGGCTGTGTACACAGAACGAAATCTTTCGAAAGCGAAAAATTTCCGAGCGTTTCTAGAAGAGCGTGAAATTCTATTTGGGTATATAATAAAAATTGAATACAAACTTATTTATTTTAGGTGGACAAAGATGAACTACAGTGAGTGTAGACTTTCGTCCAATGTTTTTTTCTAGCACCCGTTGTAATTGCCTAATTTATCTTGATATTCTTGATATTCTAATTTATCCTGATACTCTCCACAACCAAATATAACCGCCAACTAACTCTCCAATTGCCTTTTTCGTGTGACTCGATCGCATCAACGCGCTGCTCCAATGGTAAAATCATTCATTTCCTAGGCTTGTCTCTTCTCTAACCTTTAAGATTATAACGTGATGCGCGCGTGTATGTGCACCTGTTTTCGATTTGCAGTACAGCGGCTGGTTTGAAATGTAGTTTTTGTATACTTTATTTCCGAAAAAATACAAGCAGATTTTCGGGACCGGGACCGGTCGCTTAAAGAGGGTTGTGTGGTCGCTGCTAGAGGACCTTTCAACATTAAGTAGAAAGGGTAAAAATCGGTGCTTTAAAAAATGGGTCGTTAGAGGAAGGGTCGCTTAATAGAGGTGGTTGCTCGTAGAGGTTTCACTGTATACACATGCATGCACTTTCATAACAATCATGAGTTAATACTTTAATTATAGAAGACTTTAATGCACTTTATAAATAGGAGCACTATTTCTCACTCATTAAAGAGCATCTTTAAATCCTTTATCTGATATTCTATGTATCTCTAAATATGCTTATCATTGGTATTATAAATCATCTTGAATACCTTAAATTGTCTTCCAAGCAATGAATAATAAGTAAATGACTTTAAATGATCCTATTATTCGCTGAATTACTTGAAATAATTCCGGTAAAGTATCTAAATTATTTCCTAATTGATTCAGAAAGTATACATTGCAAATTTTATATACGAGTAACTCTCTTTGATTCTAATATGAACCAGCTGCAAACTTCGCACCTGATTGTACGATGAGATTCGAATTTATTTTCATGTTTGATTAAGAGGAACTTGCTAATGTGAGCAATCGACTCTTGCTCACTAGATGCTGACCGATTCAGATGGGTGTATATGCTGGCCACGGATCTTGATAAATTTATGAAAACAGACTGAAAATTAATTAGATTTTATTGTGTGTATTGATTTACCTTCTCACGTATCCGGTACATTAATTTTTTTTTAATTGTAAAAATTCATCCTGAAATAGCTGATAATTTTTAAACATTTCGGCTTTCACGAATAAGATTAGAAGATCAGTTTATACGAAAAAAAAATTGAAGTTCAAAAAGTTTCTGATAGATGGCGCTGACATACATAATGTGAAGCAAATTTAAAATGTCTTTAAATCTAAAATGGAATTACTATATTAAAACAATATTGATTTGGACGGATCTGATACGTTTATCTTGATACTTGACGGATCTGATACGTCATAATGAAAGGATTCTGGTTACTGTCGCTGGGAACAATACGATATTGCTGCATATTGAATCCTACTTCTATTCATAGAATTGAAATTTTTCTCCTTGAAATTTTAAATCTACCCTTTTTCTTTCTAAAACAGTTGAGTAAAATGCCCTGTATATCATTTCTATATAGTTCCTTCATTTGATATGACTGTTAGCGACAACAAATGCTTTGTTGGAAGTAATTACGAAACATTACGGAATATCTCATTCAAACCTCTAATATACGCAGGGAATTATTATATTATTAACAAATTTCCCCCGCAATCAATCTGTCTGACCGTCTCTTTTGGTTTCGAATTCAGTCTAATAAATGGTTATTTCATACCACTGTTCACGCAATCAACCATAAAATTGTCACAATGAATTGTAATTCTACGCTTGTAATGAGGAAGAACTGTGAATTTCAAAGATATATTCAAAGCTGAAATCGTAGCTCTTTGGTGGCCATTTAAATGTCACTATTTTAGAGGATTTATGCTCGTTCATTTCAGTAATGTAGATTATAGAAACATTACCGAGAGTATATAAGTATTTTGAGTTTTTAATTTTACAAGAGACGCAACTGAAACATGAAGTAAAATATTAAAATAAACAATCCTTAAAAGTGTAAGTTTAACTGATTACAATATTTATCATAGCAGTATAATGTAATTCATAAAATGTTATCCTCAAGAATTCACCTATCGTTGATTTAATTTTTGAATAACCGTAAAGAATCTTAAAATAAAGTATTTTAATTTAAAAAAGAATTATGTTAAGTTAAAACACACACTCACTCCACGAATTGCTGTATTCAGTTCTTACTTTCTTCACTAGTCTTTTATTACTAAAGAAATATTTTTGTTCAAAAATGTGGAATGCGAATATTAAAAATTTTAGTTAGCAGTAGTAATTTTTAGTAACTAAAATTGCCATATGTTAACAAAAAACTAAGTTTATATGTGAAATATCTCGCCTAATGTTATCCTAAATCCAAGATTTCATAGGAAAAAATAACATGGAATTCTATAGAACGGTTTTAGTTTTCAAAAAAATTTTTTTTTCCTCAGAACAATTTCCAAAACTTAATTCAGTATTTTTCTTTACCATATTGCTATTTACATTTTAACATAAAAATGAGAAACTCGAAAGAAAGATATTTGAAAAGACATTTCTGAGAAAAGGAAGTATAAATGCTGTATAAACCGCCATATTAATTTATTAATAAAATTGAAGTCACTATAAATTCATACCGATAAAGTGTTATACAGGTTGCGACAAAAAAAAAAGAACTATCCAAACTTCAAAAATAGTTTTGAAAGTGAGTTACAGTCTCAGTAAAAACTTTAAGGCCAGTAAAAAAAATTGAGAAAATGGAAAAATGAAATAAAAAGGATACAAATGTTATTGTATTATTAATTGTTAAAGTTCATTGTTAAGAAATAACGCAACAAACATAATTTGTAAATTATATAATTATCAGAAAAAGTCGCATATACAAAACCGGTAAATTCAGCTTGAGTAAAAACTTTAAGACCACCAATGATTTTTTAAAATAAATATACATATGCTCGCTTAAATACTACTGAAATTGCTTAGATTGTGAAAACTCTTAAATTTGAAAATTTTTGTCATACATTTTTTCGAGATTTGGAACTCCTTGTGAAGATGGTGAAAGGTACGAAGCTAACTGATCATGAAAGAGGGCAGATTGGAGCTCTTCCTTCAACAGGAATGAATAGCTGCACTATTGCATTAAAGATAGGAATACCAACGACTGTCGTAAACAATATTTTTAAATTTGAAAATCAATTATGGCAAAAAAGAATACAGGGAAGACCTAAAGCTTTGTCTTTGCTGTGATGAAAGAAGCGTTTGCAGACTTGCATCTACTAGAAAGGTCTCAACCAGGAAGTCTATTCCAGCGACAGGTTTAAATGTTTGTCAAAAAACGGTGTATAACACAATTAGAGGGTTTGGATGTTATATTTATGTAGCAAAATTGGCTAAGCCTCAGTTGCAACAGAAGCACAAAATAGATCGCTTGAACTTCAACCAGGAAGTAAGGACCTGGGGTAACCAATAAATTGAATTAATTTTTTCTGATAAAAGAAAGGAATTTGGATGGACCAGACGGATGGAAGTACTATCAGCATGGTTTAAGAAAAGAAAAGGAGTATTCTCCAAGCGCTAATTTGGTGGAGGCTGTGTGATGACCTGAATGGGCTTTTCTTACAATGGTGAGGGAACTATAAGGCATAAAGGGAAAATACTTAAACCTCCAAAAGTCTTTTTTTCACAAACGAAGTGGCATGATAGTGCTCTTTGAAGTGAAGACACTAAAAACACCAAATTACTCCAGGCAATACGAAATTACATAAAAAGGTACATTTGATTCATTTTATTAAATTTTAATGAAGTTCGGAAAGATATACACGACTGTGTAGTTACATTGCTAAATCATAGTGTGAAGATTAAGTCAGGAGAGGATCAACGTCTGATTTTATATGCTGGGCGCTTGTTTTTGCAATGCTATGATACAAAGTACCCTCAGGAAAGGCTACTTTTGATTGTATTACATCATTCTTTAGGGTTAATATGAGCAGCGTCTATTGTCTTCTTATAGTTGATGATCACAACTTTCTCATTTAAAGTGTCGAAGTTCTGGACTTTCCCATTTAAATTAAAATTGTGATTAGTGTTTCCTGTAGTCACTTAACTCAATACCTGCCGCTGAAAAGAACGTTCATAAGATTCGCCTCTACGAAACTTCTAGAGTTTGTCTGATAAATAAATCTGGTAGAAACATTGATAGGTATGGCCGCTGGAGATATTTTCGAGCTTGCTCAGTGTAAAGTTGTATCAGTCTCCAATGCATGTAGTGGTTCATAGGCGTGTCATTTTTCCAGTTGATCCTGCAGCTATCCAAAAGATTAGTCGAAAAAATGTTGATGATGGTGCTATTTCAAAATTTTAGGCTCACGTGGTTGCTTAAAATGCCAAAATCTACAACAGCCAAAGTCTCAAAACCTTGATCAGTAAAAAGATTGATGTAATATGCCTCACCCTGTCATATGACATGAGAGGCACTTCCACCTTTTCCTATTTTGGAGCTTCAGAAAACTCAAACAAAAGTTAAGAAACAGTAAATGACTACGAATGTGACTTCCCCGGAGCACGGAAAGTTCGCTTCAGAGCAATCGGAACGTTCCAAAACCGGAACAAATATTGAAGATAAGACACTTGAATGGCAATCCTCCCAGTACACAATTTTTTTCTCCGATTCTGATGTATAATCTTCTTTGTTCAAGAACCCAAGTTTGAAAAACGATTCAGCTAGTTACTGGGGGTCTGCAGAAACTATTAGTGTTCTGTAACTATTTCTGTTCCACTGGTTGCAGGAAGAAAAAGTGAATCGAGTACGAAACCTGTAATACTTAGGCTCCATAAATCGTGTGCCGGATTATAGGTACTTAATATTTATGACAGTAATTATTTGGGTGTTCATATTTCTCACACTTCATGTCATAGTATGGGTCGGAAGGACACATGTTAGACTCTTGCAACTAATATCTTTTTTATTCATGCGTTGAATTTTTTGTATATCTTCTGAAATAAAGTGACAAATTATCATTTAAACAGGTTCACAGTTTGTTTTTATTTTGTTACCTTTTAAAATAATTGTTAACTATGTAATCATCATGTAATGAATTGTAAAATATGGATTGTTAACTATGTTAACATCTTCCTTTCTATCACCTTATCAGTATTCATTCCTTAATAAAAAAAATTAAAAGATTCCTGCTGGTGAGGTGCCAGTACATGTTAAGATAAAATGTTTCAGTCCAAAACATCAATTAGGTAGTAATTTATATGTTAATAAGTTTTTTTAATCAGTATAAAAATAGGTTTGAAAAAACTGAAGAGAGTATTTCAATACCCGAAAATGATAGTCTAAATTAATAAGTCTGGATAGTAATGAATACGTTTCATAGAAAAAAAAAAACTATAGTTGGTTGTGAGACTTATGGATAGAGAACAAAACAAATCGGTCTCAGAATGTTCAATAAACGGCAATTGTCATACAGTTTCCTTTTATATATAATTATAACAGATAATTTTAAAGATAACCAAGCAAACTCAGCCGTATCGGGTTAGGAATGGGCCGTCATCGGCAGTACCGTTTCGATGTCGGCATTGACATAATGGTAATTGAGACGGTGTCGGTTCTGTGCTGGCAAAACGATTTGGCGTAGATAAATAAAAGTTGATTTCGGGCATGCAACGGTCCGATAGCGGCTAGCCTTTTAGGGTTAACATGTGATTTTGGCGATGTACTGCACCAAACGTCAAAACCGATATCGGTCCAGAAGCGTAATTTCTAAACTGAACGGTATAAAGCCAGCACAAGCAGCACATATATATTGGTATAATAATTCTTTTAATTTATGATTTCAATACTTACTATTTACAATTTTTTGAGCCCGTAGGATTCAAGTGCCTCCATCACAGGCGAAAAAAAGGAGGAGAGGGGGGGAATCATTCTATCTGGTTAATTTACCTGAGGTCCTGTCCAGGATTCTGGTCTACCGTGCATCTGTCAATCTACAGTTTAGATGTTGGTGATTTTCTCCAGATGTATTGTAAATATGCGTTAGATAAGTTAACCAGTTTTTTATGACTTAGTATTGAAGGGGTTTCTAAGTCCCCACCCCCACCTCTCAATTGGGGCAGTTTCTGCCTAGTTATTCACAACTCTGAAATAATTATATGACTATAAATTTCATTTTATATAAAGTGATAGTTGTTAAGTACTTCCAATTTAAAAAAAATAATAAAATTAATTAATTAATTAATTAAAACTAAAATACATACAATGCAGAGCATTAAACGCTGCATTTTAAAAGTTCACAAAAGGAGCCCACCATGGCCGAGTGGATAAGACACCGAATATGGTTGAAGTCATTGGCGGATCTAGAGCCCCATCCCCCCCACCACCACCAGACGAATGAAGTTTACACTATAGAGCATTGACTTTTTTTGTAAATTCAAGTCATTCTATAAGAAAATGTGACAAAAATTGTCTTGTGCCCCCTCCAGAATTTTTATTCTGGATCCGCCGCTGGTTGAAGTGTGAAGGTCCAGGGTTCAGGTCTACCACGCATCTGTCAATTTACAGTTTGGATGTTGGGTGATTTTCTCCAGATGCAATGTGAATATGGGTTATATAAATTAACCAGATTTTTGAACATAGAATTGAGAACAAATCACCGTTGTATCCCCAATTCTGGAACAAAAATTGGGGATATTTTATAAATTTTATGTAAATTCAAAACATTATCTAATATTTATAAAATGAAGGAAATATGGTTGATTTTTATAAAATTAGGGAACAAATAATTATTATAATTACTGTTCAACCCCAATTTTATTGCTTATTAATTGTTTTATATATTGGAACAAACGCTAGAAGCCTTCTTCCGCTCAGGGCACCGACGCCCTAAGGATTAACTCCTGTGTTTTTGCCTTACAAAAAATACAAAACAAAACTTTCTGAAATTAAATTGGATTAAAATAGTAGAAAAAATATCTTTTAATTAGTATTTCCATAAAAATAAAATATATCAGTATAATTTACAGTTAAGGAATTTTTTTTATAATACATTAGCTGCTGTTGTTGAAAAAATAATAATAATAAAATTAAATAAATAAATAAAAGTTTTAATTCACTATACTGAATAATTATAAATTGAAAAAATAATAATAGTTTCATTTAAAAATTATAACTATGAATAATTAATTTAATAGCATTTATTTGAACAACTTGTTTGTCATGTTTCTGTTCAAATAAAATAATAGTAAAAATTACGCCAAAATCATGTTTTGCTACAACATTGTAAAATGCTGTTACAAATTAAATAAAATGTAATGCTATTATCTCCTTAAAAATTAATAAAAGTAACCATTTTTTGCTGATTATAGTACTTTATCTTTGTAAAAATTAATTGATTAATTCATTGCAGATATTGAAGTATAAACTATTTTGCAGTAGAATAACACTAATTTGTTTTGTATTTTTTCCACGCGATCTAATTTAAAGTGAATAATTTAAAAGCTAAAATCTCTCGGACTTTCTTTTCCAATTACCCCGTGTCCGCGTACACATAACATGTAGCACAGGCGCATTGGGGGGGGTGAGGGGCGGGAGAGTGCATTCCTAGGGGCTTTCCACCCCTTGTAGGAACTACAGTATTACGCAGGATTAAAAAATGGGCCTTTCCCTATTCTTTGGGTCCCTATTCACGGTCAATCGAAGAGCGGAAGTTGTTTTTTTCTTTTTTTTTTTTCGTTTGCCTTTTGTATTTGTCAGTGTCCTTCCTGTCCATTCCATTCCAACGCTGTAACTACAGAAATCATCTCGCAACGTAAACTTTTCAGTAACGTGGATTTTGAGTTTTCTCAGAGCAATGAAGATGGGAGTTTGCTGCATTTTTCACAGGATAAATTGCGATTTTTTTTCCTAGACTAAATGGCACTGACTGCAGCTAGACAAAAATTTTAAAATTGTCTGAATGTGGTTAGTGCTTTTTAGTTTTAAATAGGCTAAGTTCTTACGTCAGGTAGATAGGACTTTGATGTAGTTTTCTCTGGATAAAACTGTGATTTTTTTCTAAAGACTAACTGGTATTAACCTCAACTAGACAAAAATTTTATTGTCTAAATGTGGTTAGTGCTTTTTGGTTTTCATTTTGCTAAGTTCTCACGACAGTTAAAAAGGGGTAAGTTGATTTTTGGGGGTAAGTTGAATATATTAAAAATTTGTATTTTTTCTTAGCTAGATTTTTTTAATGTTATCTCAGGGACTACTAAAATAAGATGTAGTTCAAAACTGCTTATTATTTCTAAATAATGCGAAAATGAAATTTATAATTCAAATAAGCAAACTTGGAAACTATTAATAAACAAGCAGGACGGTATTTTTAATAAATAACTTACAAACTGCATTGAAAAATGTGTCTATTTACTTAAGTACTTAATTTCATATTACTCAAAAAAACAGAAAAAAATAAGTATATTCTTTTATAGAAAGTTCCTTTCTTCTACTGAAGGATAATCCTGTGAAAATTCAGTAATATAAAATATTTACTTAAAGCAAGTATCTTCTAATAATAAACATGGTTTTATTAATACTTATTAGTTTCATATATAGTTTAGCACTAATCAACCTATTAAAAATAATAATTATTATTATATAAATTACTTTACATCACTGGGGCTAATTTTGCCAAAAATACTTAGTTAAAATCCAAAAAATACTTAGTTATTAAGTATAAACAAAATAATTTGTTTGTATATGAAAATGTTTAATTATTTTGAAGAGAAAAGGTTTTTATGAAATTAACCGTTTATTTGTAGAATCAGCCAATAATTTAATTTCTTTTAACGTATGTTGTTTACATTCTTCTTTAAAATAATATATAAAATCCAAAGTCAACTTTATTTTGTATTATGACATAACTTAACAAAAAAATAAATTAAAACTTTTTTTTTAAAAAGCATATTGTATAACTTTAATTTTTTTGCTCTCTTTTTTTAGCATTGCATGAATGTTTATTTATAATCTTTGGTTCTAGAAAATTATAAATTTTCTTGGCTTCTAAACAATTTTTGGAAAAGAAAAAGGAACATTGTCTAGTTCAGCCTAATATTTTGTTTAAAAAATGTATATGGTCTGATAAACATATAATAACACGTTTAAAAAAAGTAAAACATTGGTTGATGCATAAAAAAATAATACGGTTAATTTTAAAAAGAGCTTTCCTTCTTAAATTCATCAAATATTTTCTTAAAAACAAAATATTTTGCTAATTAGGTATTTTTAATAAATTTAGTCCTATTGGTGTAAAGTCATTTATATAATAATAATTATTATTACTTTAATTTGTTGATTAATACTTTAGAGAAATAACTACGGTGCTAATTAGGGTATTTTGGAAATCAATAAGGGGCTGGCCGGTTTTCGATATTTTGTCGTTGCCGATACCACACCAAAAACGTAATGGTTTTGGTTCAAAATTGGCACAGGGCTGGGCCGACGCCGTTATTGTTTTTGCCGACACCGAACCAGAACAACCCCATCCTTCCGGTCCGACACACGCCCAGGCGGACGCAATTTTGTCGTTTTTGGTACCGCGAGAGCGATGTCGCCCCGGCACATTCTGCGCCGGCATGCCAGTGTCGGCCCAAAACTTATCCAATAGGGCTGTGTTTGCTGGGAAGGTTGGTAAAATTAATGTTTTGACAAGTTCTTTCCCTTCAAAAAAAAAAACTGTTATTGATACATAAAAAAGGATTCTGGAAACTATATTTAATTTATTTATTTGAATATACCAACGAATAAAATTTTAATGCGTTAATAAAGAAAAAAACTCAAATATATTCGAGATCTGTTTCTTTTCCTGGTAAAAATAAATGAATATTTTTGTATCTTTAATTTTGTTTGCGGGTGTTAATTTCATAACGACGTTGTATAGATGAATAAACTTTCACGAATTTCATTTCAAATAACAATTGGATAGTATTCCTGATCTAGCTAATTTCCTATTCATTGCAGTCATGTTAATGCACAATACAGTCAAATATTCAGACAAGTTTGTGCAAACGAACCATTCGAACTGCACAAAACTTCAATAACCTATATTTGCTTAGTGTCTGAACAAAACCATCTTTCAAAATATATATTCCGAAGGGAAGATTGAAATGCCTTTTAAGCGTGGTTTTGGATAAAGCCCGCTCTGATTAAATTTTAATCAGTCTGCTAAAAGCTAAATTCCGTCGTAGTTTTAGCACCACTTAAAGCTGATGAAAGGCAGTTTGGCGTTACATTTCGTCACCTCTCATTCGTCATGATCAATGAAGACAGTTAACAGGAGAGCCAGAGGACTTAAAGATCTTCATGTTAATTGATGATTTCCAATAAGTGCATGCGACAGAAAACGAACCAGATACCCGGTATCGCAGATGAATAGAATCCTTTTATGAGATGCCACGTTAACTGAGAAACAAGAGAAACATGAAAACACTTTATTCAAATATAGTATGAAACTCAGTGTTGGGAATATCAGTGACAATTAATAACTGTGCGCTGAATGTATATAGATTTTTTAAATTGTCTAGAGAGAGACAGTCTCGGCGTCCTCTCATTCGTCATGATCAATGAAGACAGTTAACAGGAGAGCCAGAGGACTTAAAGATCTTCATGTTAATTGATGATTTCCAATAAGTGCATGCGACAGAAAACGAACCAGATACCCGGTATCGCAGATGAATAGAATCCTTTTATCAGATGCCACGTTAACTGAAAAACAAGAGAAACATGAAAACACTTTATTCAAATATAGTATGAAACTCACTGTTGGGAATATCAGTGACAATTAATAACTGTGCGCTGAATGTATATAGATTTTTTAAATTGTCTAGAGAGAGACAGTCTCGGCGTTACTTACACGGTAGCAAAGTGAATGTCAATAAAATTTCAGTTTATCTAAATGGGGCTTTAAAAATTAAAAGTTAATAAACTTAGTTTTGGTATATTCGTGACAAACAAAACAAAAATAAATTCAGGTAGTGAACAGTTTTATTTTCCCGAAATATTTTTCGATCAGTAATTTACCAAATTAAAATTAATGCTAGAGAACAACCGTACTTAAACGCTTCCTTAATTTTTGAAAATTATCTAATGATACTAAATATAGATTTGCTTCAAGCTTATAAGGTTATCTAATATTTTTAAATAAAATTTAGACACATTTATTAATTAGGACTATAGAAATATAACTTACACAAATCTTTAATTATTGAAATATTTTTATTCTTATAGATGGTTAATGTACATAGTCATAATAACGAACTTAATAATGTTCTATTAATAAAGCATATTCAACAATCACTTAATATCCTAACTGTTGTTAATTTCTATAAAGATATTTAATTCATTCTAGTGTTAGTATTATTCACAAAAAATTAAACTTCCATACCTATTTACAAGACTAAATAATAATAATTATTCTTATTTTTTCTTAATTCCTATAACTTGTATAAAACACTACATTTGGAATTGTTATTATAGGACGCAATTATTTTAATAACTTGACTATTTTAATATCTTATTTTAAAGCTTCTGAACAAACTATACAATACTATATTACAAATATTAACCGTCACTTTGTAATTGATAGTAGTTATAATTAATGTAATTAATGCTAGTAGTGTTGTAATTTAGTCGTGATAATACTGTTAAACTAAAAATTTTTTGACTTTAATGGAAGAATTTTTTTTTAATTTTATGCAAGCTATTTGCTGCCTTCCTTAATAAGCCGATCAATGGCCGAGTGAAAAGACACGGGACAGTTGGAGAGGGCTGAAGTGCACAGGTCCAAGTTTCCGGCCTCGTGTTTGACTGTCGATCTGTCGATCTTGAGTTTTGTGCGTTGTAACGTACATACGCTTTAGAACGCCTTAAAGTCCTCCGCCCCCCCCCCCCAACGTATATGATCCTTGTGTAATATAGTCTTAACCAAAAGCAACCAAGATGATAACCATGCATATAGTTCATTATTATAGTTAGATTTTATTTCAAAATGAACATTTTTATGTGTGTCAATGTATATTAGTATTCCTGAATTGATTTACTTACCCTCCGATGATCAGGCAAACTTGTTCCAGTTGCTAGTAAGCATCATCGTATTACGGTAGCTAAGTAGCTAGACTTCTAGAACATCTAAAAATGACTATTATTTTTAATGCACGTCAGTAAATGTAAGGGAGAAATCACTCAAACGTATTTTTGTTCACTCTTTTGGAGTGAAGCCATTCTTGCTATAAACGCTAATAATTGACTGACATATTTACATCTTGTTTTGTTTCTTTAATCGATCTGAAGAAAAACTTCTCCGGTGATCTATTTTAAAATATTTGAGCTCAATATACTTGACAAGTTCTCTAACGATTGTTCTAAAATTTCCCAAGCTTCTAATTTCAACTGAAATCTTAAAAAATATTTTTTAAATGGGTGAACATCATTAGTTCTACGCAAGGGTTTTATATTGAGAATATTGCTTTTACGTGTATGGTAAACTCTTCACCTAAAGTTACTCATAAAGCGATAAAATGCGAAAAAACGCACATAAACTTTGATTTACACGAAATTCGACATGAATGTAGCAAATATCTTTATGGATGAAACAAAGGACTTCAAGCAAATCTTTTAAAAATATTGAATTTTCATAAGTTATAAGATGAAACACGATTGCATTGGTTAGTAAAATGATTAAACCGAAAACAAACAAAACAGGCCTTAATACGGTACATGACCACCCCCTTATCCTCATACTGAGCTAACCACGTGCGGCCGTGCTTTTCAGGAGGCAATCAACCACTCAATGTCCAGCAGTCACTTTCTTCACTAGAGTAGTTTCAATCATTGCTAGAAACGCTGGGACACTATCAGACACAGCAATGCCGAGAGCATCCCAAAGACTTTCACTGCGATAAAAGTTAGGCGAATAAATCAGCCAATTCAGTCTTTCAGCCCCTGTGTTTCCAAGTAGTCTTCGACAATGCTAGTTTTGAGGGGACGTGTATTATCGCCCATTTAAACGAACGAAGGACTAAATGCTGCAGCATATAATCTTTCTGTAGGCTCTAGTACTTCATTTCAATACATGGCATTGGCAACCGTCACATAACCCCATTTATGGATGTTCAGGTCGGTGCGATTACTTAATTAAATCAAAGACTAACCCAATCTTTCCACTCTTAACACGTGTGGACTGACTGCATTCTGAGGGTGATTGCATGCGCCTTGTTCTCTCCAGAGCCTTACACTCTAGTCAACTGACTCCAGGAAAAATCTCGATTCATCCATAAACGCCCCAATCGATGTCAGTCCAATTCGCATGTTGCCGACACTACTTCAATCTTGACACTATAGATTAGAACGGATAGAGAAACACAAATTTGTGGTCACTGAGAGTACATTTTACTCATCCGTAGCCTTCGTCAAGCAGTAGTAGCAAATACATTCTTGCCAACTTCCATAATTTTGACTCGATTTTGAGCTAATCTCCGAAAATTGCTGTCTTCTGCAATGTAGTTAGATGGAAGAAGGGTGATAGCCATTGGCTTTCGGGTGTAAAGTCTCTTGGGAGCTAGGCATAGGTAGTCATTTTGCTTAAAAATGCATGTTGCAGACAAATTGAAGCGTTGCAGGTCAATTATCTATCAGTTAGTTTATGATTGAGTATTACTCTTGTGCTGTAGCTCATGTAGGACTTTAGATAAATTTTCTTGTGATGGCACTCCTCTTTTGAAATTGGTTGCATAACATGTCTAGCGAGATTCGGCTAAAGTGCAAAGCGAAAATCAAAAACAATAAACAGACCTCATTATCTTTATAATCGTAGAGGAAAGGATGGTATTACGGAATACCATTTACATTTCTAAAAAGAAGCTTACAGGTTTTTGAATAAAATCCTCAAAATCATCATTAGTACATACTTGTAACTAAATTTAATGAAATGTCACTAGTAAAGAAAAATACTATTTATTTTGTTATAGAAAAAAATATTTAAAAAAGTTACGAATGATGGTTAATATGAAATGGTCGGGTAATATGCAGGCGCGCACACAGGATTTTTGGCTGGGGGTCCAACTTTTACAGCTTGGGGGGGGGGGGTGCAACTTTTAGGGATGTTCCAGATTGACGAAAATCAGTGATGAAAGAACTCGTTTTCATTAGATGGAATTCATCAAAACTCGTCCCATCCAGTTCCCTAAGAATACACTACACAATACAATAGGAAGCAAAATAATAGTTGAACAGTTTTGAGAACAAGATGGTGTTTTATGTTCTGTTTCAGTTCGTTTTTGAAAAGTTGAGGAAAACGAGAACAAAATTTCTTTTTTATTTATTAGAACTGAAACTGTTGCTACCTTTTTTTGGAATCATTTTATTTACTATAGATATAGGGTAATAATCAATCGAAAAAAAAATCAAAGCCGATGGGGAGGGGGTCCAGACCCCCTGGACCCCCCCCCCCTTACGTGCGCCACTGGTAATATGGAATAGGTGGTTTAAACCGTTAAAAGACCAATTATACTCCATAAAATATAGTTCCTTTTAAGTATAAAACTGTATTTTTAAGATTATGTTCAAGTCATATCTGCTATAATCTATTTACTAAGTCGCAGGTATAATCTTATTTCGCTACTCCGATACAGTCAAGGTGAGCACAAAGAGAACAGCTGAAGTATTGAATCCAAACTTCTCCTTAATGATTTTCCGAGAATATTCTGTTATAGTCGATAGATTCAGCGTCTTTGTTTTCAAATTCTTTAGTTGATGGCATGAAATCCATTACAATATTACCTAGTATTCAATAATACCTGGCACGTCATCTGGGAAAATGAAATTTCAACTAATGAGCAAAACACTGTCAGCTAAAAAACAAGTACAGTACAACAAACTGCAATTTTTTTAGTGTACATTATGAGTAACATAAATGTTAAAGTGACGTGCGTGCTGGTAGGCTAAAATGTTTGAAAGCTTATATACAAAAATTTTCAACAGTTTTTCAAATCACAAAACATACTTTGTTCTGTAGGGAGTGGTACGACAACAATATAAGCAGACAACTCTAACTACATTGTAACTCGTGAGTCTTCATGGTATTCCCCTAGGAAAACTGCACCTAAGAAAGCAGAAAATTCGGTATTCCCCATTTCTCGACTGTTCCATAATTACTTCCTCTCCTCTATATCATGGATTGCGTTTTGTAGTATTGCAGTTCAAACAAAATTGGTAAGATACATTTGTTCTTATTTCCTTAACATTTTAACATTAGCCTAGCCTACTTCCCATGTAAAGCTATGCGAGCAACGCACTATTGAATCACAATGATGTTAACTCTCGTAACGTTGCATTTGAGTCTCGTGAGTCTCCTTCACAGAGGTTTTCCTCAACCGAAAATCTCTTTTATTCTTTTTTCGCCTTTTCGGTGTCTTCTGCTTCTATCTAACTCTGACCAAATATTTTCTATCCTTACTTTAAGTTTTCTTTATAAGTTGACAGCATCCTCCTATTTCTGCCGTCTAGTTGCCAGTTCATCAATAATTTGGAAAGCCACTCACTTCCCATTCTTTACTCGTATGTAAGTCCAAGCCATCTACATCTCTTGACATCTTTTTTTTAATAACATTGTCACATTTAATTGATTTAGAGATATCTAAATCAATTAACATTCATAAAAACGCATAAATTTACAAGGCTGTTTACGGAGGTAAATTTTCCCTTTGACAACCGGAGTTAAGAAAACAAGCATGGTGAAAACGTTCGTAAAATAAATAAAAACCCAAGTAAAAAGCATCGACGTGATCATCCATAAACTCTTAGTCTTGATCTACATATCTTTCAGCAGTTATACCAAAAAGGAAAATCTTATTAAATAAAGATTTACCTCAACAATTTATTGAAAGACATGCATGCCTATGTTACAAAAGTTCTTCCATTCTGATAAAGAAAACAAACCGTTCAATTTTCCTATTGGTGTGTTAAAGAAAATACAAATTTTATCAAAGTTGCCGTACTCCAAACGCACTTAAAATTAGGGCACAATTTCGAAAGTAAGAAAAACTTGATTGATGGAAAGCGATATTGTTTCCTGAATCATTCACCGGCTAACGAGCAAACTGAATCAGGTGTTTACGTAAAGTACGGCTATAGCTTTACTCAAGATAAAGTGCAGCCTACTGCATCATATGGGGAACGTAATCCAGGATGATATCATAATACTCACTATGTGGATGACAAAAACTCAAAGAAAAGGTAGAATAAAAAAAAATAATAATAAAGATTGGGATGATTTGCGAGACAGACCGCAGCTGTTCAACGAAAGGAAGGCTTCAAAGGCATATTCTTTAAGCATTCAGCGGAGGGTTCAAAATCCTCGCCATTTGTCATTGTGATGGTTTAGAAATGGCAAAACCGTTTTTGCTTAAGAAGGTGTAATTTGTATCGAATTTTGGATGCTTTTACTTACCTGTTATGGTAGTCATTTCAGTAATGTGGATCTGAGATAAAGAGTAAAACCTCTATTTTGGTTGTTGTCTTTTAGCGCATACCAGCGTACATTTGTATTTCTGTGAGAAATATACGGAATATACAGTTGTGATATTATTTTTCATAGCATCTTCAAAAATATTCTGGAAATGTATGATAAAATTAGATTTGAGAGTAATATTCAGATGGGGAAGGTTATGCTCATTCGTGTTTTGAAATTCAGTTGTTCCTTCAGTTTTGAAACTTAAAAACACACACTATTATTTTTTCTATCTTTATTATATGTATTTTCTATGTAGCTCTATCAAACTTTTCTACACAAAACGTTTCTACATATACATCAAGCAACATTTCTAGGCATCATGTTAGAAATACTCTTCTAAAATATATTTCAACTATTCAAATTACTCTTAAGATTTAAATTTTCTTCACAGCTTCAATATGAAACTAACAGTCTAGCTATGAGGATTACGAAACATGTAGAAAAAATCGTAAGCATGCAATATTTTGGAATAGTTACCCAAACGATGACACCTGCAATAATTATAAAAGGCCATTTCTGTTTTTTCAGACCTGGCTAACAAATTTCTATTTGAATTAAGTAATTTTTAACAAATTTCTTGTTGATTTAATCAATTTTTAATAGAAATTTAATAGAAATTTAAATTTATAAAAATATCCAGGATTATTTAAAAAGTAATCCTGATTATTAAATATTCCAGGGAAATTGGTTTTTCTTTATAAACACAAATAAGGACTTTCATCCTGCAAAATAGTATAGGTAATTTTTGTGTCCTAAATTGTGAACGCAAACCCAGCAAACACACAGGTTCTCTGAACGTCTATTAAAGTTCAGAAAACATCTTCTGAACGTTAATAGACGTTCAGAGAACCTGTGTGTGTTTGCTGGGATGTCTTAAATGTCTAAGAGTGTTTCTAAAAGTTTGTGAGACTGACATACAGGTTCATCGTTAATAAAAGTTAAGCGAAGTTTGTGACAAAGAAGTAATAACTGTTTCAAGAATTCAAAATCAAATTTCTCTTTTTAAAATTTTCGAAAGTTCTGTGATGCCTGTAGTTTTAATAAAGACCCTGAATTTAAAATGCATCAGATATATTAAACATGAAATGCTAAAAAAATGAAGTGACACCTTGTTAATAGTAATAAAAAATAAATAAAAGCACTAATAAAATTTTGCATTACATTACTACGAATTGAATTCGAGAATAATTTCTTTTCCTAAAAGTATTCTGATTATAACTTCTATGATAAGTTCCATGAAGGAGTAATACTCTACAGCACTTGCAATGTATCACTATGATGGAAACTATTAATATATGAACTACGCGTCTGTGAGAGAGAGAGAAAAAAAAAACTTCCGAAAATCTGAAAGCTGCTGGCATAAACGGAGAAAGATTTTAAAATGATTTATTTATTGGCAGATACTTCAATAACTTTATGTAATATGAGATATTAATTTATCATTGTTATCTCATACCGAGTATAGAAATTATCGGCCAGCAGTTGTTATCGAAAAAGTTATCAGTTTGAAATAAAACAGATTTCCGTGTCAATGACTACATTTTCTTCTTTAGAGAAATTATATTGACTTTTTCAGAGTAAATTAAATGAATCATTGGGAAAATACAGTTTTCATTAGATGAGATTCACTTGTATACACGTAAAAGCAGCAGTTACCCTTTTAGAAATTACGAAAACTTCCTGTTTTATTGTTACGCGACTGCGTGAAAGGTGATAAAATTACTAAACGGGTGACGTACTTTAATTTTTTAGAAACATTTTAATGAAATAAAGGATCATTAAAAGGGATAATACGATTAAAAATAATATTTTAAAAAATTAAACCGGGGATGTTCCTCATTCGCTAAACAATGCTAGAGGAATTTTTAATAAAGAGAAAGCATAATTATATACTTCAGATAATGTGTGCAAACTAAAGCACGAAACAGGAGTTAACGAAATTATAGTTATGTGACCATTAACCTAGCCCGTTCCTTATCACGATGAAACACACGTCATTCAGATACCAGGCTTTAGTGCATGTATGCCAATACAACATGTATTGAATTTCTCAGCTTCGGTCGAAGCATTTTCCTTTGTTGATTTGTACACCATTATTCGAGAATACACATAGAAAATATTCCTTACCAGATTTTATGTATTTTAATATATAAAATCCTTTAATATATAGATGTGAAGAAATCCTATGCTAAAATAAAATGTACATTTTTTTTCTTATGCGTATCAAAAGTACAAATTGATTATTCCTTCTAGGCATAGCATGTTTATTCATGACTCTAATGAAGGAAATGTAACTGAAAAAATTAGGAAGTAGCTTTATATTTATGTGCTTGAGGATCCAAAATATTAAAATTAAATAGTTATTTTAACTTTAACTAGCATTAATTCTATATAACCGAAAGACATTTAATAGTTTTTTTAATAAGTATCCCATCAGAAAATGTTTTTACGTCTGTTTAGTTGTACAGCGTTTATGACAGCGTAAATAACTCTGTATGAAACGTGAGGTTTTCCTAAAGCAGTACGTAGAGTTTCCTTTATTTTGTGTGTGTTTTTTACAAAGCTTTTCGTGTTCGGTATCCATTTAACTCTTTTTAGCATCAGCTTTTAAGGGACAGTTACGCTACTTTTTCATAAAGTGGCTAAGAAAATTTGACAGATGTAAAGTCTTGACTTTGCAGTAACTCTCTGTATTTTTAAACACAAGCTGAATGATGTGGGGACGGCTGGAGTTTCTGACTCTTAATGTCTAGTTTGGAAGTTGAAGAATGTTATAAGAGACCTAGTGCATGTATTGCTGTGTAAAATTAATTTCATTGACACTCAGAGTTATTTTCCAAATGACTTTTTCTTAAAGTTTTTTTCTCTGCATGTCAGCGGGTGACATGCAGGGGGAAAAAAACTGAGAGTTCATGAGTTGCTTCTTTTTCCCCAAATTGACGTCCATGCAGAATATCTCTCCCAGTCTGAATCATCTCGGGAAAATTTCGTTTATGTAAAGAGTGTTCTTTCTATAGCTTCTTTACTTATAATTGCACACATCGAGTTACGAACTTTCCATGAGTACGCTGCAAATTTATGCCATTAATTTTGTTCGCTTTAAAAACTCAACGTGTCTGAATAATGACTGTTATTTACGTCTGTGTAATTATCGTTCTTTACCAAGGTTTATGATAACGGCAAATTCATTTTTTCACCCCTAGTAAAAAAAATAATGAATGAATAAATAAATAAAAAGCGTGGACCTAGAAAAATCTAGGGAAGATTACGAACTTCTTACGAGTTTTTCTCCTTTGAAATTATACACTCCTGAAAAAATGCAAAAAGTTACTTCATAAGAATTTAAGTAATTGCTTTCACTATATTAAGCTGGGGCCTTTTTTTCTAAATATAATCGGATTGCATTGAGAAGGAAAATGGGCGTATACTTTTTTTTTTCCTTTTTCCAGCACGTGGAAAAAAATTACAAGCTTCTGTTGTTGAGGTGTTGCTAGGACGGGTGTCAACTTCAGGATATTGCACTAGGGGAGGGAACATTCCTCGTTTTGGTGAGGAATTTAGCATTAATTCTTCGTATTACATTTAATGTAATGTAAAAGGAATTGCAGTTAATTTTGTCACTTCGTTTAAGTCTCGGCTTTTTCATTTTGTTTATTACTGGCTGCATTTGGTAATTTGGGGATTCATTTTGTTTATTAGAATAATTTTCTGGAAAGGGAACAAGAAAGAATAAAATGGAATACTAGTCGAGAATAATATATCTCGATAAGTGATTAAAAAGTTTTATGAAAAATTAAATTATCTTATGCATGTAGCTTATTGTTTTAGATGCCAGTTTTTATGCTGTAATGGATGCAAATATGACTTATGAATATTAAATTTCTATACACGTGGTATTTTCTGTCTTAAAATTAGAAATGCTGTAAGGTTTTCTTACATTTTTGTGTCGGAATGAATAAAGAAGTTTAAAGCTCTGATTAAATAATAAATGAATGACTGTGACACTAATAAAATTGGATTTTTTATGTAATTGAAGTAAACTATCTTTTATGCATTTTAAAATTTGGAGGTGAAAAAAACCCTTAATATATCAAAATTGTACATTATTTCAGAGCTATGATATTCCACTTGTGTTTAAAAAAACGTCATTCAACTGTCTACACCAGCTTAACAGTCTGATGCAGCCGATGACTCCATTTGTCAATAATTTTTTTTAACAGTAGTAGTGTTACTATGCCTGCAACTATCTGCGAATATTCGCACCCAGATGTTCCAAAGTTTAAAAAAAATTATTTAGAGTATGTAACAAATAAATGACACAAACTGTCACAGTGACAATAATTAGCAGTAAAATGACAATATTTGGAATACATTTCTCTTTCCAAGAAGATGTTTATAAGTTTTCAGGTAGTGAATAAAAAAATGATAATGTGCATATTAAAATATTCGAAATATGCTATGCGACTAAATAAAAATCTTTAAATTTTATGTATTGTATAAGAAAGTAGACGGGCTACATAAAGCGGTATAAAATGGCAAATGGATGACAGAAAATGCAAAGTACTGTTGAGATTATTTTAAAATTAATATTAAAAATCAAGATCGAGGTTCTCACCTTTGAAATTACAAAGGATAAGACTTGGACTTCATCAGGAAGTGAAACCATTGCGATTTCATAAACTTAATCAACTAGAAAATAAATTTGCAACCTATTATTTTGTTCTTTTTACAGACATTCTTTTTTGTGGGCGTAATTTTAATAACTGTCGATATCTTATTCTGTATTATTCACACCTTAAAGTACTTCAAATTTTAGACAAATTATGTCCCTCCAATACACGATATGCTAAAAGACCATAAAACGCCTCTAAATCAAAGAAAATCGATCCTCAGAAATTTGCTTTTCTCCTGGTACACTCATAGATGCTTTGTTTTCAAATAAAACCACTTCATGAACAAGAGAATATGCTCCAACAACTACAAGCGTAATTACCATGCAATAGCATCCAATAAGCATTTTCACATGCAATGCTTTCTCAGTAGAAGAATATTTAAACGGTCTCTGCAAAAGGAAAGAAAAGGTTCCTAGAAGGAAACGAGTATGATTTTGGTGTTCTGATAGGTAGTGTAAGTAGAATACCCTTTTGATTTTTATAAAGTAGTCAATACATTGTTTCAGCTAATCTTCAATTAATAAAATGCGCAATACTAATAACTAAACGCTTTCCTTTTGGGAGAGGTCGATATTATTTGGACACGTATCTTAGACTTCCCACTAAATTGGACAAATGCAGCAAGCTAAACACGCGTAAAGCAACATTTAGCAATGTAATGTTGCACACGAAGATATTCTAGTTTTACAGTAGTTCAAGAAACGCAGAGTATTAAAAATAACAGGAGAAAATAGTTTTTTTTCTGTATAAATATCAATTTTTCGAAGATCGCGAGAATTCAAAGATATCTGTTAGAAGAAATTTATTAGACATGAAGATTTAATTATTTTTTTTTAATTAGCGTACTAAAACAATTAAGATAGCTTCAACATTGCGTACACACTAAAAATTGTGTTGTTAAATTTAATAGAATTTCTTTGGTTAAGTACTTTATTGCTTCGATATATTCATTCAACAAATGCTTTTGGTTTTGGTGGTATTTAACATTAAAACTCACCCTCGCTTTCTTAGCGTGCGTGTTAGATTGAAAACTCTGCGATAATTTCAGATGGTTACAATACTTCTCTTAATTCCTTATCACTATAAGTTATATCAAATCTACAGCGATAAACGAAAACAAGTCATACGTTTCAAGTATATCCCCACATGCAATATAAACGAAATAATTCCTTTAAAATAACATCGAGAAATAAGTTTGCTTGCCTCAGTTTTTGTTGTAATCAAACCGTGTACTCGATCATTATTCAGCCAAATAAACTAAATCTCGTTAGAGTGAAAATATACATATTTATATTATTTTATCACGAACATAAAACGATTATGATTGACTCACTAAATTTGTGTCTTGTTGAACAAAAAATTAAAAGATTAATAAATAAAATAAAAAAGCCTTAATTTCCCTGTTTTTAATCAATTGAACCATTTAAACAAACACTTTGGTTAAACTAACAAAATAGTTATTCATTTTAAACTAGTAGTTTGGTTTAATTAGCAAAGGGTTTTGTTGAAATAATGAAATCATCTTAAGAATATGATTTTGTTAATTTAACAGAAATTTTGAATGGCGCTATTTCAAACGGATATTATTTCTGATTTTGAAAAGTTTTGTTGATTCAATAGTTTTTTTTTTTTCAGTGTACAGTGTATGTACAGTTCCGTTACTATAAAAAACAAAAGAAAGACTTCATTCCTAAAAATTGACTTTAATTATGAGTAAAGATTGTAAATTTGTTCAAATAAATACCAATTAAACTTGAAATCATTCTAACTTGTTAATCATTTTCAGTAAAAGAAACCTGTTATTTTACACTCTCCAAACAACAGTTATTGGACTTTTTTCTGCAGAAACCCTGAATTTGCATTATTTTATAAATTACGATTTCGCTATACTATAACTTCAACCAAAAATTTCTATGCACAAGTTTTTCCTTCAGCACTGTAATAAGTGTCAATATGCATACTCAAATAATAATATATATACAGAAATGTATGCGCCTATTTTTTATTCTTCTAATAACTTTTTAACAGAATTTATAATATTAAGTTCAGTTTTTAATAATTAAATTATTTATCTCGCCAAAAATTATACGTCAGCAATGTATACATATATATATATATTATGTGTGTTCTTTTAAATTTGATTCACTTTTATAATTAGATGAATACTGTACTTCAATAAATATAATACTGTTAAATATTTCTGTTATTGAATTACGTTATGCATTTTCAGTAAAAACATAAAATTCAGCTATTTCGAAAGTCATATTCTTTCACCTTCGCTGTTTCCTTATTGAATTGAAGATAATGTCAAATTTATTTACATAAAACAAATTATTCTTCTGTTGCATTTTACGAGAAACACAATTTCTGCATCACCTCAAAAATCAAGGAAACAAGCAAAAGAAATTTGTAATTTTGAACATTGCGTCGTTTCGATTTCGATTATTGAAATTCACTCTCCCTCCTTCGACTCTTTTCTAGAAATGCTCATTTCCGGTTTTTTTAGAACGGATACGCGTGCAATGTGTAATTCTTCATTTATAGAAAAGGAGGGGAAAAGGCCAGGAAAAGATGGAAATTCTTCCTTCCTTCCTCAACATTCTAGTTGGAAAATTTCTCCTTGCGTTAAATCTCACTTAATATTCGAACATAGGAAAGTTCTTTTAACAATAAAAAGTGTTTATCTATTATACTGAAAGCTGCAGATCATAATTTGGTGATGATGATGAGTAAAAGAAATGTAAAGATACTTTTTTAGAATTTATTTTAACTACTTATGTGTAAAAGGAAGGGTGATTGTATTTAATGGTAAAAAAAAGAATGGATCATTCACAGAAGGTACTTGACGAAAACAGTTAGTTAACCCCTTAATCTTCGCTCCCGTCAAAATCACGGGCTAAGCTTTCTCCCTCTATTTCTCGTGCCCGTCAAATTTCCGGGCAATACTGTTAAAAAAAATGCGCCAGAAAGATAAGATCGTTCCAATTCTGATGCACGGATTTTTTTGTAATATATAATTTTACACAACAGATGACAATACCAGAGTATTTTTAACTTAATTCGGAGATAGTTTATTTTTAAATACATGGTAGCAGTACTCAAACACACGTGTATTTTTGATATGCATTATGCAATCTTAGCTTACTTTTTTTTTTTAATTTATGTTCAAAGAAAATTTTAGAAATGTTTACTTATTTTACGTAGTAAGTTTAATAAAACTTTCTAATGTTTAAAACATATATTTTTAATGATTTCCTGCTTACTACAAAACACACATCCAGTCACAATGACCCTGAATGTTGGCTTTTCCTAAAAATTATTTTTTTTCTCTAGTGCTTAAAATGTCCAAAACCTTAAAATGAATAAATATACTATATATGCACTTGTTTTATACAATTTTCTGGAATTAAAGAAATAAGCACTTTTATGACCGTTTTCTTGAAAATAATACGACGGTTAAGGGCTTAAGGTGTGTTTCATTTTGCTGATGAAATTCAAGGAGATAAACTCAGCGTTTATGGAACTAACAAGGAGGAGGCTCGGCTTCAGGGAAGCGGATTTCAATGATCTTTGGCACAGTGGTAGTATACCATGTGAACTTACTGCGTGTAAAATACTAAGACGTCATACTCAAATACAGTCGAGAAAAATTAATATTTATTTTCGAACCACTGCACCAAAACTTTAAATATAAGTTACGCGCAAACGTAATCGAGCGGCGTGGCGAAAAGGGTAGAGCACTGGCGTCCCAGGTTCGAATCTCGTGCTCCGCAAGCTTTTTTCCGCTCTCTCTTTTTTTTTAAATACATAATTCATTTTTTAGTAAAGTAAATAATTTACTTATTTATTCACTTACTTACTTATTTATTTATTTCTACTACTTACTCATTGGTTTTTTATTATTATTTAAATTTCATTTCTACTTGTTAAAATTTTTACTTTGGAATCAGAAGTTTACACATTAAAAATAATCCACTTTTAACATTCGCAAAACTCAATATTTAATCAAGGTACATTTCTTTTCGTCACAATCATACAGACTTTTTTTTTTCAAATTTTCACCCGTTCGTGATGCCACAGCAACAGCATTATTTCTTTTAATCGTCTGTCATCTGTTGATGGGTTGTCAAATTTAAAATATCAGATGTTAAAATTTCGAACAGACGTATTTAAGCAGTGAGTTATTGAAAGTATTGATGTATTTAAAAAATGAGCGGAAAAGAAAGCGCAGCACGAGATTAGAACCTGCGACGCCAGAGTAGATATCCACCGTTCTAACCATTTCGCCACGCCGCTCAATCACGTATGAGCGTAACTTATATTTAAAGTTTTACTGAAATAGTTTGAAAATAAATATTAATTTATCTCGAGTATATTTGAGTATTACGTCTTAGTATTTTACTAGTAGTATATTCCGATGGTATACTGCCACAGTGCCTGAGATCATTCAAATCCGTTTTCCTGATGCCGTTCCTCCTCCTTGTAAGTTAAAAATTAAGCGAGCATTTCAGTATATTTTCAAAAAGAGGCCCTGCGATGCAGTTAATCGCATATTTATAATTACTTTTCATACAGTTATTCACACATTTATAATTACTATTGATTCCCCTTTACCTATTCTAAATGTAATACTCTTTGCCATTTTTAAATCTCCCATCTATCTATAATGCTATTTAACTGTTTTTTAAATTACTTTGGTTTTAGCATTTGCAATACAGTTAGTTGGTGCCTTTAATCTGAGAATTCATTTAGTTTTCTTCGCTCCAACGGGGTTTTAATTATTTTGCGTAGGCTACATTTTATCTCTATGGATACCCCTTGTGGCGTGTCACATTTAAATTTTAGCATACACATATAAAGCGCAACGTTTCATTTCATTTTTACAATCTGGCAATTTATTTGGCGACAGTTCCTTTTAGCGCTCAGCTCCATCGCCAAGTTGGCTTTCGGTTCTCAGACCTTTGTCACAGACACTTCATGATTTGGTCTCTGCCCAATAAGTAACATTTCATGTCGCTATTTTGCCAGTCACCGCACTTGAATGTAATTTTTCATTATTGATAATCTCAATAAAAATACTGTGCAACTGTCTTTCGGCATGGAGTTCCGGGTTATTGCCTACTTCCACTATACCACAGAATAGAATAACTTACGACTTTCTCGAGTGTAAAATGTTTCCCATCGGAATCTACATCATAGGCCCCGCCATGGCCGAGAAGATAAGGCTGTGACATGGTGAAGTTTGGTCATACTGCGCAGCTGTCCATCTAAACGTCTGGAGTGGGTTTCCTCCAGATGTACCGTGAATACGTGTTAGGACCCTTTAAAATGTTCTCCGACCTAAGCACCCTTCACCGACAGGCAGATGCCCTTCGTGTACGCTTGCCACTACATAAAGCACAAAGCGATTATACTCATAAACAGATGCATGAAGGTGCCTTTGAAATGCCTATTTTCTCCACACTTTTGTTGCACTGTTAATGAAACACTCACTATACATGTATTAGATATCTGCTTATCTATTGAAAATAGTGAAAAAAAATAAAGATAAAGCTTATTTTTTAAAAATGTTAAACAGTTAATACTTAAAAAAAAAGCCTGAATACAGTTTCGTGATTTTTCCCTTTTCTTTAAATGTAGGTATATACATTTTTACGTTGAAAAAATAGGATGCCTTATTTGCCTTTCCCAATATAATATTTATTTCAAATAATAAATTATATTCACTTCATGAGGAGGAAAAACTAGAATGAAATGACACATAGATACAAGTAACTTTTTCTTTTGTCAACATAATATTAAAATTCAAATAAAAAAATAAATGTTTATTTAAAGAAGAAAGAGAGTAAAACACATTAAACTCTACCTATTTCATAAGAGAAATCACACCACAGCTTTACGTGCAAGTAGGATGAAAATAAGATATAAATTTAATAAAGAATTCTGTACCAATGGAGAGAAGGGAAATCAAAAGGTTTTGTTAACACCAGCAGTCTATTATCTACCGAGGTGGGAAGGTATTAGTGGAATCAGTGAATGTAAGCTTGTCTATCTCTGACTAACCAAATCTCAAGCGTAAATATTTCATGTCTCTGGCAGTATGTATAGCAGTTTTCTAGTTTCCAAACTTGTGGTGGAGTTATATTAATATTGGATTATCGAGATTGTTATCTGACGTTCTAGGCAATCGCTGCCGTTCTTGAATTTTTAACGTGATATATTGACTTGTCTGGGCTTTGCCGAACCTTTCGCACCTGGCGTTGGGATAATATATTTCAGTACTGTAGAAGGTAAAATAATAACGCATAGTACATGCTGGGTGATCTACTAGATGAGCTGTATATTTGAAATAGAAACTATAGTAAAAGTAATACTTTTTAAGTTTATATAAAATGTATTGAAATTTTCTTCTTATGTATGAATGATTTTTAATTTCTGAATCGTATTCGCTTACTGTTCGTAAGGTTATTTTTATTTATGATAGAATACCTCTCATTTTATAGATTTTCATTGCTGAAATTATGTTTACTTCAAACAAAACAAAAATGTTTTTAGCCTACTTTGTTTAATGTTATGAAATTTACACAATCGCATTGTAATATTCAAAAGATCAAAAGGGTGGAGAGAGAATCTAGCGAAATTTGCCCCAATTTTATAGGCACTAAAATTTAATTTAAATGGATTATTTGCGTTGACTTTTGTATAAAATTAATTTTCTTAACAATCAAATGCATGAATTTTAAGGACGTTCGTTCAATAGTCACAAGTTTCCTATATCCGTTTTATGAATAAATAATTATTTTTTTTCCAAAAACACGCAGTTTGAAAGAAGAGCATGAAACTTATTATTTATCATTTAATATTTAAAAAAAACTATATTTTATATGTGAAATTGACCTAAGAAATTTGGCTTCTACTCTAATCCGGCACTGAAAAATACGATGCATATAATCTTCGCTATGCATTTAAGGGTTTATTCCTTAAACTTAAGAAAAATAACCCAATTAACTTATCATTATCAATATTTTTATCAATATTTTTAACATTTTAATTGATTTAAACAAATTAGCAGCTGTGAGACAAAAATAGTTCATCTCAAGCGAGACTGACAGCTTTTCAATTGCCGTGTCGTTAGAACTAATGCCTGTCATTCGAAGTAGAAGAACATGTCCTGTCTCCAGAGTTCCTTCTAAAGGTAGAAGAACATGTCCTGTCTCCCAGAGTTCCTTCTAATGCTAACGAATAGAGAACATGTCCTGTCTCCAGAGTTCCTTCTAATGCTAACAATCAACATGTGATTTTATAGAAGTATTAACTTTAACAGTAAGTGAGTACGCTAGTGGCTTTATGGGAACAATTTCTTGACTTTCATCCTCTCAATTTTTCGTTCATCTCTGATAGAATAATTTGAAATGCATTATATTTACACGCGCTTTTATCCAAAAATTTGCTCGTAATACAAAAGAGTCGTTTATTCTACTTCATAAATACTCATGGAACAATATTTATATGGTTTTTAGTTACTTGATTTCAAAGAAAAAAATGATTTTTCAGATTTCTTCAAATATGCTACCGAGTAATATTAGATATCTCATATTACATATATCTTGAAGTAATTCCAAACACAACTGGCCATCTGTAATAATTTTGTAGCTTTAACAAGAACATTTTGTTAAGAGTAATATTTCCAAGAAACTTTCAACAAAATGTAATTTGAAAATGTGTTCAGATAAATTTTTACACTAAAATTTCTAAAAGCCGCCCGCTGCTGGAACTCGGTAGCCGTGTGGACGCAATAAAGATACTAGTGCCGCGGACTACATTATATTATACCATTTTTCACAGATTCTCCGGGCAAGAGAGTTCACGCAAAAATCTTTTATCGTCAGACTTTTTATTAACTGTATTGAGGTCTTTTCATTGCAGGTTCTTCATCAACCTGCAATGATTGGGTGAATCCATATCTGGGCCGCAAGAAGTTTTGGTACGAAAGAGCCCGTCAGACTAAACAACGAGACTGAACACAAATTTAGAAAGAAACTGCTAGGGATAGTGCTGTAGCTGCGGTTTTGGATAGCGCATTTCCTGTATTCTTTAACTACACAGTTTAACATTTTAGAAGTTTGGGATTTCAGCGGGCTTTTGTTTTAGTATGTTTATATATATATATATACATAATAGTATACTGGTAACTTGACGTGATAGGGGAGCGAAATTCCTACAATTTTCACCCCCATATGTATCGCCAAAAATCATTAGGTTTCGAGAAAATTGAATTGTAGAATTTTTCTTGAATAACCCAAAATTTGAAATTCCTGAGAAAATTTTATAAAATCTACTTATTATATGGATTTCGTTTTAATTACTTACCACAGATAAAAACGACAAATAATGCACCCCCGTTCATTCCTTAGGATACTTGGCCAAATAATCAAGTTAACACCGTTTTTTTTTAAAAAAATCATAACTGGACTCTATTTAAGGTAACGTAATTATGAAAATTTACAAAATTTCTTTAATTTAATATTTTTTCGCTGAAAATAATGAAAGGATGTACAATAAATGAAAAGTAAAATAATTTATCCTTATACATCCAGTGTTAACTATTTTTCGTAACTAAGTTAAAGTTTCGTAACTAAATAATAAGTTCTTAACTAATTTGTAATGAATGCAGAATAATAGAAATTCAGCACTTATTTAAAATTGTTACAACATTCACTTTATATTTTTATATCAATTACTTTTATAACATATTTTTATTAAATTTAATTATTCATGCTTTACGATCTTTTATAAAACTGTAAACTTTATAAATAAAATGGCTACTTAAAAAATTGGACGCGTGCAAACATGATTAAATCAGTATATAACAGGATTTATCTTTCCTATAAACTATGAATAAAAGAGAGCGTGATTTTTATTAATTTAAAAAACATGAGTCTGTTTGGATGTTTTGATTAAAACTTACTGTGAATATAATTGTGAATTCTTTTTTCAATTCTTCTTTCCCATTTTGGAATTAAAATATAGAATTTTTAACAAAGCTCTCTCGACAATACATTTAGCAGAGAAAAATCGAGCACATATTATGTTAATTAAAATGACCATGTTCGCTAAAACTTAATCGGATCAAAACTTCCGTTAAGTTCTGGGAATGACTGTTATTCAAAGAATTCCTTGGTAATGTTCTTGCTCCTTAAACCTTGTTTGAAGCGGATTTTACTAAGTGATAAAACTAACCTATGCACGGGATTTACAGATATGTCTACAATCTTATACAGAATTAATTTTAGGAAAGTTTGGGGTTTTTACTGCAGTATCAATCGTTTCTTAGCTGCTGGTAACGTTTCAGTCAATTTTAGAAAACAGTAATTTGCTTCAAAGCATAATAAATGGTTCTGGGTGATTACGTAACTGTGATTGTTAGCTTGCTTTAGTGTGAGATTTATTATTATTTTTTTTAACATCAAATGTACACAAGCCTTCCGTATATACAGTGGTGGCCAGAATTGTGAACACGTTTGGACACTTTTATGTTTTTTAACTTTGCATGCTTATAGAAAATGTTACGTTTCATAAAATGCAAAATATTATACATCGTTTTAAAGAGAATTTAATTAATAAAAAAATGTTCTACTTACTTTAATACAGAAAACAACTATAGTGATGATTTTGTACTGTAATTTCTAAACTTTCCTATCCAGTCACTGTTCTTGTTCTGAGAATCAATGAAATGCTATTAACTGCCAGAAGAAGCTGACATCATGTTTAAATTTGCACATTCATTATTGTGCTTTGTTCTGTAGAAGGAAGACTGGTTTTTATGCAATCAAATTACAAGTAGACATTTTTGCACAATTTTAACATTTAGTAGGGATTTTTGGAAATATTTTTAATATTTAGCCAAGGAACAACGACATCAAATAAAACAGTAGATTGGATTCCTAGAAAGAGAATTAAGATTATTGTGTTATAAGAATGTGTTCTTTCCTATGATGAAATTGCGAGACAGATGGGTGGTTCTGTGACTACATCTGGAGACCGTAAGTTTTGTTTACGATATCAGGAGTAATAATTCTGTAAAAAAACAAAAAAAAAACAAAAATGGAAACGGCCAATAAAAGTGCACCACATGTGTTGATGGCGGAAGAATAAAAAAAAAATATGTCTCCAAGATAGAATAATGTCATCAGTGGCCATCAGAAATGAACTAAATGATGCTGCTGTTTCTGTAAGTTCATGAATAATCAGGAGAAGACTATCATAAATTCGACTAAGAGGTAGAATTCCACGAATTAATCCTTATCTCAATTGACAACCGTGCAAAAAAAGACTACAATTGGCAAAGTGTTGGAACACGTTGGAACACGTTAATACACGTTAATACACGTTGGAACACGTTAATACACGTTGGAACACGTTAATACATCTAATTAACGTGTTGGAACACGCTAATTGGACAGATGATCAGTGGTCACAATTTATATAAAGTGATGAAACTAAGATATTATACGGTAGTGATGGGCAAAAATATGTAGGACAGAGAATAGGAGAAGAGCTACATCCTGACTGCATTTAGTCAACTGTGAAGAACCCCGGTTAGTGTTTATGATTTGGTCATGCATGTCAGCAGACGGTACTGACCTTCATGTAATCGATGGGAAATTGAATGCGAAAACATACGTTGACAGTATTCTAGAACCCAAGCTTCTAAATTCCACCATGGATATCTTCCCCAACAATGTTTCATTTATTTTTCAACAGGATTCTGTTCCTTGTCACACAGCAAAAATATCGGAAGATTGGTTTAGTAAAAATAACATTGAATTGTTTCCATAGCCAGGAACAGTCCTGACCTCAAACTTATTCATAACTTGTAACACCGTTTGAAAACTCGAACGAATGGGGCGCCCATCCAATAAAAGGAACTAATTGAGGCTATCATGGTTTCCTGGCATCATGTAATAACGAAGGAAGAGCTTAACACTCTCGTTAGCTCAACGCAACAACGATGTGAAGCTGTAACAAAAAATAAAGGCTATCCGATTATGCACTGATTATCACATTGCAATCATTCGTATCTGGTGTATCTTGGTAATTATTGCCGCTCCACTTTTTCCGTATCAAAAATATTTGAATTTTGTTTATTGTATTGAAATCGTATTAAATTCTCCTCACAACGATGTATAACATTTTGCATTTTGTGAAACATAACATTTTCTATAAGCATACAAAATTAGAAAACATAAAAATTTCCAAAAGTGTCCACAATTTTGGCCGCCACTGTATATATTACTAATCACATTGTACATAACTTACGCAGTTATTTTAAAAAGTATTTAACAGACACCTTTATATGACCACTACTCTATTTTTATTGAGCTCTTACAATGTACGAGCAATCTTAATAACTCAGCGAAACTGTAAATATATGAAATATAAAAGAAGTGATTTTAAGGTTTATGGTATTAAGTAAGAAATAACTCAGAATTGCTCTTTCAGCAACTCAGTTTTAATATACCGTTTTTTAAATCTCGTTGGAAACTTTGAAATATTTTTTTCTGGTAAAGCATTTCATGAAAGTAATTTACTGAAGCACTGTTCAAAAACTGAAGAAAACCAAATAAAAGTTTTTTTTTTCTTTTTATCTCTAAAAACGAATCTAAGCTGTAATAAAAAGAAAAGCACAGATGTTGGGGCCACACGAATTCGGCATATTTCTGTCCATTTTATAGTGTACGGATTTCCATCTGATTACAATTCTAAAACGTAATATACGTTGTTTTTATTTTCTTTACTTTTTTAGATATAGTATACGTTGCGTGTTACATATATATTCCCCTTTACTGTGTATCTGCGTATAAACACATGAGGAACAATGCTTTTTCTCTCACGCTATATGGAACTTGCGAGACAACAAATAATAGGTATGCTACGCGTAGTGCCCTTTGTAAAGTATTTTAGCTGACGCTTTATATTAAACGCGCCTGATAAATGCTTTTAGCAAGTGCCTAAATATAAATTTTCAGTATTTAATTGTTAAGCGTTGCGTTTGTTTATGATGGGTTAGGTATAACGTGTTGGCTGACTTAGAATAAAATATGCTAATTAGACTACCGTAAGATGTATCGCTGAACATTTTATCTCTTTATATATCTACAATTCGTTCATTTTCCGTATTTTGTAAATCATTTGGATAATAAAATGACTTTAATGTACAGTTCTGGAAAAAAAAAAAAGTTGAGAGTTAAATTGTGCTAAAAGAAACGCGCGCGTTTTCATGGAAATTGGAGTGTGGATAACGATCATGCTGTTAGTTCGGAATATTGGGAGGTTGTTTTAACGTATACAGGGCAGCCAGCTGTCGAGAAAAACTGATAAACTTAGAATAGGAAGAAGGTTTCTCTTAACAGAAAAAGTTAGGGAAACTTACCAATTTTGCCCATAAACCTGGAAAATTGTCAAGCGTGACTTAGAAAATTATCTGAAGTCTGCATTTATAAATTAATTTTACATTTACGGTTTGTCTGGAAAGAAATAAAAATGACTTGACATAGGTTCGAGAAAGAGGCGGTTACGGTAGTTTTTTTTTTTGGAAAAGGTCTCAGTTTTCTTTTAAAAAGTAAAAGCTGATTCAGGCTAAACAGGTAGCACAATAAAGAAAATTGTTATCCTAAAGCTCTATTTTATGTTTCTTTTTTTACTAGGCCAGCTAAAATATTCTGTATCCGCCATACCCGTTTCTCGCCCTTCTAGTCTTGTCGAATCATACTTAGAATACTTATTTAACCTTCAATTCGCAAAAACAACAACCTCCCATCATTATAAACTAATAGCATGCTCTTTATCCACACCTTCATTTTCACGAAAACATGCTATAAGGTTTTTGTAACACTGTTTAACTGTCCATATCATTATCGCCCAATTGAAAGTCAACTCCATTTTGCCGGCACAGTAAAATAAAATGGTATTATTTGGATTTTCAAAATTTTGAATTCTGCTGCAATTCATGACTTCTAAATGTGAAATTTATTTTACCCATTATAAAGAAAATTAATATAAGTTATAGGTTTTTTTTTCTGTTTAGTGCATCATTTATGTCTCGGATTGAATGTTGCATGCTCTTTAATTTAAAATGATTCAACGTTTAAAGATTATATTTGAACACAAACTTGCAAGATACATCTAGTTGTTACTTGCGTTTTGTGCTTATATTATAGCTCCTAAGATTCATTTATTTATTTCTATCAATAAACAAAAAAAGTGAGATGTCGACTTTTTATTACGTTTATTTTTTCAGTTTACAAAACTATAAATTTTTCATACATCTCATTATCTAACTTTTAATTCTCCCATACAAATAGATCGGACAGTATAAAATTCTTTAAAACAACTTGTGCAAAAAACATTTTTTGTTTGGTTCAATATAAATGTGCAAAGCTTCTGCAAATTGTTGTGATTTAAAATGATTCAACGTTTAAAGATTATATTTGAACACAAACTTGAAAGATACGTGTAGTTGTTACTTGCGTTTTGTGCTTATATTATAGCTCCTAAGATTCATTTATTTATTTCTATAAATAAACAAAAAAGTGAGATGTCAACTTTTTATTACGTTTATTTTTTCAGTTTACAAAACTATAACTTTTTCATACATCTCATTATCTAACTTTTAACTCTCACATACAAATAGATCGGGCCCTATAAAATTTTTTAAAACAACTTGTGCAAAAGACATTTTTTGTTTGGTTCAATATAAATGCGCAAAGCTTCTGCAAATTTCATTCAATATTTATTCTCAAATATACAGCATCCATTAACATTATACCTAAGAACAGTGAAAGTATCATCTAGATGTATTTCGCTTTAAAAATTGAACGCTTTGTACTCAGTTGTTGCTTGAGAAAGGTAGTGTAATATTAATGCAGGGTCATTTCACAAAATCATTTAAAGAAGTGTTTTTGCGGCCATACTGAAGACCCTGAAGCATTATAAAGATTAATAAGTAATTTTCAGGAGAGAATTCTTTTTATAATAATGAGTACGTTATACGCGTATACTTCAAGGCACTTCATAAATATTAATTTTTGAGAATACTTCTTTGTAGTAACTTTTTTAGTTTTATCTCAGCGTATTAATTTAAACTAGTTGAGAGATACTTGATAGCGTTTCTTGCAAACTGTTTTATAGAATTGAGATTTTTGACGATTACATTACTTTATCCTATCTATGATAGTATTCAAAATGATCGGACAATCTGGAGTCAAAAAATGTTTTCAAACATAAGAAACAGAGGTATATTTAATGCATAAAATTTTTATTTTAGAACTGGCATGTTGAGTATCTTTAATGAAAACATTGAGAATAAATTATATTTATATTTATAAAAAAGTCAATTTAATAGTAAACATCGGAGACATTTATCTAAAAATATCGTTCAAAAGTCATCCGCCCAAGCAATTCACCTACTGTTCTGTAAAAATCATTCTGATTCTCATAATTTCTTCAGTAATTGCAATCCACACCTATGTTCATTCGGTTTGTCTCTAGGGATAATACGTTGTAATAAAATGAACCGTTTAGTGAAGGCTAATAAGTTTACAATGTGTAAAAGCAATAACGAAAAGGCCATGAGAATTAATTTAACCCCGGCAAAAAAATTATCTATAAGTGACGGATACATCGTACAATGACTTAAAAAGAACCTCGATTCTGCACACAAAGGTACAAAATATAGTATTTAGTCGGCGGTCCAAATGACCTACGACTATACGATTTCCTTGGTCCGAATACATGATTTAATAAAATGAAAAACAAAAGAAATTGCAAAAGAAATTACATTGGTTTCTTTAAAAAGGTGAATTGAGAAGTAATATGGGCTACTAAATAGATCAAATTATATAACAGAGTGAAACAAAAGCGTCGTTAACACAATACCAGGAACCTTAACGATCATTAAATAAAAAGACATTGCCTATACAGGGTGTCGAAAAAAATGGTAGCAGGCTTACTTTATCCATGAAATATTCAAGGTTTTTTGAAAGTTTTCTGGACACGCAAGGACAAAGCATGGATTCAAGAAGCAGATAATTGTTAATATAGGGTGATCAAATTAAAGAAACGTACCCGCTGGTTTTTCTTACGATTCTTAAATCTCGCGGATGTGGTAACTATTCTAAAACTGAAATATAATCCCTGTTTAAGTGTGGAAGACAATTTACAACAACGTTGGACTCTTACAACTTTATTTGGGAGCCAAAACAGACATTGATGTGCACGATATCACTTAATCCTGCGATAATTTTATGTTTGAAAAACATAATTTAATTTATATTTTTTATATTATCATTACTTTCAGAAAATGTTGAAAATATCGTCACCATTTTAAATGCAAACATGAACACCTCGAATCTAGTTTTTTGTCCCATTTCGCAATATAGTTAGTTGTTGTCATTGACGAATTTTTTTCAGTTTGGACTTGGTTTAAAGTTCATCGATGTTTGCAGGAATTCTCTGGAAATCCCTATCTGTGAACGAACATTTTCAAAATTTACAGTAAGGAATGATAATGTAAAAAAAATTAATTAAGTTATGTTTTTTCAAATCGCTGATTTCCTTTTTCCAGTGATGGCAAGAAATTACAAGAATAAAACTGGAAGAGGAAAAATTCCTCTTGAAACTCGTATCCAAAAAGTAAAAAAAATTGCCGGATGTCAGATTGAGACTGACAAAGATATTTTCTTTATTTTTGGTGGTGTGTGTGTGGGGGGCTCGTTTGGAAACTTATTCAAAATCTAAACCGGGACAAGACCTGATTTAATGTATTTCCTGTAAAAAATGGTCTCGCCTATAGTTTTTTTTGGCGAGGATAGCCCTACCTATACACATGTAAACTGTAAATAAGATTCCTCTTTTGGCTCAAACTGAACCATTAATACTAAAACCTTTCATGTCACTGACTTTTCTTTGGTTAAAGCAACTATTTAAAAATGATTTAAAGGAATGATTATAGCATAAAATAAGTTACTTTCATTTTTTATACTACTAGTAGTCTGATAATGTACTAGCTATGTTATCTAAGAATAATGCAGTGTTTAGACACCTTCTATGTATTTAAAAAAATAAAATTAATGTTACATTTAATGTTATGATTTCTAATTATATTTCTGAACTAATTTTTAATTCATAACTTCATATCATTATTTATTCTTTCACCTTAGCATCAGACTGAAGTACGTATTAGTTTGACCCATGCATATATCAAATTACTCCATGCTGGGTTCAGTGCACACCGGAAAACGATTAAAAAAAAAATTTTTTTTGAGTTAAAAAATTGACTTTTTCTGCGGTTAAAGCATCAACGGATTACATAATAAATGGAGTATAACATGAAACTTTTATTTTACCTTTATCACTTAAAACAAACATTAGAAAAATCAAAATGTAAAAAATGTATCAAGTAGACCCGGTCTCCCCATCTCTTTTAAACGGATCGCCCTACATTATGTTTCCAGGTGCAACTGATAACATTTTACTGACGCAACTAATAAGTTATTCACTGATATCTAAAAATACAGAAGAATTATTTAAAAACAAACTATAGAGTACTGATGAAAAAGAAATACCTACCCATCGTACCCCAGCATATACACAATACTTATGGAGCTACCAATAGCAAGTTAATTCTTTTGACACTTACTTATCATTTTATTTTTCTTGGATGCTAAACCCACTGACTTCTATTTGAGTATGCAAATGCTTGTTTTGGGACTCTATCCTACTAATATTTATTCCGAGAAGTTTCCAAACAAGTTGCTCATACGGAACAAGAATTCACTCAACTTAATGCAAATCATTTTCCTTCTCATGAAGATGAAAACTCTTAAAATATGAATGCCAAAGAAAACGGCATCAGAGGTTATCGTGTGGGGGGAACAGCTGCCTTCTTAATGTTTCATCTTAATGCAATCGTTACTAAAATTATTTTTCGTATATCCTGAGTCCATTTCAGCGCATTAAAGGAAACTCGTTTAATCATGCAGAAATTTCATCAATTTATGTAATAAAATGAACATTCTCTTAATCAGCATTGTGAATGTTATGTTAGTTTTAGGTTTTCGTATCAGGATATAGGCTATCTGTAGTTAAATATTACCTTTTACGTATGTGGATGCTTTGGGTTCGATTATTTTTCAGCTTAGTAATGCATATTTACTGTCGATATTGTTCGTACTCATACATCACAGGCTTAAGTTATTAATGACGGTTTTGAAATATAAGTGTAATTTTTGTATTTTAATACATAATTTTAAATATTTGAACAGCTATCTTATTAAGTTTTGTTTAGAAAAAAAAATCGGAAACGTTCACATATGCCCCAAGTTAGGTTATTTTTCATGTACATATTATTGTTAACTAATTTTTCACAATTTCAAACATATGGTAAACTTATAGGTGATTGGGTGAAATCGTGTGTGTCCACGTTAAGTTGATCGATTTTTATTTTATCGAATTTTAGACCAATATGCATACTCACATTTACCAAGATGCTGAGAATTAGACGCAGGGAAAAGATATTAAAATTTCAAAGCGAATAATAAAATGTGAAGAATGCATAATCAAAATTTGTGTACAGCCCCACAGGTCCGTACATTCATATTTAGGGAAATCTTGACCATGCAAAACCTTACAAACACAAAGTTCGACAAGAGTACTTCCAATAGTCACCGAAATATGAAACATGGCGTTTAGTGATTTAAACCACTTTACATCCGTGTTGATTTGCTTATGTTAAGGAGCCGTGCAGAAAATTAAACAGGGGAAAATGGCAATTTCGTTTGGAAAATTATTCGGAATTCAAACTTGCGTCAACGATCCATCAATATCTGCAGTAAAATATGTGGATACTGAGCTCGTTAACAAAGATCATGAGTGCTATACGCACCCGCTCAAGCCGTATAAGAGAAATTTATTCAGACACAGACAAAAAGGTTTTCAGTTTATTTTTTTTTTTTCGTTATATAGAGTGTTACGAAGATAATCAAAACGCATGTTAGGGATTTTCCCGAGTTTAAGGCTTGTATTCCAAACGCATAATGTTATCTTTTAAACATGAATGAATAAATGCATTAACCCCCACAAACTAATATTTATGATGAGATTCACATATGCATAAAATCCTTCGAGACTGTTGCAGTAATCTTTAATAAAACTCGTTTCCAATTTTATTTAAAATTTTCAAGCTTTTAGGAGAAAGAATTTAAATAAGTAGTTAAAAGATATTTTTTAAAAATATTTTGAGGGCCATCTTAAAATAAATCCACGAGAGAGTCGTTATTAAAATCATTATGGATTTCGATTTATTTTGGTTCTAGTAAACAAGCAAGTTTATTCATGAGATAATTCAAATATTTTTATTATTCGGTAATAATTCAAAAATATTCATCAAGCCACGAATTCTGAAGCCTCTTGATAGTCATAAAGCTCGCTACTATTATTAACAGAAGTACCAGAGAGATACCGCTTTTATGAGAGTTCGGTGAAACTCAAAAATTACTTGAAGATATGGGAGGAAAGTCAGTGCAACGCTTCAAACCAGAAGCATGCACCAGATAATTGTTCGATCGGTATCTCCAGACTCCGTGCCGATTACAATCGACTGTAATCGATGACTAAAATAATATTTTACAAATTTTACAAAAATGCTATAAAATTGCATTATTATAGAATTCTTTTGATATTTGATTTCTTTAACATCAAGATTACTGTTATTTTACTAAATTAATATTCACTAGTCATAATCTTTTTGGAAATTGTTAGTAATCGTAATCGTAATCCATATCATTTCTTGTAATCGATTACGGGTGATCGTGTAATCGCACGAAGTCTTCGCTTTTGAAATTATGCTGTCTAGATAAGTCGAAATGATAAAAAGTAATTAGTCGATTTAAAAGTGTAAATTACATTTGACACATTTAATTAAATAAAACATAACTATAAAATAACACAATATATTGAAGGCGTTTCGAAAAATACTTCATCTATTCGTTCTTTTCTTAACTGTTGGCTCCAGTCATACTTTCAATAGCAAAAACGTTGGATAAATATCCCTTATACCGATTTCATTAGGCCATAATCACGTTTTTGTAGAAAACGTGATTATGGTTCCTGGGATTGTACTGTCGATTGAAAAGTAATTGCTGTTGCCAAAACTAATTTAAACACGATAGTTATAAGACAATATAAACAACTAATCCAGCATCATGTGAGTTATTATTTTAACAATCTGTACTTATAACATCGTAAACAATTCCAGTGTCTAAAAGTGGTAGATGTTAAAAGATCAAGATGAGATTATTGAAAACAAACGTAGCATAACTACAAATAACCTAACGTTATAAATTGACTCTTCTTACATTCCAGTGTCTAAAAGTGGTATATGTTAGAATACCAAGATGAGATTAAAGTAAATAAAAAACTTTGTAAAAAACACACATAAGAAGTAACAGGTAAGAAGATACGTACGTTTCGACTAAAAATTGATTTAGTCTTCCTCAGTCAAAGCCCTTCGTCACTAAGAACGGTGGGAACTCTGTTCTTAGTGACGGAGAGCTTTGACTGAGGAAGTCTAAATCAATTTTTAGTCGAAACGTACGTATCTTCTTATCTGTTACTAATTATGTGTGTTTTTTTACAAAGTTTTTTATTTACTTTATCGTTTAACACCAGTATTTTGAGTGTTTTTTCCAAGACGAGATTATTGAAAAAACATCCGTAATATAACTACAAATAACCTAACGTTATAAATTGACTCTTCTTTCACTTTCTATTTCATGCTGCATCATTAAAATAATCGTGACGAGTATTAAGAAAACAATCTCCAATACAAATTAAAACAATATATGAGAGGGACTTAACCATGCCACGCTACGGTCTGATCACGTTTCGAGTGGAATATTGGCCAACTGCCAGCAAAGGCAAATCGAAATGAAGCGGTCAAAGAGAGGAGATGCGGGCAGAGGAAAACACGAAGGCAGTGAGCGTGTCTCGTCCTTTCAACGATTCTCCAAGCGCATGTCTGTCTAAACACTCCCCCAAATAATGGACGAGCTCGTTTCTACACCCAAACCGGATGTTTACGTTTGTATATAAAACATATTAGAACAGTAGGCGTCATTTTCAAAAATAAACGTTAGAAATCCCCTTCCATTGAAGTCATTCAATTTTTGTTGTTGTTGCAACATTAGCATAAAGCTTTTGAAAAAGATGGTCAACATATTATTTGGTTTGTTTTAAAATTTAAAATAATTCAGCATGTATATAAATCCAAAATATATACATAACGTTTTCTAATTTCTGAAAATCCACGTCCCTCTACATAAATTAAAAAAAAAACAGTGATAAAATTAAATAAAAAAATAAAATATTTTTTTATTAATGGGACATCTGATGAAATACTACATTTCCGAAAGTGTTATTCACAGGAAAAAATTGAAATTATTCCGAAACTTTTTTTCTTCTGTATACTTTGTTCCCCAGTGGCTTTTTTATGACCATGCTACCAGTTTTTTAAGGCTTAATCTTTCGATAAAAATGAAGCCTAAAAAGAATAAATTAAATGAGTAAACCCAAAGTGAAAAGTTTTTGTGTACTCTGTCGCCTAAAGTTTATATTAGATTATGTTTTAACATTTATACTTACAATTTTTAAGTCATGCATACACTGTAAAATCTAGAAGTAGAGGCACAATAAATTTATATTTGGAATACCAGTATTTCCCTTTTTATCAATCGAAAATGTAGTGTCTAGTTTGAACGTGCGCAATAGAGCGGATATTTATTAATAATTTGAAGAAATGTATGTATGTAAATATCGTGAGACATTTATGATCTTGTTACCTCCCCACTAAATATAAATTTAATATTTTCTTTAAAAAAATGCAGAAAATCTTAAGTTACTTGCCCCGTTCAATTCTGAAGAATATCTGCAAAATATATTCTGCAGATATTCTCAAGAATTGAATGGGCCAAATAAGGTATACTGCAGCATTATTATTAGTTAAAAGAATGCAGTTTTAAACAATTCTAATTTCAGACAGTTCATTTTTTAAAATGTGTAATTTCACTCTTAACATTTAGATTTCTTAAGATATAGATAGTATCATACGTTTTAATTTTTACATTACCCTTGAAAATTGAAGAATTCAATTCTGGTAAATCAGCTGCGAGGCAATCCCCCTTGTTAAATTTACTTTACATTACTAATAGGAATATCATCAGGTAATTCTAATTCTTTTCTTTAATCGAACAAATTGCATATATAAATTTCAATTAATAACATAATTAAGTTATTAAAACCAATTCCTCAAAATGTCTAAATGTACCCAAGGTACATGTTTTGTCTTTTTAAAATACAAATATAATAACAATTTAAACTTAACTTTTCTATATACTTAAAACAATCATCTAAGTGAATGTACATATTTGCCAACAGAAATGAGCAAATAAATAACCAAATATCACTTGCCTTATAAGCATACAACTACTTGTATACCGTATTTACTCGATTCTAAGATGCACTCTTTCTGCAAAAATTTCAGACACAACATGGGGGGTGCATCTTGAAATTGCACAGCAAACCGCTCCGGTAATGGGGGCCCCAATTTTACTCAGATAAATCAACACATATGTTATTTTCATTCAAACTTTTAGATGTTTTACAAATTCATACTTCACTCATACACAATAATATTTTTAAAAATCTATTATCCAAAGGACATTTTTAAAAATATTTTTCTTAAAAACTGAAATACTTAGAATACTTAAAATATCGTAGAATTTTAATTATTTTGTTTAGTCGATGAAACACATATAGCTTTTGATTAAAAAAGTAAGAAAGTAAGTCAGCTATTAAAACTGAGCGCTAAAAATGTAGCTAAGCTTATAAGATCGCACTATCAGTAAAAAAAAAAAGCAAAACCAGAAGGGGTATAGTTAAAAAATTACAATTATTTGAAATAATTGATAAAAAATACTTCAATTAACACTAAACATAAATCTTATTATGGACAATTTATGTAAACGTAGTTATTTCAGTGAGCCCATTTTTCTGTAATAGGTATATTTATAGGAATTGATTTATTGACTTCGATTGTTTCTGATATAAAATACAATTTGGAGCATCTATGTGTCTTTGACTAGCGGTTTAGGAAATAGCCATTGGGTTCCGTTAGCACTGGACATCCTATATTTTTAGTGATATATTGAATTTTATAAATTTTCGTATTGTATACATAATTATTACTTATTTTTTAAACCGCAAATTGTCATGACTGATATAAAATTTTACAGCCATTAAAATAATTAATGTAGTAATAATATCGTATTCAAAAAGAGAACACAATTTATGTCAGTCGAATGGCATCGTTTCAAATATTATTGAAGAGTCACGCCACAGAATTCAAAATCTTGTATAAGTTTTCCTGTAGAATTTTTAAAAACAAAAATTAACGATTTGCAATTTTTGTTTTAAATTCTAATCTTTCTGTAGAATTTTGTTGACAGGTTTTAAAGCTGCAAAAATAATGTACAGATATTTTGAAGATAAAGTTAAATCTGCGAATTTGTCGTCATATTCTTAAGAAAATTTTAATACAAATGTCTTTCAATTTAGGATATTCAACATTTCTGCAAAATTGCCTGCAAACAGTCTACAGATAATTTGAAAATAAGGTTCAATCTGTAAATTATTCTAAAATTTCTGCAGAATTTCTGCAGACTATGGCATTCTGAAGAAAATATATTTTTCATAAGATAATTTTTAGTGGGCTGTCACATTTTGTGCGTAATCAATAGAACGATTATTTTACCTTTTTTTTACATTAAATATCTGCTAACAGAGTGAACATTTCATCTTTCTATTAAGCTAAAAAAAGTTACAAAGTTACTTAGAATGAAAAAAGTGTTTATTTTTTTAAAATATTTTATTAGAAGAACTAACTTTCTGGCTAAATAAGTAAAAATTGTAGGGAAATGGAAATTAAGCTCACACTTTGAATGGGAAACATGCAGAATTTTTTTGAGAATAACCTGTGCACATATTCCAATTTTTAATCGAAATATTTTGAAGTAAAATAAGATTTCTCAATCTCTTTTTTGCGTATGTATTGTGTATATCTCTGTATGATCTTGTGGGTGCGTGTATGTATTTGTTAAAGTTTGGAATCACTTAATATTATCAAATGTTTAGCAAACAGCTAAATGATATTTTGAGGCATGAACATGCGCATGAAGAGACTGTGAGCTGAAAACATAATTTCCTTTATTCTTGGAAACTTATTTTTATTACAAGTATAACCCAAATTTTTTTACTTACTTTTCTAATATATGGTTGTCAGTAAAAAAAGTAAAGTTAATTTACCATTCAAAATACCTGTTCAGTAGTAGGGAAATGTATATTGTGAGCTTTTGAAATTGTTGGAATTTCAAATTCTTTTCACTGCGTTCGGTCTTTAAAAGCTTAATATTATGTTTACTTGTTTCTGTCAACCCTGAATAGACTAGTTAAAAAATCTTGCTTTTATTTTCTTTCATTAATCTACAAAAGTCAAAGCGAGTTTTATGTAGTTTCTCTGTAAATCAGTACATATTTCAGCGACATTTTCTATTAATTGTTAAACACCATTAGAAAGTAACTATGAAATTGTTGTAATCCTTCTTTTAAATGAACACGAATGCAATCAGTTTGTTTGGAAATAGGACTGAATATATGGATTCAGAACTGAACTTTAATGCTACACAGTGGATTTGAAGTATATATATTTTGATGAATGATACTCTTGGAATTGATATTTTCACTTTAATAAATTAAAAGCGTGTGCAATTTTCCTTATAAATTTCTGTCATTGCTTATATATAATTTCCAGGTAAGCTTTCTTTTATTTTTCCAAAGATAAACATTTGTTTTGTGAATAATTAAAAGTATATGCAAGGCACGTTTATTAACATGGAAGATAAATGAAAGCAATCGAAATTTGAAGAGGAATGGGAAAATTTATTCTCTCTCGGAAGCAAACAAATTCAGTTACATATGAAAGTGGAAGCAGCTTAAATTAATCCCGATGGCCAATTAATTTTCAGCAACAGCTTTTAATTAACATTTAAAATTATTTACTCGGAAGGACTTATGATTTTACTATGAAGTAATTTAAAATCGTGTATTATTGAATCTTTATATACCAAATTGTCCATCGTGATAAATAAGTTTAGGGAGAAAAATCTATACAAACAAGAAAAAAAGTAGATATTAATTACATAGATATCATCCTTGTAAATATTCGATATTCGTGACGTAATCCTCTTAAATGTAAGACGGATCTGTCATTGGTAACTATTAGGAAGACTTGAGTGAGTCAAATGATAGCAAAACATTGGTAAAGTGTTCCTCTCTTTAATGGAATCCAGTAGAAGTTGTCACGGCATCGAGGATATCTTTTGTTGTTCGTGTAATTTGACTAATACGCAGAATTTTTGTCCCTTGATGCCAAATCCTCATACTTCAGTTTTCCGGCATTCATCTACTCTTTGGAGCGTTCTTAGTAATCTGAAAGTTTGCTGATGTCAGTTTTTGATTTCTGTCGCGTACACGAAGCAGTATGCTTGTAACTGAGGTTTCGGTAGGCCATCACGTTTGCACTGCATGCTCTATTAAGCGTTCCTTCTGTGCTTGCAATAGTGCGTTTATAAGTTACTATTTCATATACCTCGTCTTCAAAGACTTCTTTACAATTCCTACAGTATTAAAAATTGCATGCATTGTTCCACGTAGTAGTATTGCAACTGTCTGAAATGGAATAGTGAATAGTCACTCTAAAAGAGTGAATCGACAGTTTATACCAAAGAGCCATTACATTATGATCACCTACCCGATAACGTGCTGCGCCTCCTTTGGCCTTCAAAACAGCTGCAACTCACCTGGTCATGGATGCCACGATTTCTTTGTAGATACTGGAAACGGGTTGTACCAAACATTTGAGCAGCGGTCACATAAAGTCGAAATATTGGAACACGCTGTTGTTTGAGCTCTGAGCTGATGGCGAAAGGGGAGCATCTGTTCTCTTGGAAGACGGCTTACCATCACACGACCATCAACGGGATGAAATAGAAACCTGGATTCATCCTACCCGGCAACTCTCTTCCAAATCTCCGGGGTCCAGTCTCGATGGTCCTGTGCCCACAGTAGTCATAGTTGACAATGACGCTTGGTAAGCAAAGGCACACGAGGGGGACGTGTGCTCCGCAGTGCCATATCCGACATTGTCCGTTGAGTTGTGTGTTCCGAAGCACTTGTATTCGGACCTGCATTGTACCGGGCTGTCAGTTGAGTCACTGTCTGCCACCAGTTTTGCTGTGCTAGGCGGGGCAGTCTCCGCCGTCCTCTTTCTTGTATGATGCGCGGACGCCCAACATCTTGGCGTCTATTGCTGGTTTCACCGTCATTAATCCACTTTGTATAAATACTAACAACGGCAGATCGTGAACAACCGACCCGTCGTGCAGTTTCGGAGATGCTCGTTCCTAGTATTCGGGCCATTCCAATCTGCCCTCTCTCCAGCCCGCTTAGATCAACAGTCTTTCCCATAACTCAGAAAAGTAAATGCAAGAATGATTCCTTACCTTCTCCTGCAACAGTTAAATGTCATTCCCACTTGATATCTCGATGTCATCCAGAGGAGTTCATTGGAAAATGGGGAGGGGATGTAATAATGTTTAGGCTCTTCAGAGTGTATTTAACGAAGTATCATGTGATTTTGGTACATAATTACAAATAAACTATTTATGCCAGCCACTTCAAAATTTTGAAGTCTCTTTACAAGCTGTATTACATACTGCGAAGACAGGCCAATCTGTATCACTTCCAAAACTTTTAGAAAAAATTCTTAAAAATCGGAAATTCTCGCAAAGCGTGCCACTCTTCGAAAAATCTTGCAGCTCAGATCCATGTTTAAGAATTTTTTCTGAAAATTTCACAAAAGCCACAGCGTTTTCGCTTATCACAGTGTGTAAAACAGCTTATGAAGAACCCTCTGGAATTTTTTGAATACCATGGTGCTATTAGTTTATTTCAATTTGTGTACCAAGACTAAAAACAGAGTTCTTTATTTTCGAAGAACAGCCTTAAGTTGCATTGTAAGGGGAATCTTTTGAGACGATTGTGTGTCAAGAGTTTTAATACTTCGTTAACCATCTTCAGAAATCAAGTTATTCTTCTTTAACACTTCTTTTAAAGGCGTTATTAATTCGAATAGTAGGAAGCAGTGTATGACGCTACACTTTCCATGGTATTTCGCATCTTCTTTAAGTCGTCTTTTCCTTCTAGAAGTTTACACTGAGTTAACCCCTTGAATTCACCTCCATCCATTGATTGAAAAATGTGTGGGCGGTCATAATATAATGGCTCTTCGGTGCATAACTAAGAAATATTTTGCTTCCAAATAAATGCAAAATAATTTATTTTATAATCTTTAATATAATATATTCCTATTTATAAATTAATTAAAATTTTTCCATTATTTCCACTCCTCAGCATCTTGTGTAATTTAACCATTTAAAGCTTTTGGGCACTTCGACACACATACTTTCGCACTTTTCTAAAAAAACGGAGTATTTTTAGATACTTGTTTTAAATCTCACGGCAGTATTTTCGTACTGTCCTCACCAAATGCATTTTTAAATTCCAATACTATTAAATGGCTCGAAATCTGCGAAAGAATTTTGAAGCAACAGATTTTTCGCGTTTAATCATGTTGAAAAACTTTTCTGTTTTTAAAAAGCGAAATTTTGAATTTCTTTCATTATGCTGTCGATTGCTATGCTGGATAAATGAGATTTTTTTTGTAAAAGTAAAAAGCATATTCATTTAAACTTTTGTATCTGCGAGTGGTTTTTATAATGTTTAAACATTTATTATCAGCGTAATTAGCATTGAGAATGTTATCTGAAAAATATTTCATGCGCTCGTTTGAGACTAATCAAAATACATTCTCAAAAAATTAAGAAACTATTTTTAAAGAACAGGGATGAATTGTTTCCAGTATTTTGTGCTTTTAATGCAGTCCTGATGAAAATATACAAAATATTTCTTAACCTAAATAGCATTTAACTTTTACAGTATGTTATATTTCGGTTTCTCATTTGAATAACTGCAGAATGCTTTCTTAAACTTTAATAAAAAATAACTACTAGTAAATTTAATAAAAAGAGCATACATGGATCTAAATAACAGCATCTTACTTAATTTCTTAAATTTGAAATTTTTTAGATTATGATAATGCTTATTTCAGCTATTCTGGCATTGAAATTTTTAATCAAAATCATGCAGATTTTCCATGGAAAACCCTATATGATTGTTAATATTGAATGAATACATATATATCAGGTTGTAAAGAAAGTTTTCCGCCAGATTTGCTGGAGTCAGCTCACGCGGTACCCAGCTATTGACCCTCTATGTCAAGTTTATGCGATGCTTAGCGCGGCTAATGGACATGGCACTAAAGTCTAACTCTTTTAGCTAGCTCTCGTGGATGAATATTTTATCTTCTTCCACAAATTCCCGTAGGCGGGCCTCATCATCATCAGTAGTCTGGTCAGAGCGCTCTGCTTCTTTAATATCCTAGTCCTCGTTTTTGAACTTTCGGTACCAAATCTTCACAATGTCATATGATACAACAGTAGTACCTTAAGCTGTACACATGATTCAGTGTCATTCTGTAGCTGACATTTTGCGACAGAACTGAGAGTAAATGATGGATCCATCTGATAGCATGGTAGTTCCATTTCAGACACCTTATACTTAATCATAACGATATTGTTTTACGCATTTCACAACACAGAGCTCTAAAACAAGTCTTTTCTTTCAAATAACAAAAATCGTTTGACAAAATATTGGCAAAGACACTAACGTGAACTTCTTGTGCAGGCAATACTTGGAGTGACGGAAAACTTTCATTACAACCTAATAAAAAACGTGTAATGCAATTTTTTAATAATCCAATTTATTTGGACATACGTTTTCTAAATTTAAATCTTATAGACGGATTAATATGTTTGTGGAAATATTTCAAGTATAAGTCACCTTTGTAATTTTGAGATACTCAAAGAATAAGTAAAATAGGAAGAAATGAATGACTGTAAATTTAACAAAATAACTATTTAGTTTCATTAGATTTACTGCAATCGATTAATGGTTTCCAAATTGAGTGAGAAAATTTCAATGGCATGTTTTTGCATATTTAAGTATGAAGGATCTTTATTCAAAGTTTTTATCTAGAAAATGCTAAATATTAGGTATACCGGAAAGTAATAGTTAGAAGTTACGTGAGCCAAAATATAGGAAGAAAATTTGTTAGCCTTTTAAACCAAGAGTATTACTAATACTTTTTTTTAAAGATGTAAGAAAAGGTATGGGGTCTGTCTACCCTAATTGGAGGACGAATTACAAAATTGTTGTCTAGGTAGTCGTGAGTCATGAAGAGTACTCACGACTACCTTTACAGCAAGAATTTTATACATATCTCTTATTTGAGATAGGGAGCCAAAGAATGCTCTTTCTACATCTCTATACCCCATAAGTCACGAATTTTGGACATCTAATTCAGAACCTACATTAGAAAACCTCACATATATGCTAAATTTCGAATTAGCCTCAGTAAGTTTGGCTAGGTAAAATATTAAAATTAAGAAATAAACATAAATTTGAGGTTTCTATTTAAATCATATATTTATAAGTTGTCTTTAGAATCAGGAATGAGAATTTAACAAAAGCAATGGGCACGCAGGTAAATATATACAGGGTGCGTCGCAATTCCCTCCCGGGTTTGTGTAGAAGGCTTATAATATATAATATAATATTACCAATACAGCAAAAGTTGACTATAGAGAAAGAAACCTTACAAGTTTTGTTTCACAAAAGTTCAATACATGAAACTTTCGTGAAGCGGAAGATATCAAGTCAAATTCTTCCCACACTCGCAAACTCGCTTTAACGTGGTAGCAAATGCGTTTGTGATCCTTTCGCGTAAATCTTGTAAATTACATGTCGTAGGGGCCACTAGTACACGATCTTTTATGTAAACCCATAAAAAAAATCGCATGGAGTTATTTCTGGAGAGCGAGGTGGTCACGGAAGAAGGCAATTGCCGTCATCAGAACCTCATCCAATCAAACGACGAGAAAGCTCGTTATTTGTGAAGCAAAACGTTTAATGCTTCTTCTCCAGTAAAGTCAACTTCGTTGCTGTATTGGTAATATATTTTTTTATGAGTCTTCCAAACCGGGAGGGAACTGTGACACACTCTGCATATTTAAGAAATCCCCCCCCAAACAGCAGCATCTTTGATTCCATGAAAATGCACCAAATCTAACGTGAGGTGTTCACATCCCTTAACCATTAAAATATCGAACAAAACATTGCCAAATTTGATGAGCATACGCGGTGGACCATGGGATTTCAATTTTTGAAGAAAAAATTAGTAACACAAGTGGTCACTAGGAGATATATCGCCGCTGTTTACCGAATAAAATGGATTGATTTGCATAATTGAGTCTTTTTTGATGCGATTATAAGCACCAAATGATAGGCTGGGCGAATTCTCATCATTCTGTGGGCAACTGGCGTTCGATGGCTCTTGGATCGAAGTTTGTTAATTAATCTCCAAAACCTGCAGAACGAAAACGCCTTTGTTGCTCTTCATGAATTTCGGCTGTTAAAATAATAACGTAAATGTCCGATGAGCATAAAAAATTTACGAAGCATAATGCAACGCTTTGAAGATAAAGGGACTCCGGCAAAGCAACCAGGCTGAAGAGGCAAAACGACCTGGGCTAGGCTGGAGAGTGCTAAAAGTTTTAAAAAGTTGCAAAGGCTTCAAGCCAGTTATACTCAGAATGATGAGCATTTTCTTCGACTTTCCTTTTATACTCATAATCGCATCAAGGAAACTCATTGCCTTATAAAACGCAAATTAATGCAATTCATTAGGTCAAGAGCTCCAATATTTCCCTTGGTGGAGACTTTAAGTCTTATTATTTTTTCTTTAAAAATCAAAATCCCATGGTCCACTATGTCCACCGTGAAATTGGGTTATGTGTCGCCCAATACTTCATTCACTAGAGGGCTCTGAACATCTCACGTCATTTTATAACCATCCTGTATGATTAAAATGCCATTACACCAATTTAGTTTGAAAAAGTATTGACTAACGCAAAGATTGAGGTTCTTAAATATGAGTTGATCCATAGACACCAAATACTTGAAATTATTTACTGTTTATAACAATTCTTGTTAGGACCTAAAACTCAAATTCAAATTAAAAGAATGTTAAGAATTAGAACTTAATAAATTAAAATATTAGAATCGTGTGTACACTTTAAAAGTGAAATATGTTTACGCATTGAATAGCATAGAATTTATTCCTAAACATCACATATTTTCATCATTCAAACTTTGAAGTAAGTTTAGTAATCATTTATTTATTACATCTGTAATAAAATTGGCAATTTTGAGAGTTACAAATATTCGCATTCGAAAAAGTGCGTTTCTAAAAATAATTATGCAGTAACATTCGTTGTATATTAGAAGGTAAGCCAAGTCAGGGATTGAACAAACGATATGGTAAGCCGCACATTTTGATCCAAAAGCAGCAATCAAACTTTATGACTTACTTTGCATAAGGAATTTATTTCTTTGAGAAGGAAGGAGAAAAAAATGAGACTTTTTGCAGAATAACTTTCAGTATCGAGAAGTTTCATTTTAAGTAACCGTCACTGAAATCTGCATAAAATGTTACTTCGTGAGCTTCATGTTATTTATTGCAGGTTTTTTTCTCCTGTCGAGACCTTAACTTGAAAAAGAGGAGCATTTAGATAATAAAATGATTTTTCATTTTAAAATACATTTTGTCAACAAATGGAATTCATTAGTACTTTACAAAATGACTACGTTTTGACTGAATAATTAGGAACAGGTTCTTTTGAGAAAATACACACATTTTCAAAGCTTATTATTCATTTTATTTTTGGCGAAGAGTTTTATACTAATAATCATTCAATTAATGAGTACTTTTTGAAAAAATATCCATTGATGTTCGTTAATCTACCCATGGCTTATCTTCACAACCACTAATGCATAAAGGAATATGAACTTTAAAAACACTATTATGCATATGCATGCAATTCTTCAAACATTTTATTTGACACAGTTACCAAATTAATTATATAATTAAAATAATAAAAGTTTAATGTACTAAATATTTTAACTAAAAACAACCAAATGATTTCTTCATCCCAATCCTGTATCTAGTCTCGTAGTCTTGGAATTACAATAATAAAAATATCTTGTTCCGCTTACAATACAATTTGTAGTCCGTAAATAATAAATAAGTCAATAGTTGATACCATCAGTTTAAAACACGGGTTGTGCATATGGGGGGAGGGGAGGTGGCTTTCTGGACATAGAAAAAGCCACACCTTGAAACAGTGGTAAAATAAAACGAAAGTTGGTACACAGGTAGATAAAGCATATATGAGTAAGTGATCTTATTTACAAGAAAAAATTAAATGTACAGTTTAACCAATAAGGCAACACTTGATGAAGATGCGCAACCTTACGAGGTACGAATTCAGTGCCTTGGGAACAGCATCTATAGTGGTGCAACTTCATACTATGTCCTCCGCAACCTGTTGAACCATCCTGTTGAAACGAAAGCAGAACAGGGAAACGACTGCTCATCAAGTCTCGGGTAAACTCCATCAATGAGAGATCTGGAGACTGCAGCACAAGGCAGGACATTCTGCAGGGTTTCTCTGTTGATGAATGTTGTGATGAACGCGTGGTTGCACGTTGTATCATTGGAAAATCCCATGCTGCAGTCACTAAATGCAAGTTAGCACTCCGGACCCCATTGTACGATCAATGAACCACTAACTTGTTCCATGGCTGATATGCTACAGTGTTTGACGGTATCTCGAACCATTAAACCACGTTAACGAGTGATAGGGTGTAAACATGAGTGACCGAATTGTGTCTATCTCATCCACGCCACACAGTGAACATGATAATAAGACATCCACTCGTGCACCTGCCACACATAATTTTAAATTTTATGTCCTTGGATAAAAAATGTCAATTAAGTATGTGAGTCGTAGATGTTTGAAATTTTTTTCAACAGTTATTTACAAGCATTACACTGTGCACTAGTTTAAATATAAAAAAGTAAAATTGCAATATTTAAAAAAATTAAATATTCTGAATGTCATTTCCAAGGCTTGTTCCAAACTTCAAACTTAATTATTTGAATTTTTGTTTTAAGGAATTGAAAAACTTTAAAAACAAAGACAACAATTATCGACAGGGCGAGCGGTGGCCATGGAATGTTGTAAAAAAAAGAATGACAGATTTTCGGTTAAAATATTCATTGGGTAAACTCATGAAGAGTTCAGTTGGAAAGATTTTTAATTTGGAAATTGCTGTCTTATTCAATAGATTTTTTTCTCAGATTTCTTGCTAACGATCTGAAAGGTAAAGAGCACTGCTAATAACTGCAAAAGACTGCGAAACTTGGAGAGAATATGAATTCCGTTTGAAAATATTCGAAGTTGTTCATATGGAACTTAACTGTATTTTGTTAAGAGACTGCATTATATTGCTTCAAATGGTCGGTATTTCTAATAATCAGATTCATCTTCAAAGATTATCCTGGTTGCATTCCACATTGCAGTAGTATTTCACTCTTAACCTTTCCTTTCAGCCATATTTCAAGTCACTTTTGTAAAACACTGTATATACACATATAAATTGCACTTAGAATAATAAGTTTACCTCCAAATCCAAACCTCGACCAAAGTATCACGAAGTTTCAGAAGTTTTCCCCTTTGAAAGGTTTAAGCGAGTTTCAATGTATATCGATTAGAATTAGACTTCTTTATGTGAAAGGTAAAATGCAATTCAAAAGACTTCATCACTTTTCTTCTGAATGGGGAAAACTATTTTTCAAGAGTCGGAGAACATGACAGTAAGTTTTGTATTTTTGCAGAATTCCATCTCGCCCCTTCTCCGCACAACACTGATTACTCAGAATTTAATAAAAAAAAAGGGAAACGAAAAATGTTTAACGGAGAACAAATGAAAAATGAAAAGAACTTTACAAATAACTTTTCTTTTTCAATTTTTATTTCACCTGTAAAACATGACAAACAAATTCAAAGGCGCCAGAAAAGCTAGGTTACAATTCTAGAGTCATTACGACGTGTAATGACGTCTAGAAACTTAAACGACTCCATGTAAAAAAAAAAGAAAGAAAGAAAAAGAAATATCAAGATGACAGCAGTTTGAAAGGAAGGGCATTTAATTTTTCCGGTTATCTCAAGTTTATGCAAAAAAGGAAATAAATTAAAATGAGATTTTGATAAATGATGTTTTCTGGCCTCGCAAAAAAAGGGAAAGAAAATGTTTCATCCTGCAATCTAAATAAAACTAAAAAGAGATGTTTTTGTACCACATACATAAATAAATATATATCAGACATATCACAAAAAGGCAGATTTTTCAATTATTATGGCGTTAAATTCAAACGGCATTTTATATTTGACGTATTTTGTCACAAATACGTACATTACTAATTAGTAGTAAAATTTATTCTAATACTTTAATTACATCCATTACGCATCTGCTTTTATGTTTTGTATTCATGGATTTACGCGCAGGTAAAAAAAAACTTTAAAAAAGCAGTATTGGAGAGAAATTTTTTGTTTACACAGAAATGATGAAATTTATTCTGATTCCTAGTCAAAGAACTGGCATTTGTTTTGCAATATCCGTGACATTTTATTCTTGTAGACGGAGCTGAATGGGTCGAGCATGATCCATAGGCTGAGATATCGGATTATGTACTTAAAAATCTCAGATATACTGTCCATCTCTCAAAATTTTCACTATTTGAGAAAGCACTAAACTATTCTCAACATTAAGCAATATTTCTTTTCGTATTATAAAAACAGAGCCAAGAAGCGTATTTTTAAAATTACGATGTTGCTCGTTATTGTGTTCGGTTCTTTAAAAAAATATTTCCTATGCCAGAAATTATAAGGAAACAGATGAAGATAGCTGATTGACCGTATGTGTGGAAAGTCGCCACTCGGAACGTAATGCTACACATGCAGAGCTTAGAATTTTTTGCACCGGTTGGGTTGCATGCTAGGTATATAAGGGAAGCAGGACCCCCTACATTACTACTCTTCATGTATGTATCTTTCAGCAATAGAGTGTTGTGCGAAATGCATTACTAATACTCCTTTGAAAGTGAAGAACAACACCGATGCTTACTGGTGGGAAATAATGGGAAGATTGAAAGAAAAATAAAGATCAATCCTTAAATCATTCCTGAACTTTGAAAGACGCTGAAGAATGCATGGCACTGAAGTTACTTGGCTTCTTAGTACAGGGCAATTATGTTCTGTATGATCCGGATAGTGACTTTTATTTATTTTTCGAAAACATATTTGAGGAAAATGACGGCGTTAAACAAGCTATTAACGATTGTGTTTCTGTCACTTTCTCTTTACTACCAAGTCTACAAAATTCTTGATTTATTAAGGACAAAGAAGCCGAAAAATAAAGTACATATGCATTTGTTTGCAAGGTGCCCCATAAACAATAACCAAGGATTTTAACCCAAAAATATTGAGCAGACACATATAATAAATTACAAAGTGACCTAAAAAGGTACATGATTTTGTGGTGTAGGTTAAAATTTTCAGGGAATTTTACCCCTGAAAATTTTAACCTACACCATAAAAACACGAAATTTCGTATAAAAGCACGAAATATTTTTGAATATGAAATTTAAATTTTTATACGGCCACAACACAAAAATGTTTCCAGGTAGAAGAATGTGCCACGTACATTGATTAGATGATATACAAAGTTTCAGCCTTTGATCATAGAATGACCCAGAGATATCTTTAAACAAAGTTGATGAGTGCTATACAATACCAATAGTAGAAAAGTATTATGCCATTATGCAGTCATTGTTTTGTCGTAATTTTTGTACGACTCCTGAAAAGCGATCGTCCGACATGATTTTCTCCCTTTGAGAGCCATAGAAAAGTCAGCGTATATTTACTCTCATACACTGTCTAATACTATCCAATACGGATAAACTGTCCGAATTTTGTACATGACTTAACTACAGGTGAATCTAGGGGTACACTTTACAAACTGGGAATTTTTCGGTGACGGGGCAATATAAAAATTTAAATTTCGTATTTATTTAGATTGTATATTTGGAATCGATAGCATAAAATTCTGCGCTTTCTTTCCGTAACTTTTTTATTTGTTATATATGTCTACGAATAAAAGACCGGGTCAGTGTTTTCAGGACGCACTGTATATTCTATACTTTCCTTATTGTAAGTTTAAAGTATGTAAAGTATAAAGTGCATTCTCTTAGGTATGCGGGATGAAACATTTATATGTACAGATTTTGTGAAAATTTGTCTATTCAAAATTAAATTCTGATTTAAAATAAAAAGAATTTTTTTCCCCTGACTTCTATTCTCTGTGCCCAAAGTTAGGAATCCGGGCTGAACTATTGACTAAAATGAATATTCTAGAAAGCCAATTCCATAACGACGAATTCATTAGTTCTTGGTTAGAATTCTGTATCTCGGAGGCAAAAGACACTTTGTCACAAAAATGTAATTTCTCAAGAGAGCAAGTCCATGTAGTGTTATTTACTTTCAAGGAAAATGAACAAGCTTTTATTTACAATTGTCCTATCTCCTTTAGTTTTAAGAGAATCTGGACACAAATCCCTCTACATAAAACAAAAAATAAACACAAAGGGTATGACACTTTCTTTTCCCCCTCTATTTACGAAAAAAAGGACATCGTATCCTGTAGTTTCGGGGTACACAATTTATTATTCACAACACTGAAACAGATACATCGGGAAATATGTCTTCACAACGTCCGTAAAGCTCCAACGTGTGTTCTAACTTTGAGAGGTAGCATGAAACAAATTGGAACAACTGGATCGCAAGGATAAAAAATCTGGAGTGACTCCACTCGACTTTGCGAACACTTACGATTCAGATCATGACCAAGCATTTAAATAAATTTTAATCGATGAATCATTCAAACATATATATCAAATTGAAATTCAATCGAATGCACCGTTTAAACGCTTGCGCACTTTCAAGAATTTCTCCCCATGTGCCATTATGCCATAATATAAAAGAAATTTTTGTCGTAGCCCTGTAGAAAAACTATAAGTCTTATACACACCAAAATCAATACCGGTCTTAAGATGGTGATTTATAACATATATACCCAATTTCAGCTCAATCGAAGGTACCATTTAATAGCTAGCGCACTTTAAAGAATTTCCCCCATAGGCCAGAATGTAAAAGAAATCTTTGTCGTAGCCTTGTAGAAAAACTATAAGTCCTATACACACCCAAATCAATACCGGTCTTGCGACGGTGGTTTATGAGATATATATCCAATTTGAGCTCAATCGAATGCTCCGTTCAGGAGCTATCGTGTTCACTCACATACACACAAACACACATACACACACACACACATACACACATACATACATACATCTCGTAAAAATAGCATAAATGGATTCAGAAGCCCCCAAAACGTGTAAAAACACCAAAATCTCGAATTCGAATTTTTTCATGATTATAATACTTTCCTTACATAGTACATGTTCGGAAAGTAAAAAGGGGTGATAGATAAAATGACATAGTCAATTAATACCGTTTTAATATGGCAAGAATGAAACTAAAAAATTAGGTGGGTTCCCCCCTGAGGAGTCTCGAACAGCGGAGTTTTATATATACAGTGGAACCTGCTAAAGTGACCACCTTGGTAAAGAGACCACCTGTCTAAAGTGAACACTTTTATGAAATTTCATTGTAACTCATAAGAAATGTATGGGGGAAATATCCTGTAAAGTGACCACCTGCGAAAACTGTATAGTGACCAGATAATCTGCCACATTTAAGTTTTTTAACCTGTCAAATGGGACCACTTTCCGCTATAAACTGCTTCTTAATATAAAACACATTCAGATAATATAAAATGCTATATCCCTTTTCAGTTGTTTAACACAAGATTTGATCTCAACACAGATTCTCTCTTCTGTAACACTTGTTCTCAATGGATGAATAAATTTAAAAAAAAATAGATAATTAATTAAAAAGGAAAAATTGTTTTAGTATAAATTTCTTTTATTAGGTTGTAACGAAAGTTTTCCGCCACTGGAAGGATTGTCTGCACAAACAGTTCGCGTTGGTGTCTATGCCAATATTTTGTCAAACGATTTTTGTTATTTGAAAGAAAAAGACTTGTTTTAGAGCCCTATGTTGTGAAATCTGTAAAACAATATCTTTATGATTAAGTATAAGGTGTCTGCAATGGAACTCTCACGCTACCAGATTGAACCATCATTTACTCTCAGTTCTGTTTCAAAAAGTCAGCTACAGAATGACACCGAATCATGTGTACAGCTTAAGGTACTACTGTTGTATTATACGACATTGTGAAGATTTGGTACCGAAAGTTCAAAAACGAGGACTAGGGCATTTAAGAAGCAGAGCGCTCTGGCCGGCCTACTGATGCTGATGAAGCCCGCCTACGAGAATTTGTGGAAGAAGATAAAATATTCATCCATTCGAGATCCAGCTAAAAGAGTTAGACTTTAGTACCATGTCCATGAGTCGCGCAAGGCATCGTATAAACTTGACATATAAGATCAATCGCTCGATACCTCATGAGCTGACTCAAGCAAATCTAGCGGAAAACTTTCGTTACAACCTGATACTTTGCGAACATGTACCCTGTCAAGGAAAGTATTGTAATCATGAAAAAATTCGACTTCGAGATTTTGGTGTATTGACACGTTTTGAGGTCTTCTGAATTCATTTATGCTATTTTTACGAGATGTATGTATGTATGTGTGTGTGTGTATGTGTGTGTGTGTAGTGAGTGAACACGATAGCTCCTAAACGGGGCATTCGATTGAGCTCAAATTGGGTATATATGTTATAAACCACCGTCGCAAGATCGGTATTGATTTTGGTGTGTATAGGACTTATAGTTTTTCTACAGGGCTACGACAAAGATTTCTTTTACATTATGTCCTATGGGGGGAAATTCTTGAAAGTGCGCTAGCGTTTAAACGGTACATTCGATTGAGCTCAAATTGGGTATATATGTTATAAACCACCATCGTAAGACCGGTATTGATTTTGATGTGTATAGGACTTATAGTTTTTCTACAGGGCTACGACAAAGATTTCTTTTACATTATGGCCTATGGGGAGAAATTCTTGAAAGTGCGATAGCGTTTAAACGGTCCATTCGATTGAGTCGATTGGTCCGTTCGAAATTGAAAAAATGAAATTTTTGCTGAATTATTCATCGATTAAAATTTATTTAAATGCTTGGTCATGATCTTATTCTTAAGTGTTCGGAAAGTCGATTGGAGTCACTCCAGATTTTTTCAGTTGCTTATGCCCAGAAACACTGAAGTTACTTTAGGGTCACCCTGTATTATCATCCATTATATATCTGCATAGTGATATGTCACAACTTTACATTTGTAATTGGATAGAGGGTCTGTATTCATGATCTTTAGTCAAGTTCAACTCGCTTGATTTTGAAGATGCAGATCATCAACTGAATTAAATTTGCATTCTACAAGTAGCGTCATGCGAAACTGAAACAGAAAAGTAGAAGGTAAACAGGAAATCGAGAAGCAATGTACCGTCCATTTTGCTAAAGCAGAGCGACTGCAAACAAAACGATTCTACACGGAAAAGGGGTGATAGGTTGAGATGGGCATTTTTGGAAGCTCTATTTTGGCTTGCTGTCTTTTTAGGATGTTTTCCATTTTCTTTTATTTCAGTTCGGAATTTCAGAAACTGTTCTAATTATTGCTGGTTCAAGTGTAAACGGAGTTTTAAACATTAAAAGAGCGTTGCTAAAATTCCGTTCGTCCCTATTTTGGTGAAATTGAATCAGACTTGACGCATGCGTGAATGGGAGGAAGGCTCTGAGAAACAGAAACAGACTGTACGTGTAATGATAGTAATTATAGGGTTGACGTTCAATTAGAAAATATTGATAAGTTGGTTACAGTAACAAAATGATTGAAGGTATACGGAACAGAAATAAACCGATCTTTTTTTGAAATTGCGTTCCGGTTTTCGTTCCGACTAAAATAACGTTTTTTTCGGTTTTTTGGTTCAGTTCCGGTTCGAAGCCCTGTTTAACCCTTTAATGCGCAGTGTTCCCGCTATGGGAACACCCAACTCTGACGTTTGGACTGTTGCCAGTCACGAAGAATGGATTGGATTTCTATAAAAATAGTTGCGGGTGAGATAGCTCCACGAGAATCCTTTACTTTTTAGCACGTCCTTTCCCGTCAAAAAAGGGTCACGATTCTTTTCAACAGCACTGACATCTGGTGAAAAATGTAAGAATGCGAGAACAGCTGGATAGATTGCCCAATGCTGAAAAAAGTGCAGCCGTTGCCATCGCTCGACTTAACTACAGGCAAGATGGCAAACGATCGAAACGTTCATCACGTGCCACAGATCTATGGACCCTTTTTTGACTCTGTGGCACGCGATGAACGTTTCGATCGTCCGCCATCTTGCTGGTAGTTAAGTCGAGCGATGGCAACGGATGCCCTTTTTTAGCATTGGGAAAGGGTTGCATAGTCTTAAATAGATTTCATAATTATGCATAGTCTTAGAGTTCATAGTTAAAAATAACTTTCATGAAGTATATTTAGTTTTTCCAACGGTTTAACCGAGGCGCAACCCTTTCCCAATGCTGAAAAAAGGGCTGTTTGCCATTGCTCAACTTACCAGTAAGATGACGGACGATCGAAACGTTCATCGCGTGCCACAGATCGAGAGACCCTTTTTTGACGCAGCTGGCTATGCGGCAATGCCAGCTGTCGTCGAAAAAGTGTCTCTAGATATGTGGTACGCGATGAACGTTGCGATCGTCCGCCCTCTTGCTGGTAGTTAAGTGAGCGATAGCAACGGTTGCCCTTTTTCAGCATTGGGAAAGGGCTGCGCTTCAAAGGGTTAAATGATCCTTCTGCATTAAAAAGGAAATTCTTCTGATTGACCAAATCGCCCACCGGTCTGTGTAGTGGCTAGAGAACCAGTCTACCACACCAAAATTCCCTGGTTAGAATCTCGGCATAGGCTTGCGTGGCATTCCGTCCGTCCCTTCCTAGGAGGCAACGCCGGTACCATAACTCCATAATAAAGTAGGAGTCACCATGTAGAGGTACCAGCACTTACGGCCAAGTCGTGGCCTATGCCTATAAACGGCTAGAAAAAAATAAAATGATTGATCCAATTTGTCAAGGGGGATCCTTTAAAAATTGGAGGGTAATTTTTTTGAAATCGGTGGAAGGAGAATTTCAGAAACATAGTTTTACTTCCCACCTTATTTTAATCGTTTTAGAATTTTACATTTATCAGTAATCTTTAACAGGTAATGCACGTTTCTATCAATTAGGGAGACCCTATGTATAATTGCCATAAAATGTCTTAACTTAAATAGGGAGTGAACGAGGGTAAGTCTTGAAGTGTGCGGTAATTGATTAAACCTGAGCAAAGGCTAAAGTGTTTTTCCCGTACCGTAGATATAACGGCGCAAAGTATTGTGAACCTAATGAGATATGTTTTTATGGGATACTTTCTCCTCTCCCTTCTTGTCACAAGCATTGCGATTTTATGGAAGTCCGTAATGTTGCTTAACGAGAAAGTATGACCTTTGGTGTTTTCTCAGAAAATAGGTCTCCGGAGTATTGTTTCGCGTTAAGGACTTTTTTTTTAGTTTTTCTATTGGTGAATTGTTTTTCAGTTAATGAATGCATACATACATACACTATATATTATTAAAATATTTATGCTACAAATGTTATAAAACGTTGCTAACGTTTTTGGCCTAATATAAAGACTAAGCCGCTTTATTTTTTTGTATAAAATACCAAACGTATGTATGACTATAGTGGTGAATGTATAGAAAGAAAATTTAAATAGTTCTATTACGCAAATACTTGTCTGACTGACCGTTTATTTCACGTATGAGGATGTCAATCCATTTAATTAAGCAGTTTTGATTTATTTCTTATTTAAACGTGCACTTTTAACTCTTTAAAATGCTCTTCAACCTGCAGGATATATGTGTTCAATGCAAAATTTGAAGGTAAAATATAAAAATGGGTTTGAAAAATGCACTTAATTTACAGGGTGGCCATAATTAAACTGCAAGTGTTCAAGGGGTGCTGGAGAGAAAACTACCAGGAATATTTCAATGAAACTTGGTATCTACACGTTTCAGAACATGCGCAAGTCAAATATGCAATTTAAAAAAATCGCCATTTTCACCCGATATCGAGTATCGTGTTTCAATGCTTATGGACGTCCTATATGCAAATTTTAAGCCCATCGAACAGTGTAAAAACAAGACCACATTGAGTAATGGTCAATCATGACTCTGAATAAGAAGGAACGTGCATTGTTAGTGAAGATATTCTATCAGAATGGTAGCAATTCTATCAGAATGGTAGGTATTCTGAAAGAATACCGGCGTATGAAACGATTAAGAAGAGGTCCAATGAGTGTCAATGAGAATAAATAATGGTTTAATTGTTTTCCAAAGCGTCTTTATGAATTGTTTAATTTGTGATCTTAATTTACGTTAATTTTTGATTACACGTTACTGTAAAAATTTAATTACTGAAGCGAGTTGTATGGAATTTTGATAAACTGTAAATGATGTTTTATATTGTTTATATGCTTCTTAGAATGTCACTATGCTCTGTCTAAGGATTTTGGAAGTTGTATATGCCTCCGGTAAGCTTTGAAATACGCTACAGCGCCATCTATCGGGTGAAAATAACGATTTTGTTTTTGCATATTTGACTTGCGCATGTTCTGAAACGTGTAGATACCAAATTTCACTGGAATATTCTCGGTAGTTTTCTCTCCAGCACCCCTTGAACACTTGCAGCTTAATTATGGCCAACCTGTATATAGCTTTGTAAAAGCTTTACTTCAGTTAGTTTAATGTAGGACTAATTAGGATTCAATGTTAAATTTTGTAGGTGCGTTTATGTTAAATGGAATTTTGCTGTTACTCGTCTAGTTTGGAGAGCTAATTTACTGCATGAAGTTTCTTAAACATCCAAGTCAAACAGGCTGGTGATGAATCGCACTGGTTTGCTTGTGTTCCAAAGTGATTTAGTCGGCTAAAGCTCTGTTTTCCGATAAGAATACAAGTAAGGCAGTGCCGACCATGCTCAACGTTTGGGAGAGTGACAACTTATCTCTATTGGGACCGCTAAAGGGAGCTGGCACACGTAAAATGTGTCAGGCTCTACCCAGAAAACACACACAGGTTCTCTGAACGTCTATTAACGTTCAGAAGACGTTTTCTGAATGTTAATAGACGTTCAGAGAACATGTGTGTGTTCGCTGGGTAATGTCCTCCATTTTGAAAAGATACCTTTCGGGACGCCAATCCATTTGAAGATCTCTCATCTTACAATTAAGACATCCGGATTTAAGTCCCAGATAGCACAAACTTGTCCAGAACAGCCCTAGAAGACGTCATATAGACAAGCTGGCATGCCCATTAAACATCCAGGATTCGTCCAATTCTCGTCCATTTTACGTCAATATGGCACTATAGGACGCCCATATGACATCTTATCGACATGCATATAGACGTAATTATGGACGTGCTTGTCTATTTATGGACTTAGTATGGGCAAGTAGTTTTATTTTTTGGCGTTCTTGTTGTTTGTTTTTAAACCTAAACCGGTTGATCATCGTTCCCATAATCAACTAAAAGCAGTTACGGAAAAAACACTCAAACTACTGGTGTTAACCCATTTGTGCCTAGATATTTTTGCGACTTTCTTCGATATTCGCCAATATCAGCAGTAATAGATACATTTCTGATGTCAACTTCTTGAACAAGGGATGATTTCTTTTAAAATCTTTATGTATAAAAATTAAAGTGTCAACATCCTACTAGGTCATGTTAAAATATTTTGTGGAGTTGAGATTCAATACTCGTGAATAAAGGCTAGGAAAAATAAATAACGTTTTCGACTGATAGCGATAATGCCGTCCCAAAAAAGGGACGCTAGGCACAAATGGGTTCAAACGATAAAATATATAAAAACTTTGTGAAAAACACACATAAAATGTTACTTATAACAGGACAGGTCTTCGTCAGTCAAAGCCCTTCGTCTCACAAAACAGAGGTAACTAAAAAAAATAAACTTATAAAGATTATCTTTTCAGTTTCCTCTGTTTTGTGAAACGAAGGGCTTTGACAGGGGATCTCATGGCTGTGTGGGTTTGCGCACCCAGTTATACCAGCCACCTGCAATCGGTGAGGTTTCGGGTTCGAATCCCGTTAACCCATGGTTGTCATTCCCCCCCCCCCCCCCCGACTTCTTCTGTGCTTGTGCTTCTCTTGTGTTCTTTGTTATTAATAAATGGTATATGGAATTAATAAATGTCAAACGGATATTCAGGGGTGAAAACCATCTTCGAGATTGCAGTCAGAAACCTCAAGAAAAAAATTCTCAATTCAAACAAACACTTTGACTGATGAAAGCCGAAAGAATTTTGGGTCGAAACGATCGTGTGCTGTTATAAGTAACATTTTATGTGTGTTTTTTTCACAAAGTTTTTATTTATTTTAAATGCAGTTAGTTTAAAGACATATCAACTGAGTCAGAAGCCAGTTGATTCAGTTTTAGATACTCCGTTTACAGTATTTTGTTATTCTATTTGGAACATTCCTTTTCGGACTTGTGTGCTTCGTTTAAAGAACCCGCTAATAAATTCTCGTCGAGTAGGGACAGCAAAACAAAAGTTCTTACATGCACAGAGAAGGCAAATTTTAACAACAATGGAATAAGTGGGAGTCGAACCCACAACCGTACGCTTAGGCGATTGGCCCCCTAACCTCCAAGCCACCTGCCCCCGTTTGATAGTTTGTTTACATTTCGTCAGAGGACTTTCTAGTTTTTTTAAAAAAAGCATCACCTAGGCGTAGAAACTGAATAACTCAAGTCGTTCTTAAACTCTAAAAAAACAGGACCGCCATTCCCACCTGTTTCAGGTTTTGCTAGTTGTGGGACAGAAGCTAGTGGCATGAGTTGATGAGATTATAAACATACTGCTTGTATTTTGGAAGAACTGAGATGAAGTGCCATAGATCTCGATAAGCTCTCTATCAAATTGAAAGTTATTAAGTAGAAATGTTTGGCCCACTACCGAATTTAATAGATTAGAGACACAGCTTACCAAGCGCCTAGATTTTTAAAAGTCTTGGTGAAACGTAAAAAAAAGAGGTAAGAGATTGTTTTAAAACAATTACATTTCAATCTTATGAATATAACATTAATTTGTCGCACGATTGATTTAGAATAATGCCCAATTAAACGTTCGCTAAAAAATCACATTCATTATGTATTTAAAATGGATTACACTGGGCGCATTGAGATTTTTAAAACGTTTGAATTTATTTTTAATTAAGTTACATCGCAGAAAGGCAAAAACAAATATGAATCCTTATTCCTCTGAGCAGCTGCAACTTTTACCAGTTTCGTTCATAAGAACTTCAATTGCTGGTACAATATTTAGACATATTACTTTAACAAAACCACATGTGCCATAAATATCAACAGTTTGATACCAAATTGATGTAGCATAGCAAATTAGAAAATATGAAATGTTCAACTTAATGTAAGTTTTAAAGCGCATGTTCTTCAATATCTGTTTCAATTATTTGTATTACTTTTTTACACTAACTGCAATCTTTGCACAATGGGAAAAATAATTGCTCTATGTCGTTTTCTTAGACGTTCAAAGGGCACACATTTTTCAAATAGATAAATGGTAGAGTACGTAGATGCAACTAGGAAAAATAATTATGATGGGATATTTAATTTGGAAAGGGAAATTTTGAGAGCACTTAGATCACTGCTTCGTGGCTCTGAACAGCAAAGGAGGAAAAGGGTGATTGAGAAAATATGTAACATAATTGGAATAAAATGAACCCACATAGTTAGAATGAAAATGTTTCAACTTGTAAGAAACTGTTGCTAATTTTTTGTTCCGAAATCTAGTTGCGGAATTGCCTTTGGCAAAGCATCTGACTACAACGTAGTCAGATGTTTTGCCAAAGTCTAGTTAGTAGTACAAGTACAGGGCAGCCATAATTAAACTACCTAATTATGACCGCCCTGTATATTCCCTTACTTTACTTTAGTTCACAAACATCTCTGAAATCCCTAACTAAAAATGAGGGATTGGACCCTTACATTTTCTGAGCCCTTAACCTTTCTGTTTAATAATAAGGACCCATTTGAAAAATTTTTGAAGAGGGGAGGGTGTCTCAATATTCCTACTCCCCACAAACTTTTATCAGAAAGGTCAGATTGTTAGTACTTTGTAAAAAAAAAAAAATAATTATGTGCATATAATTAACTTTGAAAATTCAAATGCTCTAGAAGAAAATTTCACGATAGCCACTAGAAATACTGTATTTTTGCATGATCTTTAGTAGTTGATACAGGATGAATTTTATTTAAGTGTTTCGTTTAATGGAATCTTTGAGTGTTGGATACTATGGAATTCTACTTGAACTTTTGGGGTCAGAGGTTTTGTTAATCATTCTTGCCTGTATATATATTCAATAACCAACAAAATACGGATTTGAATGTTATAAATTTATGTATGCGCAGAATTTTTACGAAGTGTAGACCTGTGAAAATTTTATTTAAGACTTGGTTCGTGCACGTAATAAAACATTCAGTTTTCATATGAAGCACGTCTTCTCCAGCTTTATAACATTTTTAAAAATTTTTCTTTTTACATTTGGACGATAAGTTGTATGCTTTTATTTTGTTTAAAATATTGAACACAGTAAGTTATTTACATTTTTATGGTATAACGAAGTAGTTGTTTTTCTTCGTAGAGATGGATAATCTGATATGTTTTATCATTTTCATGAAATATGAAAGTGAAATTTTTCATAAGATAAATTCAGTATGTGACAAAAATATTATACGCAGTCCAGAAGTTTTGAAATTATAATGTTGAGTTTTTCACTTACTAGTCATCTTTATACGAAAGTAATGCTTATTATTTAAGCTAACCAATTTCTTGGTCCTATTTACGGCTAAAATGTGCTTTAGCCCACCGGTTGGCAAAGTTTTTTTGGAGGAGCAATACTGCGCCAAATATTGCAAATTAGATATTATTAGAACTGTGGAAAGATCAGAAATATCTTGCATTTTCGCGCATGCGTAATTGTTATTCTGGCTACTGTGTGACTAAACAGATGAATGTAACGAATATGCTTTCTCAATATGACGTCGCCAAGATGTTAATTTGCGTTTGTTCGCATGCGTTATTGTTATTTTTCCTCATTCCGTAATCTAGTTATTCTAATTTGCTGCAACTAGTGCAGTTTACGATAACTACACCCTGTCAAAAAATATTCAAGTAAATGTGAAACTTGTTACGTTTGTTTCATACGCTGAAAATTATGTATTGTGAAATATAAATTAGGTTACATATTAGATATAACTTTTCATGTTTCTGTTGAATTGTGAGTTCTCCAATATTTTTTGAGGGTCTATATGATAGTCTGATGTTTTTAGTTTAGCAAAGGGCCAGTGTTTGCATATTTTCGTGTGGCCCCCTACAGCGATGGCCGGACCCACTGATTTTTTTGGGGGGTTTCGCAAAGGGCCAGCGTTAGCATATTTTCCAGGGGGCTCCCTAAAGCGACAGCCGGACCCACTGATGTTTTTTGAGTCTCGCAAAGGGCCAGCGTTAACATATTTTCGAGGGGCTCCCTACAGCGATGGCTTGACCCACTGATGATTTTTGGGTCTAGCGAAGGGCCAGCGGTTGCATATTTTTGTGGGGCCCCCTACAGTTATGACCGGACCCACTGATGTTTTTTCGGTTCTCGCAAAGCGCCAGCGTTAGCATATTTTCGAGGGGGCCCCCTAAAGCGACGGCCAGACACTCATGTTTTTTTGAGTATCTCAAAGGGCCAGCATTAACATATGTTCGAGGGGGCCCCCTAAAGCGATGGCCGTACCCACTGATGTTTTTTGGAGTCTCGCAAAGGTCCAGCATTAGCATATTTTCGAGGGACACTTCCTCTTTTGTTTTTAATAGTTTGTAATTTTACTTTAAATACTTCCATTTTTAGAAATATTTGGTTTTCCTAAATCGACATTTGTTCACGTTTCTGTATGTATGGTGCATCTTGGGAAAATGACCGTAAAAATCAAGCGCGCTTCCATTTCGGCTGAATCTCCCAGCCTTTTGCGTCACACGGACATTGCCGAACGAGAAAAAATAACGGAATCCAGAGATTATGACCCGAACACAGCAGAAGAGGTTGTAATCCCAGAGACGTTCTACAGAAAAGCGCCAACTCGCCAGTTTGTTGTCAATCGCCAAGCGGTGGACTAAAGCACATTTTCACCCTATTGGCTATTGAAAAATTTCGTATTATTCTCCATCAATCGTACTTTTGGGTGTAAATTTATTGAAACGGATTTGAATTTATTGAAACTTGTATTTCATTTTTGTACATAATACATTATATAGGTGTCTCTAATCTTACGTTATGGTAATTTATATTTCGTATTGCATCACTTCAAAATGGACTTTCGCGAATATAAAGGGTGTTTGACAAAGAACGATTAAGTTACAATAGCGAATTTGTGAAATTTTATCAATCTAAAATTTTTCAAAACTCGAATTAAATGATAATCTAATGGCGCAAGGCCAAGACTACATTGTTGATTAAGCCTTACTTCCTAATCCAAGTACTAATGATTTAATGCAATTTTTGTATAAAAAAATGAAAGATCTAAAATTTAACGGTGGAAAACTATTCCTTATTAAATTACTAATTCTATCTTTGTTTCATCTAGTTACATTGGTTGCTAAGGTGACACATTTGAATTTCTTTTCGTTCTTTAGAAAATCTTAAACTTAGTGAAAACGGTTATAATTCAGAAAATAATTTGGTCAGCTTTGAGACAAAAATTTTCTCAGTGGAATTTTTGTGACCATTTCTGAGAATTGCGTTCAATTAAGTCCCCTAAATCATAAACTTCACATGTATATAGTTTAGAACTAAGCCGCTTTCATGTATTTGGGGAAAAAAGGGGAATTAAAATTTCAATTGGATTAACTTTTTAACTAGAAACACCGAAAGTTCTGTGAACAGTGACTCCCGAATCTCAGAAATATGGCAAACGATGATCGAATAACATATAAAAATACTTTAATACATATGAAACTGAATAACATATGAAAATACGTTTCTACAAAGACCATTTTTTTGTAGGAACAATTCAGTTTATTCACTAAAAAACGAGAGCACTTTCATCCGACTAAGCGACTAAGACATTTGAAGTCGTAGATTTGCAAAGTCTAAACAAATATGTGTCAGTTTAAATGAAAACATATTTCTTCCACTAAACTATAAATTATGCATCATGATACTGTACGTGAAAATAAAAATAATTATTGTAAAAAATATTAGATATCAAATCAGAAATGCGACATTAATAAAGCTGTTTACAACTAAAAATAAAACTTCAGAATATTATCGATATACATGCGTTTCAAATCTTTAGAAAACTACAGTTAGTTTGATGTAAACTGGTATCAAATAACATTAATTTTTATTTCCTTCTAAATCGGCAAAACAATTTTTAAAACAAAATTATTAATCCCCAGTGCAATATTGAGAACCTACTACAAACTGCCGCATTCGCATTAATCTAAAGAATTATTGATCTTTACCACAAGTGCTCCAAGTCAATATGTTTCTCCCAAAGAAATGTCGATTGGAACAGTTATCAGGTGTTTTTTTGACAAATGAGGAGAAATGGAGTACTTTTAAACTGCGTTAAGAAGCACTATTGAATTGTTTTCTCATTTTCTTATCTCCTTTTGTGATCCGTTCGCGGACCTGAAGTGAAGTTAAAATAAATGATTCAGGTTTTTCAGACTTTGTAATTGTAAATTTCTATAAACATGATTTGTATTATTACTTAAAATATGCATAAGTCATCGCCTATTTTGGTCAAGCCTCCTATTTAGAAAAATAGACAACGTAACTTCCCACACTTGTTTTCTGTTTTGAAGCATAGGGACTATCAGCTCGTAGAGGAGAGGTGATTATGGAATAGTCGGGAAATATGGAATACCGAGTTTTTAGCTCTGTTAGTTGCTATTGCCACAAGGGAATACCATGAACAACTCAAAAAAGATTCCCTTCTTACAATGCAGTAAGAGTGGACCGCTCTCTGTTGCCGTACCACTCGCTACAGAACAAAGTATGTTTTGTGATTTTCAAGAGTTTTTGTAGATAAGTTTTCAAACATTTTAACTTACTAGTAAACACGTGACATGAACATAAATGTTACGCATAATGTACACTAAGAGGATGGTAGTTTGTTGGGACTATATTCCGTATACGGTGCTTTGTTTACATGTCAATGGTTTGTTTAAAAATCATTGGCGAACAATCTGACGCGAGAGTGAGCGATGCACCGCCAACTGCCGGTGGTAGTTGTGACTGGCAACCATAAAGAATACGTGTTTCGTCAGGTTTGGGAATTTGAAATTGTTTGCGTTATTGATGGAAGGGAATGAAATGTGTTATGTTAATATAAGAAAAGAATTTGTGGGTGTTTGTTAGAAATATAGTACGTTATAAGCCGGTGGGTGTTGGGGACATTTCTGAGCGGTTATTTACCAAAAAAAATAGAGGTAAGTGTTCTTTTTTAACGAATCTTTCGATGTTTAAGGTTTTTAATGTGAATTTTAAATTGATATTTGAAGTGTTTATGTTTTCGTAAGTGCTATTTACGTGCTATTCTAATCATACTGACTTTATAAGAGGTGTACAACTAGGTTGTTTAATCCACCGATGTTTTTTTGAGTTGAAAACGGGCCAGTGTTTGCCCAGTTTACATTAGCTGTACAACTAGGTTGCTTAGTTCACTGTTGTTGTTTTTTTTAGTTAAAAACGGTCCACTGGTTGCGTAGTTTACATAGCTGTACAACTAGGTTGCTGAATCCACTGAGGTTTTTTTAGTTAAAAACGGGCCACTGGTTGCCTAGTTTAGATAGCTGTACAGCTAGGTTGCTGAATCCACTGAGGTTTTTTTAGTTAAAAACGGACCACTGGTTGCCTAGTTTAGATAGCTGTACAACTAGGTTGCTGAATCCACTGAGGTTTTTTATTACGATTCATTATAGCATGTACTCATGCTGTTTTGGGGGATTTTATTTAAAAATCTATGAAGTTACAGTTAGAAATGTAAATGGTATTCCATATTCACCTCCTCTCCTCTACATGCGGGAACCCAGGAGCTGCAACAATTCTTTCAATACTTTCAATTCATTACTTTCATTTCTTTCAATTCATTATAGAATGATATCCAAAATAAACTGTACAAAAGAAAATTGTAAAATTCCTCTCGTTCTGTACACGGAGCTGTATGTTTTAGGGTCACACGTTGCGTTGTAAAAATTTGCAAGCGATGTTGAGAAAAATACTGCCATTCTTAAATGACTTCCTTTCAGTGCGTATGTATTTGACTTCTCTATTTTGTTTAAAAAGCGAATGCTGTATTTTACGAATGTAATAAAGCGAATAAATATATAATCATTCTTATACATCCTTTTACGAACTAATTTCATTTTTATTTTCAAAAATTGACCGATCTTTTACCGACTGTAAAACAAAATGAATCCATCATTTTTTTATGAGTAGGTCAAGCTTAAATGGTAAATGAATTTTACCCAAATAAACTTTCTTTAGGATTTTATCAAATCCTATTAAGATAGCTGAAATTTTTTGGAATCGCCTCATGATTTCGATAAGATTTGCTAATTTAAGTAGGTTTCTAGTAACTGATATCCTATCGTCTGTCTAACCAGCATGGGGTACCTTTGAGGTAGGTTCTTTTTCCATCATTCATATAGCTATTTTTATTGAAAATTATAATAACACCAGATAGACTTGAAAATAGTCTGATTAATGATTTTAAATCCGATGTTTTGTCTGCTGAATGGTGCAAATTGTTTTTAAAGACTATTGAGGAAAATGAACTTCAGCCAGAGAAGAGAATCGTCGCCAATGAGGATTTGCATCTGTGCCAGTGAACTGGTTAAACCGTAAACGTTTATCTAAGGTTTACTTCTGCTTTAACTTGGAGTAAAACCAGTTTTGCATTTCACTTTTTTCCAAAGCAACTTGGAGGTTTAAATAAACCAATTACATAAATTCTGCTTAACCCTTTAACGCGCAGTGTTCCAGCTCTGGGAACACCAAACTCTGACGTTTTGACTGTTGCCACTCACGAAGAATAGATTGGATTTCTATAAAAATAGTTCACACAATAACGCATAATAACACAGCTCCACGAGAATCCTTTACATTTTAGCACGTCCTTTCCCGTCAAAAAAGGGTCACGATTCTTTTTAACAGCACTGACATCTGCTAAAAATGGAAGAATGCGAGGACAGCTGGATAGATTGCCCCATGCTGAAAAAAGGGCAGCCGTTGCCATCGCTCGACATAACGACCCGCAACATGGCGGACGATCGAAACGTTCATCGCGTGCCACAGATCTAGAGACCCTTTTTTGACGACACCTGGCTGTGCCGCACAGCCAGCTGCGTCATAAGTCTTTAGATCTGTGGTACGCGATGAGAGTTTCGATCGCCCGCCATCTTGCTGGTAGTTATGTGGAGCGATGGCAACGGCTGCCCTTTTTTCAGCATTGGGAAAGGGTTGCGCCTCAAAGGGTTAAACAGTTTGGTTCAGGGTGACATATGGAACACACCTGAGTTGGGCAAAATGTAATAGCATGAATAATTAACGATTTACAATTCAATCGCCATTCTAAAACTATGGAATTAACAATTGATCAGATGTTAATAGAGAATTCTGCAACTAAAGGTTTATCAATTGTCAGTCGTTTATTACAATTATAGATTGATTAATCAATCAATAATTTAGTTTGATTTAAAAATTAAAACTAGTTAGGTTGAAAATTTTCAGTGAAACAGATTGCTGTATTGATTAATCAAACTTTTAGATTAAGGATTGATTAATTGGCAATCTTCTTTGCCCAGCACTGGCACGCACCCACTTTCTTATCACATGATCGAGATCGTCCAGTTCATACTGGATTGTTTCCCTTACTGTAGTTTTAGCAGCATAATTCAGACATTGAAGGAAAATTTTAGAAAATAAACTAAAACGGTGTTTTAAATTTTTCCTTTCTAATAAACTGGGCGCTATATTCAGACTTAGACAAACGTTAAGAATGCAGATAAGGTATAATTGCGTATATTTTTAAACTAAGCATTGTATTTTATGAAGTTTCAACTCATGTAAATTTATTAATCAGTATCAATGTGCGTTTATAGAAAGCAATGCAAGTCATGAAAAATGGCTTCAAAACCTGGTGTTTAAAAATTTGACAATTAGTAAGATTAATTAAAAACCAAAATAGTAATAAAATACTGTAAATTGCCCTTTTTCGAGTTTATGTAAGAATTTCCTAATAGTAATGAGAAAATAGAACCTGAGTGAGAAAATAAGTTCTGTCTCGGAAAAAATGAACTTTCAGATTTTAGACGAAAATTTTGTTGTTTTCAAAAGACTAAACTTTTACAAGCTGAATGCTAATGAATTTTTTTCTTTTTAAGAGTAACAAAATAGGTAATAGTCTGCAAATATCGACTTAAAGGTACTTCATTTAAACCAAACGTAATCCATTTCTAATCACTACTGAAAGAACAAATCCTTTTTTCAATAACAACCAGCTTGGCGTATAAGAAACAGACCCCCATGGAATGAATCTAAATTGATTGTTCCTATTATGAGAATCGATCAAAACGGCAATTATATCGGAGGGCGTTTTGTGTTTATTAGTTTTATTTTTCCCCTTCTTTCAGATGACACTACTAAACACGCAATTTCTTCCAATGCTTTTTCCGAGCGTCATATAACAAAGGCTATCAGAAAATTTCTCTGTGGCGGGAAATAAAAAGATTTTGTATGTTCCAATGAAAACATCTCCGAGCAGTGCTAAAACTCTTTTCTTTTATTGATTTATATGTTATTGAAGAATCGAAGGTACTTAAACATTTAAACAGGGAACTAGTAAATAGAAGCATGCACGACTGGCTGCTGTTTTAGACTATCGTTAAGTAAGAATGATTAACCACCTTGCTTGTCAAATGTGATATAAAAACGTCACAGTCTAATTTAGGTATTTATATTAGATAAGCTATAATATTTAGGTTGAGCTGAAACTTTTTCCTGTGCTTTTTGTATTGTATGGGGGTGGGGGGTGAATTTTGGAAAGGGAACAGTAAAGATGCTTTTATATTCTGTGAATAAATTTGTATTTTACAATGCCGTCTGAATACACACTAGAACTCCTTGGTTTTAATATGTAAAACGCGATAAAGTGACTTTAATTATACGAAGAATAACCATTCAGATGATCAAACATCAAGCTGAAACTATGTAATTCAACAGTAATGTATTGCATTAATAACTCTATTCGGCTGTGGTTCTTGTATTAGTTATTTATTTTTATTTAGCAAGATTTAGAAATTTCTTTCAAACATTCCCTAAAATTTAATGTTCTGCCTTTAATCGATTACCTGAAGCTCAGTCTAAAGAAATGTTGAAACTTTCCAAAGTTTTAGTAATGACGCAACACGTGGCTTAATACCTGTCATTTTTCTGTCCTCTCTATCTAAACTACGTAGCTGAATTTTTAAAATTGTTTAGCTATTGAAAACTAAATGATGCATATTGAGCCATAGCTAAGCTGAGCGCTCACTTTTGCGAATGAAAAATTTAACATGTGCTTGCAGTTTTTCTAGAAAATTACTAGTACTTAAGATATATGATACAGGATTAAAGAAAAACATTTTTACAAAACTATGGGAAATGAAACAAGAACAGTTTTTTACGCAACAAAATGACACTAAACATATTAATTAGATATAAAAACCAATAATTTCTTTTTCTGAAAGTAATATTGAAACAAAGAAAAACTAAAGATCACTTCAGCATCAAATTTATGGAACCAAAATAGGATGTGTAAAAATTTACTTTTCACGTATTAGTTTTAAAATAACATTCGGTGTAACGTGAATACTCGTAAGAACTCTTTTAAAAAGTCCTCCACCCAAGGCACACCCTCTAGGCATATAGCCTTTGCGTATCCTTAACACAAAACAAACAATAAAATAACAATTGCCAGTATCTTCGGTATTTTCAGACTTTGTACAAGGCACTTTTTCGGCACGCCTTTAAATATTTATAAATTATTTCCGAATGATCAGATAATGCCAAAATTTGGCTTTTAGCATAACTTTAACATAAATTTTTGCAAGGGTATTTCTAAAACGTATCGTGAATTCCGGCAATCATTTAACCCTACTAGTAAATAATTGCCGCTTACCCGTTGACTTTTTGAGATTGACAGGTATTCCTTGTGTAGGTTTTTCCTAACATAGAACACTATCGTATTTTGTTTTCCAGAAGACCGTGTTACTTGTTTACCTCGTGATGCTGGAATTTATTAGGTTGTAACGAAAATTTTCCGCCACTGCACGTATTGTCTGCACAAACTGTTCACGTTGGTGTCTTTGCCAATATTTTGTTAAACAATTTTTGTTATTTGAAAGAAAAAAGGCTTGTTTTAGAGCACTGTGTTGTGAAATCTGTAAAACAATATCTTTATGATTAAGTATAAGGTGTCTGAAATGGAACTATCACGCTACCAGATGGAACCCTCATTTAATCTCAGTTCTGTTGCAAAAAGTCAGCTACAGAATGACACCGAATCATGTGTACAGCTTAAGGTACTAATGTTGTATCATACGACACTGTGAAGATTTGGTACCAAAAGTTCAAAAACGAGGACTAGGACATTTAAGAAGCAGTGCGCTCTGGCCAGCTTACTGATGCTGATGAGTCACGCCAACGAGAATTTGTGGAAGGAGATAAAATATTCATCCACTCGAGAGCTAGCTAAAAGAATTAGACTTTAGTGCCATGTCCATTAGTCGCGCTAAGCATCGCATATACTTGATACATAAGGTCAATCGCTCGGTACCGCATGAGCTGACCCATGCAAATCTGGCGGAAAACTTTCGTTACAACCTGATAATGAGTCTTTTTAAATGAAAGTATTTCAATACTTTAGTTAACCAACTTTAATACCGTTACTACTGAAATTTGGTAGAAGCTTGCAAGATCGTCAAGAAACCAAATTATAAGTTTGCCTTTAGTGAGGAAATAATATATTTTCTTATCTTAGCAGTGGCGTGGAGAAGGGGAGGGAATAGGGGTCACAATCCCCCAACTCATGAGGAATGTTTTGCCATACAAAATGTATATTCTTCACTCCCTTATCACACACGCGTATATATATGTGAGTTGCAGCAGTCGTAACCTTCCCCCCCATGAAAAATTTCTGGCTACGCCACTGTATCTTAGTTTAAATGGAGTTTTTATTTAATTATAAGTGATTTAATGCTTGCTTTAAATAAATATAGTTCTTATTTTTAGGTAGGTACACATTTTTTTTAATTACTCGTACATCTATTGCCAAATAATCATACCTGCGCAATGTCTTTACGTCTCAAGTTTGAACCAACATATTTAATTACTAGCTGAAGTACCCGTCCTCGACGGGTTAGTGAATGACAATTTCCAAAAAGCAAGAACTTTCGTCAGCATTGTAGGAGTACACAGAATGGATGTAGTATGTTGCCAAAGTAAAGAAAGCGAAGTTATAATTTTCATGTATTGTTAAAATATTACAGGTTAGAGAGTAACTAAGTACTAGCATTTCATTCGCTTGAGTCGTAATTATGTGATGCGCAAACGAATATTTACGCATATTGAAATAATTTTCGCAAAATCTCAAAATTTAATCAACATTTTTGAAAAATTTGAAGCCTAGAATTTAAATTGAGTGACAACCTATCCTGTCACCCAAATTCGTTTCATTCCCTGCAGTCTTTATTTCGTGATGCTGGAACAAATTTTCAGCATTTTAAAAAGATTTTCGAAAAATCTCAAAATGTAAGCAAAATATTTTTACAATTCAACGCCTATAAATTAAGATAAGCAATTACCTATCATATCACTCAATTTCGTATCATTCGTATTAGTCGTTATTACGTGATGTTTGAAGAAATATAAACTTATTTTGAGAAAATTTTCACAAAATCTCAAAATCTAATAAAAATGTTTAAAAAATTGGACTCCTATAGTTTACGTTGAGCAACCATCTATCGTGTGACCCAATTTCATATCATTCGCTTTAGTCGTTATTACGTAATACGGGAACAAAGATTCACTCAGTTTTAAACGATTTTCACAAAATCTAGAAATCTGATGGATTTTTTTTAATTAGATGCTTATAGTTTAAGGTGAGTGACCACCTATCATTTCACCAAATATCATTTGTTCACTTTTGCAGTTATTACGTGATGTGCGAACACAAATTTACGCAGTTTGAAACGATTTTCGCAAAATCTCAAAATCCAATCAAGATTTTCTAAAAATTGGACGCCTATGTTTTAAGTTGAGTGACCACCTATCATGACACCCAATTTCATATCATTCGCTTCAGTCGTTTTTGCGTGATGCTCGAACACAAATTTACGCAGTTTGAAACGATTTTCGCAAAATCTGAAAATCTAATCAAGATTTTTTGAAAATTCGACGCCTATGTTTTAAGTTGAGTGACCACCTATTATGACACCCAATTTCATATCATTCGCTTCAGTCGTTTTTACGTGATGCTTAAACAAAAAAAGCGTCACGGACAGAACGACAGAATGACAGACAGACAAACTTTTTTTTGAGGGTCGCATCGGATTCCCGGGTGCTTGAAACGGATAGAAATCGCAAAATTTTTGAATTCCAAGAAATGTACAGACAAAAGTCTAATTTTATTTATATAGATGTTTGAATGTTTACAAAATCTTAATTAAACTCTTTAAAACAAGAAAACGCTTCTTTTTCGGGTGGCCATTTTAATCGCGGCTAATCAAGTAGAGAAAAACTGACCAGCGGATGTCGAATAGGAATTGATCGTCTCCGATTACAAAGATCGATCAAATCTGCAATTATTCGAGAAAGCCCCTTTAACTTCTTTTTTATTAATCTTCCTTTTGTATTTTTTTATCTTCGGACGCTACTAAAAGTGTGATTACTCCAGTTCCTTCTCTCTAGTCCCCAATAATATCGAGACATTGTTTACTTTTTCTGTCTGAGTAGGATATAATAAAAAAAGAATTCCTTTTATATGAAAAGTTTGTCCGTGGTCTGGGATTCTTTCGCTTTCCAGGATTTATTTTTTGGAAAAAATAAATTTCATGTTATGGAATGAAGTGTCTTTAATTAAGAGTTAAGTTTTAAAATAATATTTATTTTTATTATTCATTTTATGATGATTTCATAAATTTGTTTTGTATCTCTCGGATATTTAATCTCTGTAAAAATGCGAGAAAAACTTTGGGGAAAAAAAGGGGGAAAAATATGTATTTAGTTTTATAATCGCATATCTGGAGTTGTAGCAATTAAGTTTGCATTTTAAATTCTCTCTCCGATTTCTAAATCTGACTCACTTTGTCACGTTTGTGGCAATGGAATACAACTGGTACGTGCCGTTTTAATTCACACACAAATTTGCAAACGACTTGCATATATTTAAAAAGTCAAAAACACCCTATATTCCCTTTTGCTGTCCTGCCTGTCTGCTGGGTGATTTTGCTGCTAAACTAGCGTGGCTTCTTCGTATCACCCAGAACTTGCATACAGCTTTGTTTCTGCATATGTGTGTTTATACGAGATTATTTACATTGAATTCACTAAACACACTTTGAAAAGTTCTATTTTCAGTTATTACCCAGCAATATTACATTATACTAGTGTTTGTAATTCCTTTTTATTTCAAAATATCTAATAAATTTAGGAATTTCTTATCAATTTAATATATACTACCTTGTTGAACAGTGTTTTAAAAAAATTATGAGCCTATCAAATTTCAGCGAAAGCTTCTTTTACACGACAGTGGGCTGTATGCAAGTGATCACCATGATTGTATTTTTAAAGCGATGTTGTTAGGCAATACTGACCAATAAAAGAAGACAACCTTTTAAGTTTCACAGAGAACAGTTGCAGTCTCTTGAAGATTTCTTTTGATATTTGAAAATTGAAAACACTGTTCTTATGAGACAGAAAACATGAAGTGTGCACTAATGTTGGCAAAAAAAAAATCTACTGATTAGTTAAAAAAGTATTCTTTCAAAAACGGCGTACAGGGATTTTCGCAAGCTTTGAGAGCATTTGATACCAACAGTTCACAAACGTTGCATTAAGTTTTAAAATTGCTTTGATACATTTATTTCTGAGCAATTGTTCCGGCTGGCTCCCCTATCTGACATAAAAACCACGTGCGAAATAAATGCCTTATATTTTATTTGTGACTTACTTTACCATTTTAAACATATTTCAGACTTCATTTTTAAATAAACTGTTTTATTAAAAAAATTAATTTACATACGATTCCGTTCTATTCAGACTTCTAAAATCTTTGTTGGGAAAAATTATGTATAAATCACTAAATACAAATTCATTTAATATGATTAAACATCAAACAAATGAAAAATTTAATCATCAATTTTATCTTCAAAATTAATAGGGTGACCAGTTGAATCGTAACACATTTTTTTTTTCATAAGTGCTCGAAGAATCTTTATTTAGTTTGTTAATAGGAAATGTGCTGCCTTATGAATACGTCAAAAATCTGAACTGAAACAATTCTTTAAGCTGCACGTAAGCACCTATTTTCTGTTACTCAGGCTTCCGTATTAAAAGTGGTGTTTGTGTGAATGTCTGTTTAAGTAAATTTTGCGTTTATATTCAGTTGATATATTTTCGGTTTGATGTAAACATAGGTAGGCTACGTTTTCAAATGATTGTACGTAGCTGGCTAGTCAAGGAATGTGCAATGGACTTCTAAGATATGCCACCTAGATGTTCTAGTGGCTAACGAACCATTCTCTCACGCCTTGGGTCCGGGTTCAATTTCGGGTTGGGATTGAGTGTTAACTCGTCCGTCCCTTCATTGGGAGTGGCCGTAGTAGTGGCGAATGTCTGAGGCCTAGTCCTCGCCCTTTGGTATGCTTCTTTGGTAATATTGGACTGATTTCCAGATTTGTGCCCGAAGTACGTTTGCATGATCTTCTCAGATTTTTGTTGATGCCACCAGTGATAGATAAATTTCCGACATCAACTTTACAAACAAGTGATAATTTTTCTTCAAAATTGTGTATAAAAGGTGAAAGTTTTGTATCTCACTGGGCCATCTTAAAGGACTTAGTGGAATGGAGATTTGGTAATCCTGAATGAAGGCTAAGATTTTTCAATAAGGTTGACAACATTTTGCGACTCAGCGGAAATGCAAAACTTCGAGCGTCTCGGGGGGTCGGGGGTGCTAGACACGATTGGGCCAATATCCTTGACTTTCGCACAGCAGAGGTACTGAAAAAAAAATGATCAATGTAGCTGCCCTTATTGGCAGTTTTGAATGTGGATTTTCAAACTTCCGTGAACTTACTGTTTTGTACCTTTCTGGAGCAAAATTATTTTAAATAGAAATCAAAAATATAAAAGCATTTCTCTCCTAGACGGAAAACAGTTTTTCTGAATTGCGTAATTCAGAAAGCAAAACTTTTTGTAATTACATTTAAAGAGGGATAAGAAATCGATAATGAAAAGTAATTTTTTTAATGCTTCCTGTATTTGTAAGTTACCGTTAAACGCACAACCGTGATATTTTTTTTCATACATAGAAATAATCCCAATCCTTTTTTCAAAAATTTCACCTAGCGTCCAATCTGAAAATAATAGCTACATGGGAATATCACCATCAGGTACAAACGTATCTCCTTTTGCAGCGGTAGCTCTTTTGTTTAGGGTAGTTACTTCAATAACTGCCAATCAAGGAAAGAAAAAGTGACTGACTAGCAGACGTTGAGCATTCCCGATTACGAAAATCGATCAAAACTACAATTTATTGGGAGGGACCCTTTTTATTTTTTTTATTACGATTTTCTCTTTTCTGTTTGTCTTTTCGTCTTGTCCTATTAAATAGGATACCACTCTAGTTCTATTCCTTTCTAATTTGACGGTGTATTGTTTAGTTTCAATGAAAATTATACCTCGATGATATTTTTTGCCAAAATGGTCTTTGGATATCTTTGTGATTAGAATTTCTTTCACAGAGCGATATTCCAATTTATTATTTCTCCGAGGTTTGCAAGAACACTGTGTGGCAAGTTAATTGAATCAAACTTTTAAGAGAAAATTAAACATTCTACTTGAAATGTGCTGAAGACAGTTATAACAATGCTTTTAAAAATGTAAGAATGCTTTTAAAAATTGTTTATTACCTGTAAGATAGAAGTAAAATTGCACTTAAGAGAGAGAGAGACTAAAAAAATGTGAAGTTTTGGAGTTTTCAAGTTCCGTCTATTACATAATAGATGGCTTTGTTGCATCATGCATGTGAATGCCCAGTTGAAACTTTCACTCTCTTCAGAAAATTTTATTCACGAATAAATTATCCGGACAAACACAAAATGGATGATAATAATTTTGTGGATTACCCTGTATTCTAACAGCTACAAATTATGCTTGTTTATAATATATTTCACCTATTATGAGAAATATGTTCACATTTTATTGTAGATAAAAATACGTAATGTCACGAAATTATGCACTTTTAAGAGTTCGACATTTTACCGTAAGCTTTTTGCACATAACGTATACAAATTTTCATTTAAATTTGTCAGACTTGGCAGAAAATATGGTACTAAAACTGAAAAATATTGAAAGTTGAAATTTAATTTCTTTAGCGAAAAGAGCGTTTAATATAATAAAGTAAAAACTTTTAACTGTCCACGCGGTGAAAATATTAGTTTTTCACCATTTGTATGAAATATCGCAGTTGAATTATGTAAAAATATAGGAAGTTATCAACATTGCTATGAATCTTTTTTTTCCTATCAAAGAGGCTGTACATTGGAAACAGTGAAAATTTGCTGAAATTGGCTCCCTTACACTTCGTGATAAAAAAAGGGGGTAATTCGTGTAAAAATATGAAATAAATTTATCTGAATTATGTTTGACAATAAAGATTATCCAACATCTTTCAGATCAAATTAAAATTCACCCCATTGTTAATGTTGATATCTTTCTAACTATCCAACTGCAATTATCTCTAATGCAATTTTCTCTAAGGAGTTAGCTGAAAACTATGCAACTCTGATATTCATTTTACTAGTCTTTAATGTACTTATTGTATACTAGCTGAAGTACCCGTCCTCGACGGGTTAGTGAATGAAATTTTCCAAAAAGCAAGAACTTTCGTCAGCATTGTAGGAGTACACAGAATGGATGTAGTATGTTGCCAAAGTAAAGAAAGCGAAGTTATAATTTTCATGTATTGTTAAAATATTACAGGTTAGAGAGTAACTAAGTAATATCATTTCATTCGCTTTAGTCGTAATTATGGGATGCGCGAACGAATATTTACGCATATTGAAATAATTTTCACAAAATCTCAAAATTTAATCAACATTTTTAAAAAATTTGAAGAATAGAATTTAAGTTGAGTGACAACCTATCCTGTCCCCAAATTCGTTTCATTCCCTGCAGTCTTTATTTCGTGATGCTGGAACAAATTTTCAGCATTTTAAAACGATTTTCGAAAAATCTCAAAATGTAAGCAAAATATTTTAAAAATGCTCTCTCTCTCTCAACGCGTATAAATTAAGATTAGCAACTACCTATCATATCACTCAATTTCGTATCATTCGTATTAGTCGTTATTACGTGATGTTTGAAGAAATATAAACGTATTTTGAGAGAATTTTCACAAAATCTCAAAATCTAATAAAAATGTTTAAAAAATTGGACTCCTATAGTTTATGTTGAGCAGCCATCTATCATGTGACCCAATTTCCTGTCATTCGCTTTAGTCGTTATTACGTAATACGGGAACAAAGATTCACTCAGTTTTAAACGATTTTCACAAAATCTCGAAATCTGATGGATTTTTTTTAATTAGATGCTTATAGTTTAAGGTGAGTGACCACCTATCATTTCACCATATCATTTTTTCACCTTTGCAGTTATTACGTGATGTGCGAACACAAAATTTACGCAGTTTGAAATGATTTTCGCAAAATTTCAAAATCTAATCAAGATTTTTTTTTAATTCGACGCCTATGTTTTAAGTTGAGTGACCACCTATCATGTCACTCAATTTCATATCATTCGCTTCAGTCGTTTTTACGTGATGCTTGAACACAAATTTACGCAGTTTGAAGGGATTTTCGCAAAATCTCAAAATCCAATCAGAATTTTTTAAAAACTGGACGTCTATGTTTTAAGTTGAGTGACCACCTATCATGACACCCAATTTTATATCATTCGCTTCAGTCGTTTTTATGTGATGCTTGAACACAAATTTACGCAGTTTGAAAGGATTTTCGCAAAATCTCAAAATCCAATCAAGATTTTTTTAAAATTTGACGCCTATGTTTTAAATTGAGTGACTACCTATCATGACACCAAATTTCATATCATTCGCTCCAGTCGTTTTTACGTGATGCTTAAACAAAAAAAGCGTCACGGACAGAATGACAGAATGACAGACAAACTTTTTTTTGAGGGTCGCATCGGATTCCCGGGCGCTTGAAACGGATAGAAATCGCAAAATTTTTGAATTCCAAGAAATGTACAGACAAAAGTCTAATTTTATTTATATAGATACGCTTAAATAGTGCCAATATTTTACACATTAGTGGTTTGTGATTCTAACTTTTACTTTTCGATGAATTTTTTTTGTGTGAAATGGCATACTTTCTTAGAATGTTTGCGACAGATAATTGATAGATAGGGAGTAAATTTTATGGAAAACATGTTTATAGCTTACATAATTTTACACATAAGATAAATGTATGTATATAAAATATTTCGCTCTTAAAATACTTTATGCGAGTCCACGTCATAGAAATCTAACCCAAGGCTTAAAAAATATAGATGTACATTCCGAACACACATATCTATGTGTTTTAGAGTTGCTATGAGCCGTAACTTTCAAATCCTTTATTCTCCACGCACAGTATTCATACTTTCTTCAACTTGCATGCTGAATGCTAATACTCAAGTTCATCAAAAATAGATGATACCTCTGTTGAAACATTTCGTTTGAATACCGAAAAGCTTTTTTATGGGGGAAAATATTTTCCCAAATATAATATTCTTGATCCCAAAAAGACATTTTCTTGAATATTCTTTCTTTAATCCAGAGTGGTGAAATATAGCAACTGAATTTCTTTTCACTTGGAATCAAATGCACAGTACTTATTTGCAAGAACAGAATTTAATGAAGAGGAACAGAAGCAGAAAAATAATTGTCCCATTGTTTTTAGATATTGTTTATTAATTCTCAAATTAAGGAGTCATCCAAAAATTTCAAATATAAAAATGTATTTTGTCTAACAACAAATGTCGGCATTTTTTTTATGCACTTTGCAGTTTACTCTTAGCTAACGCATTGATAATCATGTGGAACTAATTCATCCGTCATGGTTAAAACAAAATGAATCTTTAGTCTCCATTACGTTTTCCATTTCGTGTTTCCATTACGTTTTTATAATGGAAACAATACGAGCTTACAGTGAGTGCCACCTTATACTCTCGCAGGAACAAAAGACTTCTCCATCCTTATCAACTTCAGAACTATTACGGCTGTTTCTATGAGCAGATGCAAACTCACTCATTAACAGCCAAGGTTCTATCTAACGTGAACATTGCTGTCTTGGAAATACTCACATTTCTACAGTACTATTAGCCATGGAAATGCAATCTGGTATGGAAACAACTCATCGTTAGGTAAGATTTAGCGATACAAACAGGTGTGATGATTTTATATTTTTAATAATAAAATTAGTGTGGGCCTTAATAATTTTCTATAAATATTGCAAAATAATAAATATATTGAAACAACTTTCGAGCGCGGATTAGACAAGCTTATAAAATGGCTACGTTATCATAGACAAATAATTGCAACATTCCCCAGCAGTACAATTTGAAAGGTATTTTACTTATGTTAAAAAGTATGAGAAATTTGTAAAACTTTCATTACACACAAATTTGTAGATCATTCTTAATATCATATGAAATGGTGATGCTAAATGTAATGTAAATGTAAGCTCGTTAAATATCTTGAAATGTACCGTTCTATACCCAGCAGGAAGCTAAAATATATTAATTGAGCATTGTAAAATGTATCCACTTTTAAAATTGTCATCAAAAGCGACTCATAATTTTAGTCTTCTGGTGACAAATCTATACATGAGTAAAATCTGGTTTTGGACAATTTCCAGTAGTTACGGTGTTAGTTTACTCATCTAGTACACATTATGAAAATGAAGCTTTGGGTGCGCAGAAGATTTCCATTTCATATTAAGATTGTAACACCGTAATCTGTTACTATTCATCCAACAATACGTTGTTTTTCATTTACATGTTTACTGCCACTGATGTACACAATAGAGGTTAAACTACTAAAGTACACGGGTGCATGATTATTATAAAGCCACTTCTTTTTAAAAATATTATTTCTAAACCCGTTTGTAAATAAAATTTGGGGACAATGACTTACTAATTGTAAATTTTCCTTCAGTATTTTATGTGCTAGAACTTCATCTATTTTTCATCAACTTTTTTTTTTCAACTTCATCTATTTTTAATTTATCTGAGTTTAATCAGATACTTCTAAGTAATATCTGGGAAAAAGAGAAAGGAATAAAAGTAAAGAGAAAGTAATAAGAGTAAAGAAAGTAAAATGGTAATAAAAACAGTATTTTTTTTATTCCTTGGCTGTTTTCTATTATTGATAATATTAAACATATAGCTTTTTGAGCTACTTTGTCTAATGCATTGATCAACTTCCCATTTGTGTTGAGAAATATACCCATAGTTATAAATACACAAATATTAAATTGAATCTCTTTCTCTGATAAAGTAAAATAGGAAGCAGGTGAAGTAAAATGGGTAATAGATTAAAAAAAGGAGTCTATCCAATGTTATTTCCTTCCTTTTATGGCTTCTAAATTATTTAAATATAAAATCTAATATCCAAGACTATTAGATTTAAGCTCTTGACAAACATCTTATTCTGACATTGCATTGTTGTGGATAAGGTGGTTTAAAAAGGTAGTTGTTTATAATATGTAGATGCTTCTTTTTAATCAAAAATATAAATGCTTTGCTTCTAAAATGATTTTCTTTTTTAGCCTATATTTTCAGACGTTAGTGTATAAAGTGTATAAGATTGATACACTTTAGAAACATTAACGAAGCCTAAGTCTCATTCAATTTTTACCCCATCACGATAAGATATACTTAACACGTTACACGAAAATAAAAACTTTTTAAAAGTTCTTAATTTTTTTCTAAAAAATAAGCTGTTTAAACCATTTCTAAGTTCAAAGTAATAGCATGACTTCTAAAATTTCCATTAGTTTCTTGAACGTTTTTTAGAGATGCAAGGAAAGAACATGGATTCAGTTAGAATAAAATTCGGTTTTTAAATTCAACTGATACTTTTTTACGAGTATGAATGCTGCAAAATAATGTTAAAAATATAGTCTAGAAATATTTAAAAATGAACCATTTACATTTTTGATAAATAATACTTACCTGTATTACCCGGATACCCGTTTTACCGAACCTCGAATTAGTGTTTGTAACGATAAATCTAATTTTCAGAGTTACTTACCCGACTTATGATTTCGGGTCTAATGAAAATAACATTACACTACTTCCCAAGCTGTACACGGGATGTATAAAACTGTACAACTTGGTGATGCAGCGATATGACAGGAGTGTTCTGTACTTGCCCATAATCATTAAATACTCGTAATCTGATAATCTAGAGATCAATATGTTAAGCTGTGCTTTGTATCCATTTTTTTCCCTTTTTCACTAACATGAATGACGGTGGAATGCTCTATTGATATTACTGAGTATTAATTCTGGCTGATTTGAAGAGTGTTCTGTGGAATTAAAATATATGATGAAGCCTTCTATATCACCACACTTGAACAAAGTGGAGTAGTACACATTAGAGATGAGACGGGCTCGGGCTCTGTAATTCACAATTGCATTCAGGCTCGGGCGGGCTCGGGCTCATGAAAAATTTCTATTTTATTGAACATACTTCTTAAAACAGATTTTTAAAAATTGATTCGTATGGAAAATAAAAGTACTTAAAAAAATAGCGGCACGGGTGCCTAGAAGGCGCGTGAAGCTCTTTGGGTATTTCAGAATGGCGGCTTATATTGCTTAGTTAGTCATGAGATAGGACATTATTTCATAAACATAGATATAAAGAATTGGAAAGTGCATTAAAAATGTGCAACTATATTTGTATTTAATTTGCACAAACGGCAAAATTCCTTGTATTCTATCAAAGAATTGGTTCTTTGAATTTTATGGAATTTTATTGAATTTTATTTATCTTTAACTGAAATTTCGGGCTCGGGCGGGCTCGGATTAAGTTTTCGGGCTCGGCCTTCAAAAAATGAGCCCGAACTCATCTCTAGTACACATACGTTCGAGACCGTAGGCTTGGTTCAACATTCACGACAAAGGGGAACGCAAATATTTCCCTTTGGCTAGGTTCCAAACTTTATCTTCATCCACATTGACTTGATTTAACCTTGTGGAGAATTCTGATTGTAAGATGAAGCAACGTTAACCTTGTCATCGCTGATGATGAAAAAGTTGGATGAAACCTACTAGCAGGGACTTTGGGACCTAGATTGCTAACCACAATAGTGTTTAATAATCAATTTGTTTCTAGAATATTTCATTTATTTATGTATTAAGTGCTAATAATGTATAAAGTATTAATTCACTATTAAATGTAAACAAGGTACTATTTTCTAAAATTCTGTAAACATCCACCCCTGAATGGAAGTTCCCAAATAACGTAAAGTATTTTTTGATGAAGCATGGAATTCGAGATGGAAGACGTGAGCATTGGCATCCAAAAAATAAATCGCATCTGAAGATGTAAAATATTTAAAATATACTGAGTGCGTTAGAAAACTGAATTCTGTTGAGCCCTGCTTTCGAGACCCTTCAGTAATAAACCAACAATTTCTTTTTTTATGTTGAAAGAAATTTTTGTTTAACCACACACAGAATATTAATGTCTAAAATTCATATAAAATTGATAATGGTACTGTTAGAACTGCGGTTTTTGGGAAAGTATTTATTTTTTAAAGGATCGCTTTTTGAAAAGCATGAAATCCCCGCGGGTACAAAAGAGTATCGTATACATTTCTTAAAAAAAAAAAAAGGTCAAATGCGATGACAGAAATTCTATTTGCTGACCAAGCTAAATTTATTATTAAAATCAGTTATCCACTAGCAGTACAGAATTTCTTGAGGAATTTTTGAGATAAAATAGTTCACTAGGTAAATTTAATTTGAACTATTTTCGGAAGGTAATTGAAATGGTATTGTCATATTTGTATGTGTATAAAACTTTGTATATATATAGTTTATAGCTGTTTTTAAAATATTTTATGCTATGAATAGTACGGTAGATCAGTTTGTACAAATGTGTAGTTTTCAGAGATAAATATTGTAAGAAAGTTCAGATAACATTTCTATACACTTTTCAATTTGATATGAACATTCGAAACAGTCAATTCAAAGATTTTTTTAGTGATTTAGTGTTGTATAATATATTCTAAAACTAAGATTCATTAAAAAGAGAAGCATAAGACATTGCACTAATAAGCATATTAAGACATTGCATGAATAAAGCATAAATATTGCGTATTAAGACACTGCACAAATGAAGTTAGAACATTTTTTGAATATGAGGAAAAAAAATATTTTTTAATGACAAACAATTGGAACTGATATGTAATATTTGTAGCAGATATTTGCAAATCAGGCCTTACTGTACATAGCAGTGAGCAGGAAGGTATGAACAACGCACTCTAAATAGAATGATGTATGCAGTTATTATCCGTATGGTATCATAATCTCTCTTTTGTTAAAAATACGATTACTCTAAAAGAGGTTAGAAAGCAATGCTTGATCTGGAAACAGTGGTATGGTCTTTTCATATTTATGTCATCGACGTAGATTTGTTGTTGAAATGATCAATTTCCCTCTAATTCTATTCATGCAGATCAACATTATCTTTCCCCATTTTCAATGAACCTTTGAAGTTTTAACACATTTTTAGGGCATTCAGCGTAACTCCCCATAAATTAAAGGCAATTTTAAAAACATAGTAAGAGTCTAAAACGTTGTATTCTTTGAAGTGTCTGTTTTTAAAATACATATAAGCCTAAAATTAATAATGCACTTAAAATTCTTGATTTCCATAGGTATACAGGGAGTCGGTAAATCTAAAACATGAAAATATAAAACTAACATTAATTTTTAAGAGACAGCTTTGCAAAAGATCCTAAAATTTTAATTAGATTTCTTAAATCTGGGAAAAGAAATTGTAGGCCTTCTCATCAAATGGATTCCCGAAGATTATCAAAGATTTCTAGAAGAGGAAATTTGTCAAAGTTATAGAGCATTTGATACGCAATTACTCACCTGTTCAAATATACGTTTTATTAAATAAAACAAATTTAAAATATTTAAAAGGAATTGGACAACTAATAAATCCGCTTTATTACTTCAAGCCAAACGTCTTTGAATGCATTTGCAAAAATACTTCTGGAAGATTTACGCAAGTTGTTCAATAACAACTTATTTCGTAGCTCGCAATGACGAGTAATGCGAACTACGAACATTCTATAGATGGCTGCGTTTTCAATGAAAAATCATGGTTGTGTCGTGTTTAACTAAACTTCTTCAAACATCATTTGAGCTATGTATTGCAAATAAAATTTTTGCTTTACAAAATTCGGCTAGCTTTGAAAAGTGCCTGATGAATATTTTACGTGGAGTTTTTGAAGTGACCTTAATGATAACGTACACTCATGTCCATAAATTAAGGATAATTCAGAATCACACAGAAATTGATCTCTAAAATAAAAATTTCACCTGTGGAATGATCACTCACATCTTGAAGAAGAATATGCAAATTACAGGAAACCAGCAGATTGCGTGGATGTTACGTCACAATGACGAGAGTGTAAGAGAGGGGTATATAAGGAATGGTGGCAAAGAAGTAAAATTGTTCACAAGCGCTGTGAAAGCCTTTCAGTGCAAAAACCTCATAGTTATGGCACAAAGGAGGCATTTGGATGATGTTTTACGTGGCAGAATTATAGGACGACTGGAATGTGGACGTACCCAGCTGGAAGTATCCGAGGAACTTGGAATCGCCCAGAGTGTCATCTCTAGGCTTCGGCAACGATTCCAAGATGATGGTAATGTGAGTAGACGTTACAGCACAGGTCGCCCCCGAGTTACAACACCGAATGAGGACCGCTATTTGGCAGTTACTGCCAAAAGAAACAGACGGAGTACAGCATCAGACCTGTCTCGTTAGCTCTCTTCAGCTACCGGTACGACAGTTTCAAGGCAGACCGTGTACAGACGCTTAGGGCACATTGGTCTATATGCTCGTAGGCCTGTCAGATGTGTTCCACTTACCGCAACTCACTGTCGCCTGCGATTAACCTAGAGTAGAGAGCATGCATTGTGGACACCGCAACAGTGGTCTTGTGTGATGTTTTCCGACGAGTCCAGGTTTAGTTTGGAGTCTGATTCTCGCCGGACATTCATCTGGAGAGCGCCAGGTACCCGTTACCACCAAGAGAACACCATTGAAAGACACCGTTACGGTGGTGCAGGATGGCTCGTTTGGGAAGGAATTATTCTTGGTTCCAGAACTGACCTGCATGTTCAGAGTGTAACGATGACAGGCCACATCTATCGGGATGTCATTCTGGAACAACATGTACGTTTGTTTCGGGGCGCCACGGGTGCTGAATTTGTGTTTATGGATGACAACGCCCGTCCTCACCGTGCAAACATTGTAGACGAATGCCTTCAATCGGAGTATATCACCCGTATGCATTGGCCAGCATACTCACCGGACTTGAATCCAATAGAGCATGTGTGGGATATGCTTGGCCGACGAATTGCAGCCCGTCAACCCCTTCCCACCTGTCTACCGGAACTTCGGAGTGCATTGCTTGATGAGTGGTGTAATATTCCCCAAGATCAGATTGATCATTTGATACTCAGCATGCCAAGGCGTTGTCAGGCCTGTATTGCATCGTCCGGGAGACATACTCCGTATTAACCATCCTACTAACCATGTTATACTGTTTTTTGTAAATAGGTTCTTTTTTGAAATTTGGTCAAGGGAGTAAAACTTGCAATTTTTATTAATTATGTCAAACATATAGAATCTTTTTTGCTCTTTACTTTTTGTTTAATAAATAGACTTTACAAATAAGTCAAATTTGTTTTGCTTCTTTCTCTTTCTTTGCCTGAACTTCATTATCCTTAATTTATGGACATGAGTGTAGTTTAACCCTGCATTTGCATATTTTATCATGTAAAGTATTAATTATCTGTCATATAATTAGTAAATAAAAATAATTACAGTCTTGGGAGTTGATTTATGAAATCATGGTGTTATAAAAACAACTATTTCTATTCATTGAAAATCTTCCATATGCTATGCATGCTACGCATAGCCAATAATTTAAACAAGAAGAAATCATTCACATTAATAAAAATAAGTATTCAATATTTTGAATTTTATATAGAGAAATTTATTCATGAAATCTAATAAATAAAATGCAACTAATATTTTGCAAAAAGGCATCTTTTTTTCCCATCAGATTTTCTTTTATTCTATCCTTTACGGATAAAATAAGATTTTGTATATATATCGGGTCATTTAATGTCCACTTCTGATTTACTGAAGATCTCGTTTCTGTAACCGATGTATATTGTCAGTTCCCATAAACCATTCGAACAAGTCTGTCCTAGCATTTTCCATGTGGTTAAGATCTAGACAATTAAGCGGGTGATAGAGCAATATTTGGTTCTTCAAGCCAGTTGTTCATATCATTTAGACATTTAGAGCATGAATACGTGCATTATCCTGCACAAAGGTGAAACTGAAGCCATTATTTTCCCATGCAAATGGTGAAAGGTTCTCCAATGCAATTCTCGAATGATTTCTGAAGACCTTCTAAAAAGGCAATTTCACTTATTGTATAAGTAATTGCTGTCCAAACCGTCAAACCTCCTCTGCCAAAATTTCTATTGAAGGCAGATTATGGTTCTTTCCTGAGATATCCCTCCAATGCTAATTTAAACCATCGAGACCATCTAAATTAAATTTTTCTCGTCAGAAGATATTACGTTTTTTCATTTCTGACCCATTTCCATACATTTATCACAATATTTCAAACGTAGTTTTGTTAGGATATATGTAAATTTTGGAGCAGCTTCCTTCTTTGACCATCTAAAATGCTGTGAAGAGCTGATGCATGACATTTGCCTAACTCTTCTGGTGAAGGGAAGGTATAAATCAGTAGAAATCTGCTTTGAGCTGTAGCCATTTTAAGACGCACGTTGAAGAATCCTTTTGGTCAAGCGTGGATTGCCTTTTATTATTTTTTTTAATTGCTGTAATTCGTAGGGTCTCCCATAATTATATATTATACCAACTGATCTTTTTAAGTAATTTATTATTTTCAGAAAAAGATTTACCACTATTCTTAAATAAGCATCGAATTTGCTTCTTTCAATTTCGGACAGCACTGGTCATTTATCAAACGTGACATGAGACATAAACTGCTTTCTTTCGACTGAATGTTTTGTACAATTTCTATGCAGTGTATACAGACTTCATCTTTTGGTCAAAAACCGTTATTAATAAGTAATGGTAAAGAACAGATACGTATTTATAAATCAATTTCCATGCTATTCAGATAGAAAAACAAACCCAAAAACTTTTATTTCTTGTTTATGAATATATATTTGAAAATTTCTTTAAGGAAATATTTAGTTATTAAGAAAACGTGCAGCATGTGAAATTTTAACCACTTTGAATGCACAGTTCAAAAACACAGGTCAACAAAAAAAAAAAAAAAATTAAAATTTGGGGGGGGGGGGTTCTGTTCTCATGCTTAAATTCTGATTCTAGACAATGAAAAACACTTAAATTTTCATTTTTAATTCTCAAAGTTTGCTTTTGTCTGATTTACTTCGATAAGTATATTTTAATTTATTTCATAAACGAAAGATGTCAGCACTTTGATTAACCCGAAAGTAAACTGTATTTGTAACTCTGTAGTATTATTTGTAGTATAATTTGTAATATTATTTGTTTGTATTATTATTTGCTCATACGAGCATAAAAGAAATACGAAAAATATTCACTTTTAGACATTCATTTCTTATTTTACATTTTTGTTTTATTGTTTATCAGAAATCTTGAATAAAGACTTTTCATATCTAGCAAAAACGTTTCTGATCATAATTTAGAGTGGAATTATATATATATATATAAAATATAAATCAGTGGTTTTTGCCAAAAAATTGAAAAAAATGCTTTAATTTCTACAAAAGCAAATTTTCATTAAAAAAAATATTTTCCTTAGTTTTAGCGTAGGGGAAACTAAAATTTAACCTGTAGAAGTCTGACCCAAAAATCGTGTTGACCGGTGTAATTTTTCTAAAAACACTATATTTTCATAAATCAATTTCGACCACTGTAGGACCATTATAAATGTCCGATCACTATTCTAAATATTGTTTAATGAAAATATACTTTGCCATGGGGAGACACTTCAATAATTTAAATGCACAATACATTTAGAATATTTATTAAACTTTCTAAAAGTGATTGGCAAAACTTTTATTTAAGGAGTATTACAAGAAAGTTAGATTTCCCTGGATTTTATCTAAAAATGGGAATCCTGATATCGTTGTGCTCCTCCACTGTTTCATTTTTAAGTGCCTCGCCAGTATGTTTTTCGTTTCAATTAAGAAATCTCCTGTGGCGCACATTGTAAGACATACAAGAATTACCCTACCGCAATAAGTGCTGTAGGGGAACCACAAGTAACAGCTGCAGCTAATGCAGAGGTTATGTAAGTTAAAGGGTATCCCGGAATATACGTCTAACCCCTATTACCGATCAATAGCACAGGTGCAAGAGAAGGCTCTTTGATTGGACATTCGTGAACGGCTTTTAAATATATGGGAGCCCCAAGGCACGAAAAATGTATTATTTCAGACACGTATTTCGTATTAACCGCCGGCAAAATTTATTGGAATTGAAGGGTGCTGATAATCTTTAAAAGTTTCTCAATTTTTTGTTAAAGCTTCGGCAGTTTATGGCGAAGAAATAGCGATTTAAGTTTTAGCGATTTCTTTTTATTTATTTGGAGAAAAGTATTTAGTGATATTTCTTTTTTTTTCTTTGAACGAAAACGATTGTTTTATTGAGAAAAATTCGGAAGCCTCGTGAATAAAGTGAGTATTTTGATCAATATTACATTTTGAAAATAAACGAAGACCGTTTTGTCATTAATATGCAATACTTTCATACAGTTGGTTAACTTTTTCTTTAAAATAAACTTTTCAAATATTCATAATTCGATTTTCAAAGATATTTTTGCGTCTGTTTGTTTTCATTCAATGAATTTGTTTTATTTTTTTAAGTTTTTAGATAAATCATGTATGTGTATTTTCCAGTTTTACAAAATAAACTAAAACCGTCTCTTCTGAACTTTCCTTTACCTCAAATTTATTCTTAATCTGTAGACATATTTTAAAATAGATGACTTAAAATTTATAATGTAACATAAATTTTCGTCAAATATGCATAGGTATTTCATTTCTAAATCATCTTCCCAGAAACATACAAAATCATAATTTGCGATGTTTCATAATTTGTCTTATTTATAGTAATTTTGGATTAAAACCTCATAGAAATAAATCAACCACCGTGAGAAAAACTGCCTAGTACTAGAGTCACTATAAGTACTGTACAGCCTAATATAAAGGATTCAATCATTTTCAAAAAGTTATATATTCAGAAGTATTCCACGTACAAATATACAGTGATGTATGAGATTAACATATCAGACACAAAGCTTGTAATGGGTGGTGTTGGAGAAAATGACTTTTCTCCGTTCTCTTTGGTCCCTCAGGGGACCTGATTGGCCGTCTTGGGACTTCTTCTTTTGGGTCCCCATTAAAGATCTAAGAGGATGTCCCCCCTCTATCAAAAAATAAAGGTGGGTACTACGCATTTACGAGAGTGTTCGATATTTGTTGGCGCTCATATCTACAATTATGCAATGTAGCGCGAGGCATGATTTAGCCTACCCCATTTGCTCATATGAATTAGTTTCTTTACTAAGTTTCAGGTAGGCATGCATTAAGTAATGGGCAACTCTTAGTAGAAGAAATTAGCTCTTAATCCACCCGAAAATACTGAAATCTTGGTACTTATGAATTCATTACTGTGTCACATGTAGTACGTGCGTCTGTCACGTCTAATGGGAGCTATGACTGTTAAAAATACAAGGGGTGATCAAATGAAAAGGTACGAAACGACACGGTGGGTACAAATGTAGACTTTATTCAGAACTAGCTGCGTGCCCGTTCTCCGCACAGTAGTCAACGAAACTTTTTCTTACATGTATAGTTCAAATTGACTCCAGTGATTTGGAATCTAAAAATAAGCAAAATGATTTGACTCTTGGCGCAAAGTTACTCATTAGTTATTTGTAAAGTTAGTATAAGTACTGACCTGAGACCATTGTTAATATTATGACGCAAGTGAAAATTCCTAATTTTCAAAATGTCTCATTTCTACATCATACTCTTTTTTAGATTGAACTATGCCATTAATAACTTAGATACTACATAATGTGCAGAACCGTTTTATTTTATAATTAAATAGTTGTGTACCCGCTCTTCGCAAGGCAAGAAGAGAACATTTTCCTAAAACGTGATCATAACTACTTGTGACAAAACAGAATCTCCAAGAAAAAAGAATATTCTGTTAGTCTTTTCTGTTGAAACTACCGCGGGATATATTAACGCAACGTAGAATTACTTAATGTTTAGTTAGCTGTGATGTAATACAGCTGTTGAAAACTGAATAGAAGACTTAATTTCACGGAATATTTATTAATGCGGTATATTGTGCTTTGATTAATATTTCCTTAGAATATCTACTTACTGTAACTTATACTATCTTTTACTGATACCAATACAATATATTTTCGTTTTGCAACCGTTAATGCTTAATTTAAAGAAACGGTTTAGATATTTGCTACGAATGTAGTCTTTTTTCTTCTTTGGTGATTCTTTGTAATTTATGCATTAGCATAAACGATAATCATTACACTTTATGGTTGCAACTAAATCAGCTCTCCATAAATTTCTACGCATAATTCTTGTCAGATTGGCGTATTTAGCACCAGGGCCCTATTATCGCACGGGCAAATCGGGACTTTGTCTAGGGCCCCCGGCTCGAAATGGCCCCAATTTCAAATTGTTCTTTTTTTTATAACAAAATTTTATGAAAAATAAAACAAATTTCATAGGTGGCAGACCCCAAATTCACCAATTCCCGGGGCCCCCTGAAATCTGGTCATAATCAGGTCCTGTTTAACACCGCAATATATTTCCTGCGATTCGAAAACATGTCCCGTTTAATATCTCAATTGAAAATAATGCTGGATAATTCACTGGTGAAAAAACACCATTCAATTCTTTTTCTGGCAACGTAAAATAAAATATAGAACTATTTCATGCGTGGCGTATGTTTTGCTTGTGAGTCCGTTATTCTGATTGAGTTTCAAAAGGGGTTTTATACTCGTGACATTAAAATGACACACATTTCACATGCGAAAACTCGGTTATTTTAAAGTAATTTTATTTATTTTTTTCAACTGGCAATTTTAATCATTGTTACTGTCTCCAAGACAACCAAACGGCAAGATATCATACCGAAATTTTTAAGCAATTGCTATTGAAATGAAAATCCTTCTTTACTTAAAAATTCGTAAAAAATCTCCTAATTTATATTTTCCTCTGTTTTCTCTTTTAAAAGAGGGCGAAATGTATGCTCCGTCATTTGACAAAATATAAAAAGGTTATGACGGATAGAATTCAAGATGCAGGAGTTTTAAAAATATTTTACGAAAGTCAGCGTCAAATTTAATTTTATTTGAAAAATTCCCAAAAATCTGCAAATTATGTAACACAGACCGAACAAACAGTTTTTAAAAGAACATTTTCTCCTCTATCCGATTATATAAATATCGTTCTCTTGCGAGTGTAATTACCGGCGTTATTACGTATTAAGCGAGAAAAATCGCTAAAAATCGGAAAAAACATAAAATAAAACATTTTCTAATTCGAATTTCGAAAAAATCGCTCTGAGGTGTGTTAGGATCTGTCCTAGTGAAGCCGTATGCAAAATTCGGTAGGTCTGCGACCAACCGTCTCGGGGCATGCTCACGAATGTGCTGAAATCGTACATTTGAGTAGCTTTCTACCCTGAAAATTGCGAAAAATCGTTAAAAATTAGGGAACGGGTGGATTTCCAGAATTTTTAAGTAGCCTACGGCCTATTCTATGTCGTTTCACGTGTATGTGCGAAATTTCAAGCCGATTGGTCTGACAGTGTGGGAGGAGTTCTCGGACGAACAAACAAACAAACTTTCACATTTATATAATAGATATACACCATAGGCCTGAGCACAACGATTCCACTAATGAACAAGCCGCGAGATTCCTTGTTCCCAGAATTCCTGTGGCCGTGGCCAGACCCAGTCCGTCACAGCGTCCTTGAGTACGTCGTCAGAGTTGAAGCGCTTCCCTTTCTGGTGTTTCTTCAGTGGACCCAACACATGGAAATTGCAGGGCGAAGGGTCCAACGTCTCCCACTTGAACTTGGCCAGTTCCATGTGTGTGACTCTGCAGACGTGTGGACACGCGTTATCACGGAGCAGAACCACACCCTCCGTGGGCAGCCCCGGCGATGAATAGCTGCCGGTTTCTCACCTTCCGCTGTCAGAAATCGGATAACACCTCGCTGCTCCTCAATCATCGAATTTTGCAACGCGAACGCCATCGTGTCCTCATACGCACTGCCGCACAATTTGGACGCCGCTTTTAACCCATTTGTGCCTGGATATTTTTGCGACTTTATTCGATTTTTGCTGATAACGGAAATAATAGATAAATTTCTGATGTCAACTTCTTGAACAAGGGATGATTTCTTTTAAAATCATTATGCATAAAAATCGAAATATCAACATCCTACTGGGTCATGTTAAAATATTTTGTAGGCTCAATACTCATGAATAAAGGCTAGGAAAAATAAATAACGTTTCCGACTAATAGCGAAAATGCCGTCCCAAAAAAGGGACGCTAGGCATAAATGGGTTAATAAGAGCCTCTGCTCTCTCCTGCGCATGCGTGCTCCCACGCATGCTCCGATCCCAGTCAGACTCCAATCCCATCCCGCGATGTATTGGATATGTTCTCCCATGGCGGAATATGCAAATATTTACCTGTTACGTTTTTACGTCTTTTCGTACCTTTTCATTGGATCACCCCTTGTATTAATACTTATATCTGTCATCAAACAGAATATATATACATTTTACGTGATACGGGAACAAAAAAGCTTCTCGGACAGAATGACATACACACTGGGTTTTGACGGCCGTTTTGGGTTCTCGGACGCTTGATTCAGATCAGAACTTTGAATTCGAAGTAGTGCGCTGAAAACTCTTACGTTATTATTTAGAAGATTAGTAGACGAAGTACTCGTCGTTGACGGTTTTGTATCTAATGCATCTTTCCTAAAAGCCTAAATATTCGTTAGCATTGTAGGAGTAGAAACAATAGAAGTGGCATAGTGGCAAAAGTATAGAAAATTTCTGTGTATTGTTAAGATTTCAGTTTAGAGAGTGAATATGAGTTAACTGAAATTGTCAATAGAGAGAACAATTTATTTTCAACATTAACGTTTTAATTTAGTGTATTGAGATTTTATTGTAACGAGGTCTTTTCTGGCGTCTAACTAAATTTTGTTTGAGTCACTATAGATATTATGGCTTCATAAAAAATTGCACAAATTGAAAAAAATCTAAAAAAGCAAATAAACATTTAAAAAATGCTTAAGTTGAATAACAAACTAATATATTATAACCAGGCGCCTTAAATTAATACTTCTCCCCCCGAAAAAAGTGGAAGAAATGCTATTAATGCAAAATTTTAAAAATCATTCAATTTTTTGAAAAAATGGCAAAATTTCTTGTTTTATGTTACACAATTTCATTCTATACTCTTAAGCCATTTTTGAGGGATGCGAGAACAAATATTTACACTTTTATCTCAAAATTTATGAAATATGTAAAACAATTTCGGCATCTACAGTTTAAATTATTTTCCACTTAACATAATTCGAAATCTCATTCTATTCTAGTACCAGTTTAATGAGAGGAACAAACATTTTCTCAATTTTCACAAAATGTCAAAATCTAAGAAATTTTGAAGCACTTCGGCTTTTACAGTTTGGGCGACCACTTAACGATGCTAAATTTTATTTCATTTTGCTTCAGTGCGTTATACGTGGTAAACAAACCAAAAATTTACACATTTTGAAAATATATTTTGAAATTCTAAGAAAATTTATTCAAAGTTTTGAAAAAACTCTACGGCTATAGTTTAAGTTGTATGACTACCTATCATGTCACTCAATTTAGTGTTGTTCTCTTAAGCCGTTATTACTTGATGCATTATTAATATTTTCGCATTTTTAATGAACTTTCACAACATCTCAGAATGTTATCATTTGTTTTTTAATTCAACAATTATAGTTTATGTTGAGGGGTTGACTTTCATGTCTCTAAATTTTAACTTCATTCTCTTTAGTCTGTATTACGTAATGCGCTAACAAAATTAACGCATTTGAAACAATTTCAGTAAAAACTGTTTCAAAAAATCGGTATCTACAGTTTAAGCTGTGTGACCAACTACTACGTAACCATTTAATTTCATTTGCTTCTGTCATTTTTACGCGATACGCGACCCCCCCCCAAAAAAAAAGCGTCACTGACAGAGCAATAGATGACAAACTCTTTTTGACGGTCGTACTGGATACCCAGGTGCTTGAAACGGACAGAAATCGCAAAATTCTTGAATTCAGAATAATGTACAGAAAGACTGTTTTTATTTATAAAAATGCTGCTATTATGTTAGAGCCCTATTTTATCTGAATATTCTTTTTTAACTATCCGTACTGTTTCAGAAATATGCCGTTTGAACATCTGTAAGATAATTAATATATAAATTGAAATATCAATCTCTGGTGAATATAAAACATGTCTGTTATTCTTTTTATTTAAAATGCATATTAATTTCGTTGTATGAAAAAGCACATTATGTATTACTATATCTTGTGTGATTTTAATTTCCAGGATGCTGTTTCGTGACTTTCTACACCCGGAAAGCTGCAATAAATGCCCAGAGCAGCTTGCACAATATCAAGACTTTGCCAGGGGTAAGTGGATAGTATTTATCACTAGGAACAATAGAAATAAAGAATTCAAAAATAACTCTGGGTTATTTTAATTGCAATTGAGAAGAATAAGACATGTAATGGATGCTCGTGGATCAAGGGGTGTGTGTAGCCGATACTAGTAACTTTAACTGAGAATATTTGGTGTTACATATCACTATAACCTATACGTTTTTACAACATGTTTCAGTTTGAGATATAAAATGCGAAATTGTGACAAACTTTAAGATTTTTTAAAGCAGTGTTTCACAATCTTTTTGATCCCAATCTATTGAATTGCGTCAGACAAAATGAATATATATACATATATTTATTAATAGGTAGTTTATTAAGTATATTATAGAAACATAATTTTTAGATAATTTATCCAATTAATTATTTTAATAAGTTAGATGTACCCGAACTGTGGTAGTTGGGAAACACTGGTTTAAACCATGCAAATAAAAGGTAAACCATAATTAATATTTCTGCTGTACTTCTTTTTACAACCAGGATTATACCTTTTCAAATGTTTTTGTACGAAATATTTTATAATTTCGATTAAATTCCTTAAAAATGCTAGATTCAGAGACATTATCATAATGCACGTAGCTCACGTTTTAACTATAATTCATGAAGATTTTTTTTCTTTAATAGCCTTACCCATTTTACTCTCTAAATAACAAATCGCCCGAATTCCCCAGATAACTATTTCATCTACGTAAAATTAACATATATAAGAATACATCGCATAAACTAAATATAAAAAAGTTTAATGCATGGATAAATTTGATAGATTCGAGAAAAGCAAAATTACTATCCTAATCTGCTTTAAGCGAATTGAAAAATTTTTTGTGCATGATTTACATTCTAAAGTAAATTTTAAGAATTTGTAGCGTTTTCCAAAATTACTATTAAAACATAATTCCAGTTCATCCCTTCGTAAACAACAGTTTGCGTAAAAAAATCGTGCTAAGCTCATTTGAGGGTATTGCATTTCTTCAACAAAGTACGCTCTCTTTACTCCTGGGTAATCGAAAATCAGTTTCAGGCTGTTTGTTATAGGATTGGCCGGAAAATAGCGTTCAGCCTAGGTAATTTCTGAATCCCAAATTTGCATTGAAAAAATATATTATTTATGAATTTTAGTCTCCCATTTCAAATCTGTACTCTCACTTAGTATTCCAATGAAATCGACCTGCTTCCAGCATCATCCAAATGGCGTGACTGCTTGTATTAAAGTAAGTGCTACAGTAAAAGTGCATTACGTCTCTAAGCAGTTCGATGTATTAAAATGGTGTTCTGGGATTAAAAGCAAGCACTACTGCCGAGAAAAAAAAAATTCTCCTAATTAAATTCGAAATGAAAGATATCACGCTAGCAGTGTTCCGCTTTTTGTGCATTACGGGATTCGTTTTTTGTTTAGAAAGCCACTGTTCACGGCAGAAGTGTGTTCTCGTGATTTGTCTTTCAATAAATGCATATAGGTTGTTTTACAGTGTAATGTAATTTGTGTACTAATGGGAAGTGCGTATGGGAAGGTCAAATTAACTATTTTTCTATTCCATATAAGGGAAGGTTTTATTTTAATTCATTGAATCGCCAGGATTGTTGGATCATTTCTGCCCTTTCAAAAATGGAATTTTGAATTATGAAGATAGGAATAGTTTCGTTTTAGGAACAGGAACTTCACTTAGGAGTGATATATTTCACAAGTACAAGAACGACAGCTGTATCGCAGATATTTTAAAACTAGCTGCATAGCCCGGTGCATTAGGTATTGGGGCATCATTTGCAGAAAGAAAACTATCATCGGATGTCAGTCGTTAATGCATGATCGGTTTAGTTTGTTTATTATTCGTATTTTTAATATCTATGCGTTTTCCCTATTTCTAAACGTACAAAATTTTACAGTGTACGGCTATGTTTACTTAACTTTTAAATATTTCTTTCTTTCTAATTCTTCCTAATTCATCCATTAAAAACTCGAAATTAGAAACAAAATTTGTAAGAAAATAAATGCATATTCAAAATTATGAATGTTTTTAAGTTACTATCGTGCTGCTGTCCCGTTCGTACTATAAATCAGCGCCATCTATCGGCACCTGCATGAAAATTACGGAAACAGTGTGTGTGTGGGTGGTGTTTTACGGGATAAAAATCAGCTTATGTGTTAATTCGGGGATTAAGCTATTTTCATTCCAAATTTCATTCAAATCTGTTCACTCGATTCAGCCTGAAAGTCATACTGAACACGCATACTGACCAACTGTCACATTTATAAATATTAGTAAGATAGGATATGTAATATTTTATCAACTATACTTTTTACTTAGGCTGCTTACGTAGAGTATAAAATAACTTTCTTCTGAAGAGACGATGTGGGGTAGTACCTCACTTGAATGATATAAACTTGTAGGCACTAATGGAAGTTGATTTGATGTCGTCTGAGAGTGAATAGCTTTATATTTTTACCAGATTTCTGCTATTCTTTCAGATGAACTAGTTACGGAAACTTACGCATTTCGAACGCATTTTTAGAATATTTTGCGCAAATATTTACGCACTTCTCAGTGTTGAAGTGTTAGCATCGGTTCTTCATATGTCGACGTAATATACGGAATTGAATATGGTAGACATTTCTGAATCCTGTCTACATACGAGTTCAGTCATATTAGAGAACCCTTGGCGTTAATATCTTATTGTCTCAAAAAGAAAGCTTCACACTGTTCATTGAAGTAGTTCAACATTTCACGGTACAGTAGAGATAAATTAACTGCCGCCTTTCAATCGACAAACGTTAAACCCTGATTTAGTTCTTTGATCAGTTTAAGTACCAAATCATGGTTCAACGTTTCTCCACAGAAAGGTTGGAGCTAATTTACTGTAAATCAGCTGCAGCCATTCACTGGAGAAACGTTGAACCATGATTTGGTGCTTAAAATGATCCAAGAACTAAATCAGAGTTCAACAGATCACAATCATGGTTCAATGTTTCTCCATTGAATGTTTGCAGCTAATTTAGTTGTATTGTATGTTCAAATGTTGGACTACTTCTATTAATAGTGCAGTTCTAAATGTTGAAAGTAACGGATATATTTCATGTAAAGTTTTAAATGGAAAAAGTTTCGTAACACTATTGTAAGTACTTCCTTTTCACCCCCTGGAAAATTTTCTTGTCCTTAGTTGTTGCAAATATAGATTTCGTGCATATTTTATTCTCTTGTGTTGGCGACATTCTTTGATTTGGACATTCAATTTCTTTCTTCGGTGTGTACTTTGCTCCTCACCCAAAAGTTTTAGCAGTTAGTAATTAAGAAATATCTGGGATTAACTGTTAATTAATGACCCTGAGTGAAATGAATTAGTTTTTAAGCAGAAAATTTTAAGACGTATGGAATTTCTTTGCATTCAAAGATTTGACGATACTCTAGGCATTATAAAGCCAGTTATCAGAATGTGAAGAATGAAGCATATATTTTGTATATGTTTATTTGGCTAAAAATAATTCCCGGTATCTAATAAAATATTTCTTGGGCGAAAGAAATTAAACTACACATGAGAAGAATAAAGAAAGCTTAACAGATAAAAATCACTGAACGTAACTTTCACATCAGGGATATTGTCAGTAGACTACACAATCTATTTGTTGTGTAAAATGTGTTTTTCTCTATTTTTATTGCGCATCTAAAGTGGTATAAAAAGGCTGAATAAACTTTACTTATATAATAGAAGGCAAATTTATTTCTTATTTACCTCTTTTTACAGTTCTCTTAGAGTTCCATTTCTTTTCTTTTTGTAAAAAAAGTCCTTTTAGAGCAAATTGAACTTATTTATTTCATAGTATACGAAAAGGTGTAAAAAGTATTTTTTTAACAACCTATGGTCAAGAAACATCTAATGTTTACAGAAAACAGAAAATACTTTGCTTTGAATCCGTTACTTTACAAGTTTTAGAACAACAATGTTACTAGAGGCGAAATAATGATTTTTACTTCTCTAAGAAGTTTAAAAGATTTTCTTTCAGCTTTAAAAGAGATAATATTTATAAAAACAATCACACTTTTTTGATTGATCCTGAAAAACGTTGACATCATTTTATCAGTATTTGGTACTAAAATAGGATAAGAAAATCATTTAATTAAGAAAATTGTTTCTTTTTTCGGCAAATTAATTCATGTTTACTGGTTTCACGTTAATTAATATTTAAGTAAGTAAATACGTTTAAATTTTATTAAATGATGCGAAAAACACCAAATCAGTAATTTTCAAATTAAATTAATTGATAAAGCTGTTCATTGACTAGAACTATTATGACTGTAACGCATATCTAGGCTCAAATTGGTAAATGTTTTTGTGTAGATCATTTTCTTCTTTTATTGTAATTTTGATTTTCCGATTTCACTCTTATCGCTGCTTCTGTACTGCCAATAAAAATATACTTTTTCTATGTACACCACTGTATGTAACACGCATAATTATGTTTGCATTACATCTTATGATAATAATCCTCTCAAGGTGTATTTTTATACTTTGTATCATCATGTTTAACAAATATTGTTAATGCTGCTTAATGTATGTATATATACGTACAGTCATTAATATTTTTAGCTTATTCATCAAAGAGCATTAATTCGGTGTATTTTAGAAGTATTTTCATAGGCATTCAAGAAAGTAATCATTGAAAATAAATTTTGAAAGGCTACCATGTAATGAGATTTTTCTTTCTGTAGAGGTCGCAAAGGGTAAAAAATAGTTAAAAATATAGGAGTGTATTTAGAAATTTAAAAACAGCTAAACTTGTGCCCAAAGATCTTTGCATGGTTTTCTAAAATTTGAACCCTCTATCGGACGAATAATTCATATTTAGAAACTGCACAAAAGTAAATATGGTATGTATAAGTACATATATTTTTTTTAAGGATCTGTATTTTTAAAAAAAAGACAGTGATGACAGTATTAAACGACGGGAGAATTATTTTATTTACTTTTCTCTTTACAAATGGTTTTATGATAATTCTCTCAAGGTGTATTTTTAAACTTTGTATGGAAATAAAAATCTCAGGAAGAGCTAGTTTGTGTGTAAGAAGTGCGTGTTCGGGTACCATTATAAAATAAATCCAATTTATTTTTCTCTTTTCACACGATTCTGTTTAAAAGAGCAACAAAAGCTGTTTAAAAGAGTAAAAAAGGAACATGTTTTATTTTATAACTTAAAACTCCCTATCTGTATACTGATGATATTTTTAAACTTCAGGAGATCCGTTTTTTGATTTAGCGAATGAACTACTTACAGTATTCTTTCGTTTGCCGTGAATGGCACAGAACAGAAAAAATCCAATGATTTAGGAATGAAACAATTCAATATGAATGTAAAACTTATTACAACTTTAATCAGATGCAAACGTATACTTTTCTTTAGAATGATAGGATCAAGAAAGCATTAGCCATAATATATTCACCATTTGAACGATGAATTTGGCGGCATCGATTTATCCTATGCCGCCAAATCGGCTACCTAAGTTGTTTCCTATTCACACTGGAATTGAAAACTACCCTAGCTTAACTTATTTACTTAATTTAACTTAATTTTTTACTGCAATGCGCAAAAACAAATTATAAACATACTGAACGTTTTTATTTTCCAGTTTTGTAATTCATGTAAAATATGTCCAAAATGTTGTAGAGTTCAATAAGACGGTTATATTTATTGATGTATTACTTGAAAATAGGAGAGAGTGGCCCAAAGCGGGTAGGCATTTGTATGCTGCCGCATAGTGCGCATGCGCTAATATCGACAAGTGCCGTGAGTACACAAACCCTCCCGAGTTTCATTCATCCCAACGGTCCACCGGCGTTGCAGCATGGCGTAACGAGACACAAAATAAAATAATTGAGTAATTCGTTAAAAATAAACTGAAGGTATTCTTGACTAGTCGAAAACCATCTTATATTGGCAATAATATTGGCAATTATTTTTATTGCCAATATTATTACATTATTTTGATGCTATCTACCTATAAAATACCATGATGATTCTGTTTTATTTTTTTATTTGAGGTTATTATTCTTCAAGTAAAAATGTGCTTTCGGGCAAAGCGGGTAGGGCACCCGATATATTTTAATTCTAATTTTTTGGGATTTTGTTATAGATGGTTAATAAATATAAGTTGACTGATTTAAAATAAGTATAAAGTTTAAATTAGTTAAGTATAACTTAAAAAGTTATTTTTCATAATAACAAATAATAGTCTAATGAATTCATCATTTTTTTTATTTTATTGACAAATATATCAAATGAGATTTTAAATTTTAATGAAATAATTATGAGTTAAGTTATTTGTTTAAAATGACAGTTAGCTAGTTTGATGATTTAGTCATTTTTAATTTTATTAATAGACATACCAAATGAGATTTTGAATATTAATGACATAAGTATAACTTGACAGGTTATTTTTCATATTGACAGTTAACTAATCTAATAATTAAACCATTTATTACTTTATATTTAATTAACAAATGCACCCAATCAAAATAAGTTAATGTGATAATCATTTAATATCACAGAGACCTTTTAATAAGGCTGATAAAATAAGTCAAAATTGTTCTAGGAAGGTTATTTTTAATGATAATTATAAGTTAAAGTTTCAATAGTAAGGAAATTAATATGTGCTCAGATTTGTAATGTACATTGCACTTACCCGCTTTGCCCGAACGGCTTACTCGCTATAGGCCCCCTTGTAGGGCAAAGTGGGTTTTTTAAAGCATTTTTAATTTTTCATAATAAACAATTATAAATAAAATAACGTAAAACTCATTTTTTTAAGTTTAAGATCCCTCCTAAGAAATAAATCAATCATGTTTAATGATAGAAGCCCCAAAACGACAATTTTTAATGTATTTTATCGTTAGCCTACCCGCTTTAAGCCTCTCTCCCCTACATCTGTAGTATACCAAAATGTTACTGAAGTATTTTTGAACAGTTTAAGCTGAGAACTCTTTAATTCTATAGTAAAGCTGACCTACGAAAAAAACACTAAGTGCTGCAATAACCAGTAGCGCGAGTGCTGAAGGACAAAATATAGTTTCGTGTAACATTATTATTTCAACATCACAAACATTTTGGATTAAAAAAATACGCCCATATTATTCTAGAAAAATTGTCATTAAAATATTTTCAATGCACTAGGATTTATTTATACAGCTTTAATTGGTATGTTTCAGATCTGCGACAAGGTGATTAGCAAAGGGTTAAGCAAACATTTAAAGAAATTATCGGATAAAGTCGTGTATTGAAACTTTCTTCCACCATTGTTGTTAATCCATTTAATAAGAGTTGAGTTCTGTGCTTTAAAATGAAGTGCAACCCCACGATAGCCGAATGAATAAGACATAGAACTTGGTCAATGGCTGCAATGCGAGGAGTCTGGAGTTTTGCTCGGTTTTCTTCAGATGAAACGTGAATATGCGTTAGAACCCTTTAAAAAGTCCTCCACCGAAGACAGCTCCCCGTAGGAAGTTGCCTCTTGTGCAGGCTTGATGGGCCATCAAGCCATAAAACACGCATGAAGGGAAGTGCCGTTCGACCATTCGTCCCTCATTACTTCTAAAAGTTTAAAACATATCAAAAAATAGCGGATGATATTTCCTTGCGTTAGCCATTGCTTAATTTAAATCGTGATTCGAAATAAAAATAGACAGTTCTTCATTTTCGAAGTAGTAAATCTAAAGCATGCATAAATAAAACTTAACCCCAGGGAAATGATATACACCAAAATTCAACTACTTGACACTTTTCAGTAAGCATTACGTATCCGTATAGAATTCAAAAATGTATTGATACATTTCTGGAGTGTTAAAAAAAATGAAACTCTTAAATTGATCCCGTACTCGATTGGCTATTCGATTCTTAGGATCAAAATAACAATAGCTTAAAACAGTTCCACTACAGAAAGCATATTTTAGCATCAGCTTGCACGCCATTAAAAATGTGTTGAAAATTTGTGTGTTCGATTTTATTGCAAACAAAGATGACATTACTTTCCGGCCATCCCAAATAGATACATTTGAGATATTTGCCATTGTTTTGCATTATATAGTAATAGAGATTGATTGTACTAAACAATGTAAACAGACGTCAAACCGTGTTTAATATAGAATGCGGGCTCTTATGACACTGAAATATATAATTAATTTACTCTGGTCCCACCATATATATTTCCCTACGGTAGCTGATTAGCAGAGTGGCCAAATAATTTTAACGCATAATTACTAGTACGCCTAATAAACCATTAGCCTTAACAGTACAGCAATCGAATCGATGCTTCTTCTAAAATAAATTGGACAACAATTGGCTTGCTCATTACTTATATTGAATATTTTTATAAACATTATTTAGATTACTTTTATTACCTTTCCATTGGCTGTTTCAGCAAAATCTAACTAAACAGCGGATGATTTTGCGACCAAATGATGTTTTTAATTTTTCTTTCACAGAAACTAGGACTGTTACACTGTAAAAAATACCCGTTAATTTTAAGGGCAAAACGACTGTTAAACACAACAGCATTCTTCCGTATGCCATTTAACGGTAAGGGCAGTAAAATCAAGAAGACAAGCAAGCTATTACGAATGCGCAAACCAATATAACGGTAATAGGAAAAAAACTAATTTTTCTACAAATGAATGTTCTGACGTACTATATTCTTGCTGTCTTGATTAGAGCATACGTTAATTTCTCAATTTGTTGCAATCTGAGCGTATGACTCTTATATTGCTCTTGAAATTACAAAAACTGAATTTTGAGAATAGCGTGTTAAGTGAAAAAATCTCGCGAACTATTTTTTTTTTTAATTTGCCGCTTATGGAAATCAACCCCTGTAGCACAGCAGTTTTGGCCAATACCGCCTCGATATTGGCCAATCTCGTCACACGTCGGCATAAATCGGTAGTTTAGTCTCGATTTTGGCCAATATTGCCCAAAATGAGTGTTGCGATATTGAAAATTTTAAAGTGTCAATCTCGCCAAAGAACGGCGTGACAACCATAACAGTCACTTCAAACTTCCGTCATTTTACCTCGAGTCAGATCTGCATGGCGGTTAGGACGCTTGTTTCCCACACCTTAGGTTATGTAACTGAAAATGGTAGATGGTCGTAATGGTAGATGCCGTAATCACACACACACAACAACCCACACCTTAGGTTCCGAGATCGATCCCAGTCGCGGACGCTGGACGGAAACAGGTTCGAAATAACTTGAAATTTCAGCGTAGATGAATATATATATGGAGAAATAAAATATACCGGACGCGTTCGCCGACCGGCGCCCCATGTATTTTATTTTGGACCTGCCTGGACCGGCCATGCATATATTGTAAAATTTACGGTAAAACTGCGGAAATAACGGTTAATATATTGTAGAACTCTTACCGTATGACTGCATGTGTTCCGTAAAATATACGGCATAACCGTAAAATAATACGTTATATTTTACAGTAAGCCGTTACATTTACGGAAAAAAGCCGGCGCCCCGATTGCCAGCATTTTACCGTAAATTTGACGGACAATTTTTTAGTGTGCATATGAGACAAATAAAAACATTGAAAAACCTTTACTTGGAATTTATTATGTGTACCAGAATAT